>CM073575.1:10950010-11550010 GCA_037074715.1 Magnolia kwangsiensis | reverse complement strand
TATACAGAATCTGTGATTTTTTATATTTTTTTGGTTAGTTTATTGATTTGCATGTAATTTGTTTTACTCTCCAAATTTGACAAAGGGGCCCACCCGCTGGGTAGGGTAGATACAAAATACATACGTTAAGGTGGGCCCCACAGAGTGGGACCACGCTGCATCCAGGCAGCACGCTGCTGTTAGAGCAGCTAGTCCCACGGCTGGGACCACTCCCCTGTTTTTATTCTGATTCAGGTCACACGTGACCTTGTAAACAGGTTGGATAGTAAGTATTCAATCCCCACTGTTCTCTGGGTGTAGCCCACTTGAAATTAGGATCTGCTTGATTTTTAGTGTGACCCACCAAAAATGAACTAGCAAAGTATAATGGACGGTGTGGATCTAACATATACATCATGTTGTGATCCACGATGGGCCCCACAGATCCTAGACATGGCTGTTTGCAGCAACTCGTTGTAACGTACTGTGCAATGTTGCATGCTATATTGCAGCAGCATCTGTTGCTGCCTAATATGTTATTTATTATTATTTTTTTTGTATATATAAATAATTTATTTTCAATAATTGTATGACAATTGACAAGTATACATTATAGTGTGCAGTTAAAAGTTTTCAATGGTAAGCATTCAATCCCTACATGTGGTCCACTTGAACAATGGATCTACCTGAGTTTTGGGCCTATGGCCAGGACTGATATGGCAAAGTTAATGTGGAGGGGGTGTACTCACTTACTTTAATATAGGGATTGGATTACTTAGATCTCCTTGTTAGATGGTTCACCACTACTTTCTCTCTCTATAAGCTAGAGATGGTTAACTATGACTAGAAATTGAGCACTATTGCGTCCAAAATTGAGTTAGGGGTGATTATGTATAGAAGAAGGTGTCATTAGAGAGAGATTTTCATATTAATACTTAGGTGAAAGCACCTACTCAATTTATTGCTGATTTATCCCTCCAAATATTATCTCGAAAGTTGCATTTGGTTGCATTGATTTCACGATTAATCAGTCTAATTAGGTACAAAATTTTTTAGTATTCCATGAAATCCAATGCAACCAAATACTTCTGAATAAATAATTACAATTGACCCACCAATATATTGCCTCCAGGCATCTACATCAACAATAGGCATTTCTGGCCCTATGTCTTACACATGGTTAGTGGGCCAGTGAATCTAAACCATCCTGATCCAGTGGTTAGGTCCTATCCACACTTGAAATCATGCTAAGTGGATGATCCTAGCCTTGTAAATGTTTCCCTTTAACCAATGGTTAAACAATGAAATAGTTAGCGATCAACATCGAATGGAAAAAAAGAATATTTAACTATTTAAGATGGTAGATGTCAGACTCAAGGGATACTTTAACAAGAAACCAACCACTAAAGCTTTTACTACCACATAGATGAACTGAATCTGTACTTTGAAACAGCATTATGTACATGAACATGCAACTGTCTATTTATAGTTTTATGTGAACATGAACATGTAACTGTCTATTCAATCATTACTTTATTCTTTTCTTAAATTATTATTGTGACTTGTTAGTTTCTAGTTGTGACTTGTGAATTGTGAATGTTACTTGTAAGTTAGATAATTAGTTACCCGTTTGAGAATTTTTATATGGTCATGCATAGATATGGTGTGTTTTTAGTGGCATAGAAATCGCTCAAACTGTCCCATTTTGGGACAGTTCAAGGTTAAATGGATAGTATACTTTCATATAATCTGTTTAAATGTTCATGCCTGATTCGCGGTCCATCTCCTCATTTCTCTCTGGATATGTTTCTTCCATTTTGTATCCAATATCAAATATCTTTACATTGCTTTAGATATTTGGCATCGGAATGTAACGTAAGATTAACTTATCTGAAGAGGCACGAGGAGATGCTGCCGAATTTTCGGCGTAGATGTTTAAATGGGAATATGAAAGTATTACAATCTATCCAATCTTGAATGGGTAACTAATTTATGATTTAAATGTTACTTATAAGTTAGATAATTAGTTACTTATTTAAAAAAAATTATGTGGCCATACATAAATATAGTGTGTTTTTGGTGACATAGAAATCGTTCAAATTGTCCCTTTTTTGACAATTCAAGGTTAGATAGATAGTATGCTTTCATATAACCTATTTAAATGTTCATGCTTGATCCACGGTTCATCTCCTCATTTCTCTCTGGATATGTTTCTTCCGTTTCGTATCGAATGACAAATATCTCCACATTGCTTTAGATATTTGGTATTAGAATGTAACGTAACATCAACTTATCTGTAGAGGCATAGGGAGATGCTGCCAAATTTTCGACGTACACTTTTAAATGGAAATATGAAAGTATTACAATCTATCTAACCTTGGATGGGTAACTAATTTAGGATTTCGTATAACTCTGTTAGTATTATATTGCTAATGCTAATTTGATTTAGTATATTTCAACTATCAGATGAAAAGCGAGGGTCTTTCCAATACCATGTCCTCGACCCCTGGTGGTCGATCAATTACATCGCTTATGATCCTTAAAGATGAAGGATTAAGTGTTGAACATGAAGAGGTACCCGTTGACGTGGTTGATACTAGTACCACATAGTCACATATTGTGGGAAATATGAAAAAGATGTCGACAGTGTGGAAAGATTTTGAAGAAGTAACTCTTAAGAACGACCAAGTGAAGATACAATGTAAGCACTACAAGAGTCAGTACACTAAGCAAGCAGATGGTTCTACCACAATATTGAAGAAACATCTAGCAAAGTGTCTTAAAAAAATGAGAAGTGAGCTAAGGCAACAAACACTTTCATTTTTGCAATCTGCAGGGAGTCCGTTGGTGTCCATATACAAGTATAACAAAGAGTTGGTGAATGAGTGGACGACCAAGTTAATTATTTCAGATGAAAGACTATTTCAGATAGTAAAAAGTCCTGCTTTTGTTACACTAGCCAAATGCTTTAACCCCAGATACGAGAAGGTCTCTCGTACAACAATCAGGAGGGTGTGTATGAAGATGTATGAAGGCGAGAAGGTCAAGTTGAAAAGAGAGTTGGCTACGATTTTCTGAATTAGCCTGACATCAGATTTGTGGACGACATCCAATCAACGAAAGGGGTATATGTCCCTAACTGCTCACTACGTTGATGTCGAATGGAGGCTTTGTAAGAGAATAATAAACTTCCGTTATCTTGTGCCTCCTCATAGTCGTTTGATGATTTCAGACTGCATACACAAATGTCTAATGGAGTGAAGAATTGAAAAGAAGATCTCGACAATTATACTAGACAATACCTCTGCAAATGATAGCGTTATAATGAATTTGCGCAACCAGTTTAAGGCCACCGGTGACTTGTATTTTGGTGGAAAGATATTTCATGTTAAGTATTGTTCCCACATCCTAAACTTAATTGTACAAGAAGGCCTTAAAATAATCGATCCCATGATTGAAAACATAAGAGAGAGTGTGAAGTACGTACGGGGGTCACCTTCAAGATTACATACATGAAATGAAATCGTGAAGTGGTTGAATTTGTCAACTCAGAGAACCATGAAGTTGGATATCATGACACGTTGGAATTCAACTTCTGAAATGTTGGATTTAGCGATAGCTTTGAAACCTACCTTCTCTCATTATGCGGAGCGTGATAGTGTGTATATTTGGCTGCCTTCTGAAGATGATTGGTCAAGTGCTGAATCAGTTCGTAAGTTTCTTTCTGTTTTTTACAACAGCACAAAGAAATTTTTGGGCTGCAAGTATCCAACAGCAAATATATTTCTGCCTGAACTTTAAAGATGCATTGCGTAAAACCAGTAGTGGACAAGACTTTTTACACTTCATGACCATGGGTATGTAAGTAAAGTTTGATAAGTATTGGTCTGAGTGTAGTCTGTTAATGGGTGTTGCGGTCGTTCTTGATCCCCGGTATAAGATATTTATGGTTGTATGATGCGATGGGTGTTGCTAAGGCCGAAAAGATTTCTGGTGCAGCCAATGAATTGTACAATTTGTATGCGTGTGTCGTAAAAGAACAATCTCCTCATATGGGTTCTAGTTCTTCTATTAATGAATCGCAAGAAGACACGACAAATGATTTCACGTCTTACTATACACAGCTGAAAGGGACTCAAGCACAGATGCATAGATCAGAACTTGAAGAGTATCTCAAGGAGGATATTCTAGTTCTAAACAAAGGCGATGATTTTGACATTTTAGAGTGATGGAGGATGCGATTTGTTAAGTTGCAGTACCATGTGCTCTCATTAATGGCATGCGACATATTATCAATTCCAATTTCAACTGTGGCTTCAGAATCCGTTTTCAGTACGGGGAGTAGGGTCGTAAGCAAGTATAAAAGCTCACTTACACCTAAATCGGTTAAAGCACTCATTTGTACTTAGGATTGGATGCGTCCGATATGGGGAAAAGATACCTCTGTTAATGAGGAGTTCGATGAAGAGGAGATTGACAAGATTGAAGAGATACTGCCTGTAGCTGCAATATGATTTTGATACCTTCTAATTTTGTTATATCATGTTATTTGTAATTTTATTAAAATAGTTACATTGAAGTTTTATGGTTATGTTTTATAGGTGGATGAATATTTTTTCTTTTTCATTAGTACTATGCAATTAGATAGTGTTGTTTAAATCTCTTATTATATTGTTAGGTAATTGCGTTCATTCATAACTTTAAAAAAAAAAAATTAGTTGTTTTAAGCTAACCAGATATACACAAGATATGTCATCGGAAGATGATGCATCGGTAGATATTTGAGATTATGGAGTTTAAACCGACTCCTAGGATGGAAAGATAAAGTTGAAATGTAAGTTGTATGGAAAACAGTTTGTCAACAAAACAAATCGACTCAAATTACATTTGTCTTGTCAGAAAGGAGACGCCGCACCTTGTAGCAAAGCTTCTCAGGAGGTCCGAGATTTATTTGAAGACATCTTCAATTCTAATACAAAGACTTTTCACACCCCTCACCCTGCAACTACAACTAATACAACTAACAAAAGAATATATAGAAGTAGGCCTGTTTTAAATGAAGAAGGGTTTAGTAGAGGAACTGCAACTGCCTCTAGCTCTAGTTTCAGGCCTCCCACAACCACAATTGTAGAGAAAAAGAACAAGAGAGAATTTTAAGAGAGCAAGAAGAACGGGATTTTAAAGAGGTCGTCAAAGAAAGCATGCAAATGACATATAGATCAAGAAGTACCAAACAACAACATCCACCTCCGAGACAACATGATGCTGAAGTAAGCACAAGTAAACCTTCAAAGTTTGTTAAAAGTCTTGCAGCATTTTATAGACTATTGGGAATCCCGTACAAATCGGATCATAAAATCCATATGAAAAAAGTTCTTACATCTGTGAATAAGGATGAAGGGAAGGGATCCCCATCATCCGATTCAGCAGAGGTGAATGACCATTTATTGGACACATCCAGCTCGGAGTCACCCAAGAATTTTCTTGTAATTGAATCTGTAAAAAGAGAGCTGAAGGATGAATCTCACGACGAAGGTGAAGGTGAAGGAGAGGGTTACTATTACGGATAAGGTTCATTTAATTACATGCCACAAAGGCATTCATCATATAGAGGGTATTAAATGTATGTCAGTATGTGCATGTTACTGGTTCTTGAAAATGATTTTGGACATGGTTTATTTACTTTCGAAGTGAAGAATGTTTTTTCGTTTGGATGCTACTTTGCTTTTTTATCCTAATCTTTTTCTTTTTCTTTTTCTTTCTTTATTATTCTTTAAATTTTAGGTTAAAATGCATTGAAAAAGAAACTTTCTTTCTCATATTCTCCAACTCTCAACAATTAACAAACAAATTTCTACATCTCTTACACATTTCAAATACCATGTTTTCTGTATTTCAAAAGATACAACATCTTACACTTTGGAATGATTGAATTGTATTGAATTGCAATTCAATGCCATACAATTTACATATGTTCTGTATTTGACGAAGTGAACTTATCTATATTCAACGCCATGCAATTTATTATCTGGATTAGCTTGTACAATATGTCTTTTTTAGATGTCTTAAATTATCTGTGGCACTTTTTCTTAATCATGGCCTGCTAAACATGCTAGCCCCTGGGTGGTCTAAGTTTCAGTGAATCAATGTAATTGAAAATGCATGTCAGGAACCTAATAATATGTAACATTCTGTGTTCAAACAGGAAATTCAGCAACTCATCTCTAGATGACTGATTTTGGACCAACCTCTAAAAAAAATTGAAATCAAGCTCTTCAACACCTCCTGAGACAATGAATTTAATTGAGTCTTCCATGATTACTGAATTAATATGTGGGTTAGCTTGATTTTTGGACCATAGTGTGTTCTCATCAGCAGCCACTAGGTCCACTACCTAATAAGTAGCTTGGATCTACATGTGTGACATTAGCACATATGCAGTAATCAATCGCCCACTAGATCACTCATCAAAATCACTTTGTGCTTCCTTTAATATCATAAAATCATCATCTTCATCTAATTAGGACCAGCTAATTGGTTGGCTACACAAATTCTATGCTGTAATCAACTCTATCAAGGGTCATTTCATCAAGTGGCTGAAGATATTAGAAACAAGTTGACGCAGGGAAGGACGTGAGGTCGAGCACCGTCTTCCTCAAGATGATAAATATTCCGAATCCACGGAACTTCTCTGGACTCCTCACAGAGACTCCTCGAATCCATGAGGAAAGAAAGCAGAAAATAGAAAAGAATTTTTAATAATTCGAAATTGATTAATGAATCCATAAAATCGAGTTCACAACCCTTTAAATAAGGAAACCAAGCAATAAGAAAGAAATCAGACTCAAACTACAACTAAAACTCCTAGAATTCGCAACTTACTATAAATAGTAAACTTACTATTTATAGACGGTCATGATGTCTACTACTGCGCAAGGTTTTCGGCCAAAAATAGTAAGTGTCCTATTTAGCTTCACCAAACCGTTCTCCTAATTATCCTAAGCACTTTTCATGTTGGACACAACTCCTAAAGCCCAACGGATGAAGAGTTATACTCAAACTAAAACTTACTATTTATAGTAAAAACAAAAATAAAACGGGGAAACGACCGTCGATCAAGGGGTTTCTCGCAAATTCGGGCTTCGCAACCTGGCGTAGCGGGGTTGGTTGGCTAAAGTAGCTTGTTCTACCCCAAATTCATATATTTTACATCGGATAACTCATTCCGGATTGTGAGATACGTCTGATCTAAGGTCCGATGGTCCGGATCACTTTTGTCGCCGACTGTGCCTTTTCTGATCCATCTTGGCCATGAAATTGTCCGCGACCCGCTCTACATCACAAGTGGACAGGGTTAGAAAACTTCGGCTAAATTTTCTATGCCATATATATGTATCCTACCCCACTTGACTCATTGACCAACCCCATTCATTGTCCAAAAATTAGGCTAGCCCATGTATCAGGTGAGTCATCATGGATGAATTTCTACAGCTTGAAGAAAGCAAAGCCAACATTAAGCAAAAGGGCTTTAGATGATCTAATCACGAGTTACTGGTTCTTGGAAAGTTTTAAGTGAAAGAAATTCAACTACATCCGTGTGCTGCGAAATATATCCTGACCACCAGGTGACTCATCCAATTTTAGGCTCAGGCTATAAAAAAAAATAGCTCCATTCATGATTCAGGTGGACACATGATTGGAATCAGTGTAGAAGGAATGCTCTCCCTGCAAATTGTTTTCCTTGGTGTGGCCCACCTAAATCACCGAATGGTTTGATTTTGGGCCCTACAAATAAATATTGATGTGGCATCTAATGGTTTGGGTGAATTTCACACAATGATCATGGTAGGCCCTGTAAAATTCAAGGGTGGATGTCCATGTGGTTAACTTTGATTTATTTTTATTTTTCTTTTCTTTTTGCCCTTAGCCAAATGTTGGATTACACATTTGATTACTTGTAAGAAGCATAAAAGTTAAACTACAGATCTGTTTTAAATAAATACAACCTCTATTTCTTCCCGTACTTAAACATTCATTTATACATTGGCTTTTCAATTCAATACAATGAGCTGAAAATAGCTAGCAAAGTGACTGTTGCTTCCCGAAAACTATTCATGAAATGGTTGTATTGGATGGAAGTTTTGCTAAATCCCTTCATAGAATGGTATTTGTTGGAAGGGACAGAATTGTGGCCAGGTTGTCAGTAGGGAGATTGGAGATCGAGATTCGACCTATATCTGAAATTTCCACCAAAGTATGCGGCATCTCTGCAACATAACAATAATTTGGATTAAATTTTTTACTCAAACTACATTTTTTTTTTTTTTGGGGGGGGGGGGGGGGGGGGGGGCGGTTGTTTTTTTTTGTTTATAAAGAAAGCCATGCATGTACCATTGAGCCATTGGATTGTGTTTGATATCTTCACTTAACTGCAGACAGCAATCCCCCTGTAGACATCGCTAAACATTTTGAGAAATATTTTTATTAATATGACTATTTGAGGTACTACAAAATACAAAATGACAGATCCTATAGCCTAGATGGGAAGAATGATGCATAGCTTTGTATATACATATATTGTTCTCCAAAGTCGCTTCAGCTGCTCCCAGAACTTCAATCAGCTGCTCCCAGAACTTCAGATGCTCGACTAAGTTCTTCTCCATGTTGGTCCTCGTGCATTTGCTAATAGCTTTGTCATCAACAATGAAGATCAGACTGTTATCCAGGTTAGTGAGTAAATTTGATGTTTCATTTTTGCCAGGCATATGAAAACATCTTGATCTTATTTTTTCTTTTCTTCTATGTCGAAAACCTGATCTGAATCTGGGCTAATCCGATCCGACTCGATTTTTCTGACCAAGTCTGACTCGGATCAGTCCAGGTCAGCAGGGATTAGGATCAGATTAGGTCAGAGGACCCAGACTCGGTCCCGGTTCTGACCGAGTTCGGGTCAGGCCATGCAGAACTTGGAATTGGTCGAGTTGAGCCGAATCCGATTCGAATCGGTCCGATGCCCAGCTCTACCTGGCATTGTGGGGTTGGTTAGCTTAAGTATGTTCTCCTACCAAAAATCATATATAATATGTTGAAAAACACATTTTTAGTTTGCGAGTTATGACTGATTTAAGGTACTAATGGTTTGGATTGTTTCGACCTCCTATCGGGGCCTTTTCTAGTCCATCTTTGCCATGAAAGTGTTTGTAACCCGCTCTACGTCATAAATGTTACATGAAGGGCTAGCTTTGGCCCGACAACCCAACCCTAGCTTAAAATATAGACCTTAGCCCAAGCTAGGCTATGCGAGGTCAATGATGGATCGCTCGGCCCACCCCAGCAGTCGGCCAATCACCGAGTGCCGACCATTGTACTGAAATAATGAATAGTTTAAAACCACTTTTTAGCTGTTCTCATTCAACATGCTGAAGGGGTAGTTTGAGGCATGGATTTGAAAGCCTAGATTTCTAACTCTAGATTATAAATCCCAAATTTTCAATTTTAGACATTGTCTTGAAAACATGAATTTTGTCTTTGAAGATTCTTGAAATTATTTTCTTCATATTCATAAAACGATGAACATGTTAGCATATATTTTCTCTAATATTTTAATATAACATGCGCACATAAAATTTAAAAAAAAACATTGCACCAAATTGCATGATAGCTTTGGCATAAAAACAAGACAATTCAAAGCATAAAATAGCCTATAAAAGTAAGTTTATTAATTTCATAAGCAATTTTATATGTGATCCAAAACTTTTTCTTTTTAGGAGGTAATCAAAATTTTCATGCTTAAGTTTGATTTTTGTAATATCTTATTATCATGGTGCAAATAAGAGTTAAAATATCTTGCGTAAATACATTTAACAGATGAATAGCTATGACAATTAAAGAGGTCTGAAAATCTAAGATTTTACAGGTTCAAGATCCTCCATTTGACATGAAAAAGGTAAAAATCTTGGGTATTGAACCTCCCAGAGATTAAAATGCAGGATTTTTAATGTCAAATGATATTACTTTTACAAATCCTTAATTTCATTTCCCAACTACTCAAAATACTGGATTTTGGTAGATACCAAACAACCCCTAACAGCTCATAATGCGGAACATTCTTGTGATAGTGATGGGATTCATCATGGAAGATAGATACTCAAGAAAAAACAAAAGAAATAAAAATAAAAAACCCAATCTTAGGTGGGATTATTGGAACCTTTGAATATGATCGTTCAACTAATCTTCTTACGGGCCTGACTTGGTCCACCCCACGAAGAAATGGCTATCGATGGGCCCATGTGTCAGTCAGAGCCTGGCCTGTTAGTATTCGGCCCTTCCCTGGGTTTGAAAGTAGACCCACGACCAAACCCAAATAGCTATAAATGGTCCTTTATAAAAGTCTCAAGACTGCCTCATTAAGAACCTTATAAAACTTAAGACCTGATCACAGCCCATGAGCCTGAAATCATGGTCATCATCGTCTTGTGGCGAATATGGCTCAGAATTCCAACTGCTCAGCTGGCCCATTGACAGCCATGAAAATGCCATGTCCTTTTGTCATTGCACATTTATTGAAAGAAAATTCGCAAAATAAGTATTCAAAGAATAAGGTCTCCACTCCAGCTTGGGCCAGCTACAATGATAGTGAAGCCATCCATTGGTCATCTGACACAAGGAACCATGTGATGAGGTCAATCACTGTCTTCCTCACAGATATTCTTCAAATCCATGAGGGAAGAAAATAGAAAATAATTTTTAATAATTCTCTCAAATTTATGAAGAAAATATTAAATAATTTCTAATAATTTAAAATAAATTGACTAATGATAATTAAAAAAAATTACACTCCTTTGAATAGTGATATCAAACATACGGAGAAGTTTGAAAATCAAACTCCAACTCAAATTCCCTAAAAAAATAGACTTACATAAATAGTAAACTTATAATTTGTAGATGTCATGATTTCAATTAAACTTCATGGGTTTCAGCAAAAAATAATGCGTCCAATTTAGCCTAACCGCGTTATTCTCCTAAATTTTCTAAGCTATTTTCTTGTTGGGCACAACTCTTAAACCTCAGAGATTAAGAGTTATGATCAAACTAAAACTTATTATAAATAATAAAATGAATTTAAAATGAACATATTATTTATGGATGGTCACGATTTTAACTATACTTCATGATTTTCGGCCAAAAATAATTAGCATCCAATTCGGCGTAACCATATTATTCTCCTAAAATTTTGAAGCCTTTTTCATATTAGGCGCAATTCTTAATGCACAAAAATTAAAAGTTATGATAAAGCTAAAATCTTACTATAAATAGTAAAAATGAAAATAAAATGAATTTTTAAAGGAATCTTGCAAATCTAACGTGGTAAAGATACCGCCATTATCATATATGGCATGCCAGCTTTAGGGTTCCGACAATCCTTATCATTTTTGCATCCAATAGGGCCTTTTCCAGTGCATATTGACCATAAAAGTGTCCGCGACCCACTTTACATCATCACGTAGCATTCATATAAAGAAATCTGAACCGTCGACAGAGCATGACCAAGAAAATTAAACTGAACAGATCATGCATCTTGACCAACTGATAGTTTCCACTTACTTACGACTGGTGTCCAACAGTCGGATTTAGGATCATTGATCACTGTGTTTTTGGGATGTGCTCCATCCACAATAGGCCAATGAATTAGAATGTCTATGTTGTGTACATGCGTGCTGAGTGTACGGTCTCTGGGTGGAGAAATGCCTCATTGTGTTAGTCTTATCTTACCAACTCACATGATTTTGTATTCTAACCGGACACATGTCACAATGGTCCAATCATCTTAGGCCGTCCATCATACTACTTAGAACCGACAGATAAATGGGCTAGTCGTGGGCCTAAAGAACTGACATGTAGCCCATTACGGCCTGACTTATCTAACATTGTTCGGCTGAGGCCAACTTAGTGGGCCAGGCCTAGCTGGCGTCCAACTGCAAATAGCCCATTGTACAGAAATAACACTGATTTCACATCATAGCCTTCCACCTAATTGACTTTTTCCCCTTGAATCTGTACCATACACCGTATTCGGTTTTCATATCCGTTTGCACGCAATAGATATATAAGGCATTTAGGATAGCATAACCAACGTGGTTTTTCTACCATACGCCGTCCACGGTACGGCCCGCAAGATGGATGATCTGGATTCACGAAGGATACAAGTACCTTGTGTACGTTGGAGTTGCGTTGGACTAGGATACGTATACCGCTGGAGGGAAGAAAAGTGGGCTTCCACATCTATCGCATGTCAAAACTCTACTAATGAAAAAACCAAATATGGTAGATCCGTCTCTCCTCAGGACACGTAACAAGACGATGCATGTTCGGGTCTATCCATATACTGCTGGGAAGTGGATTAGCTGCTGTACCGCAAACCAGCGACATCGCTGATGTATGTAAGTGGCCACGCAGAAAATCAAAGTTATGCGAGCCCAATCATGATGTATTTATTATATGTACACCGTCCATCCATTTGGCAAGATCATTTTAGTGTAGGTTTCTAAAAAATTGAGTCATTTCCATATCTTAAGTGGACCACGTCACAAATAGAAGTGGATACAGTGATTTTCACCGTTAAAACATTCGTAGGGTCTATTATAAAGTTTTTCTCCATCCAATACGTTTATAAGATCACACAAACTTGGATGAAGAGAAAAAAACAAATATCAGGTTGATCCAAAACTTATGTGACGCGGTAGAAGGTTTTAACGGTAGATGTTCAATCTCCCACTTTTTTCTAAAGTATGGTCTACTTAATTTTTTATTCTATCTTAATTTTAGGCTCTAACCCTTAGAACGTTCTCCAAAAATGGACGGACGGTTTAGATATAACACCTACCTAATGGTGGGGCTAGAAGAACTTGGTGACGTCAACACACCAGCAAGGTCGCTGATGTGCCTTACACCAGCCAATCCGCTTCCTGTCTGTCGGATGCTTAAGTTTTAAAAATAAAACGCATGAGACAATCGTATCCGTTACTTTTTCAACAGTCAATCCCATTGCATATTTGACCGTTGACTGCTTTTGTTTTCCACCGTCACATTAATAACCACAGGTCAAGTGGATTGAATTGTCCAATGGAAGTGATTTTTGAGACGTAAGCCATCCATGCCAGGGCCTTGCACATGGGTAGATTTGATCAGCTCATGATCTTGACACGTGTCCTGAAAGCTCTATCATACTGCTGTTCCTGCTCCACCACATCCTCTCCGGAATGAGTAGGATAATCATACGCATACATACACAGGTATTGTGTACGTGTTGGACATGTGTTTCAATTCAAACCATCCAAATTGTGACCTCTACTAAAATGGTTCACAACTCGACTGATGATTAGACAGCTCAAATCTAAAATGCACAGCGGTCCAAAGTAACAAAGAGATTTCATAGACAAGAATCGTCTAAACGTGCATGTTATTAGAATATAACTTCTATGTAATGATATTGAGAACATGAACGGTTCATATCAAAATCTAAGGGGTCATTTGAATGCCTATACATTTTTATAAAAATCCCTTACATGCAAGCTGTTATACAACCCTAGCTCCACCAGGAGGTGTGAACAGTGCTAGGGTTTTCGTTTGGACGTGTAGGACTCACTTATCTTTAACAAGTTCTCTTGGGCCAAAAATGAATGGACCATGACCCAAGTATTCTGGATAAAGATCTTAGCCACTAATCATGTGTCTTTATTTAGTTGAATGCAGAATGTTATATACTATTTGCAAGCCAGAGATTAGAATATTTAGGATTGTCCAATGGTCTAGATCACTCAACCAACGGGTTTACTTGTCTAAGTTGAAAACCCTAGGAAGAGTTTGCCAAACCCACAAGCATGATCAATAAAGCTTACGTACAAACCACATATTTGTCATAATGGCACAATAGATTTGAGATCCAATCCATCCATCAGAACTGCACCACTATATTGATGCTCTGGTCCAAGAATCAGGTTGATCTACATGTCAGGTAGGCCACTTTTACAAAGAAAATGTACGGTTCTGAAAAACATAAAGCCAACGTGCTCATTGAACCAGATTTGATTTATGGGAAAATATGTAGAAGGGGAACAACCTAATGGATGGATGGATAAGATCTCGTGCAGTCATGCATATGGGCCAATTTGGCACGTGTATCAAGTATAGGAGTTTTATTACACAAGCGAGTGCACTTAGAAAAACTCCTCTGGGAAACTAACTAATACATGATAAGTATGCTAGAATGATCCCCACACGCATTATAATAAGATTAGTACGGACTCTAGCAGTTGAATTTGGGCCTTTTTACAATGACACTACTCATTTAATAACCCTCCCCTTGTATGGGAGATTATCAAACAAAAGACCTCTCTGATTGAATATTGCAATTCATCATTTATACAAAGGATATGGAGCATGTCCAAAGTAAAGGAGCCAATAACTAACGCATAGAAATAACCCAGTTGAGAGTTTTTATTTGTTATCTTTTCACCATACAATATAGGATTTATCATATAGATGAATTAGGTCATTAGAAGATGACCTAGATTCAAAGGATAAAGTCCAACAATTTGTATTGATCAAGCAAACCTCAAAATATATAAAAATAATAATAATAATAATAAAACAATTTCAGATTTACACACTTAATTTTGGCCTTGGCATTTCCTTTTCTCTAGATTTTCTTCCCTCATTTGAAGAAGAAGAGTCTCTTCAGTAACCACTGGAGGTGGATTAGATATTGGCGGGTGATACCCACTAAGATATTATTTGAATCATCAAATCAATAGAGAATCTTCAAATACATGAGATATACACTCTCCCATAAGTGCATCACTTAATGCTTGGACTTCACACCCCAAGATTGAAATACAAAACCTTCAATTTTGATACTATGTCAAACAATCACTTTTCCTAAAAGCTCAAGCTGTTAAAAGATGTGTATCAGTGTATATCCAGAGACTTTAACATGCTTATCGCACTTTGGTCGTTCATGTTGAGAAGTTTTCCAGTGATATTGTATCAAAGGAGTAGAGATAAAAATTATTTTCAGCAGACTCCTAATCTAAAACTAGAGCTAACCCAAATCCTAAGATCTAATTAAGATGAATTTTGAGATTTACAATCTAATATGGTTCACTTTCTATTTCATATTCTAGCCGTCCGTAGATATCAAGGAATTGGCTAGACGGGACATCCATTTGATCATGTAATTATCGATGCGTGACCCGAGCTACTTTGGAAGTGCATGCAGGTGAATGATAGCTGGACTTTATTAAATAACCAAAGTGAGGAGAAGTAGATGTAATTAACGTGTGCAAGTTAGGTTAAGTACAAGGACCGATGGTCCGATACTATGATGAGGCCAAATCAACTAATAAAAACTAGAAGATTGATGGTATAGTGATTATCCAAAAAATTTCGGTCCTCCTTATACGTGCAACTTAGATAGCCAGGGTGGTATATGTGTAGAATAGTACTGCCAGTGGGGCTTGGAAACCTCTCTCTCCTGTTTGATCCTAGTCCGGTGGGGTTCCTACTGGTTTCCTAGAGTTTCCCATGTTGCAAGTTAGGATCTCTGGTGCATCCCCACCCACTTGACCCCACAATATTCTCAGGTGAAGTAATGATTTGAACCGTCCATATTGTAGCTACTTCCATAAACAAGCTATTATCACACAATCATCTTTTAGTAATGATCATTACCTTTTAGAGTTGATCGTGGGCCATTGAAATCTCCTTTCAATGTTGCGTGTTTGGGCGGTGGGATTAGAAGAGATTAGGTGGGATGGGATTCAAAAAACATAATTATTACCCATGGCAGGGATTGTCCCCAGTTGCCATGCGATAAGATTAATTCCATTCTTTGTTGGTAATAGGTGGTACATTGAATGGATATACTCACCATCATTTGAAATTACTGAGAATAACATACATGTGTTATATCTAAACCGTTCATTTGTTTTGTAACCTCATTTTATGTCATGGGCTTAAAAATGAGGCAAATCCAAAACTTATAAGGCCCTAAAGAATTTTCAACTGTAAGTATTCAATCCCCGTTGCTTTCTATGGTGGGTCCACTTGAGCTTTAGATTTACCTAATTTTTTGGTCCATGCTCTAAAATAATCTCAAAAAATGGGTGGACGGTGTGGATATAGCCCACACATCATGGTGAGACCTACACAACTTGCTAACATTGAGTGAAATTCGCACGGGACCAATGCAATTCCATTTATAGCTTTTTCATTCTTCCCAAACATGGAGTGGAATTGGCATAGGACCAGATGCAATTCCATCCCACCTAATCCCTTCTAATCCCATTGCCCAAACATGCCCTTTGATTCATCTACAATGAGTGATGGTCAAAATTATCTAATGCTGAAATTTGGTTATTGAAAAATAAAAAAATATTTAAAATTTTTATTTTCCCACCAAATTAATTCGAAATTTTCAAATAAAAAAGTGTAGTTTTTCTACAATCTCATATCAAAAATTTTTATAGTTTATGTGCGGGGGTGTGTAGTATTCTTACTTGGAGTTTTGAATATATTGAGATTAGGGGTGTACACCGAGTCGAACTGTCGAGTTGGCCTCAGTTCGGCCATTAGCTGACCCCAGCTCGAACTCGGCTCAGCTTGGTCTTCGAGCCTAACTGGCCAGTTCAGCTCGATTCAATCAATAGCTCAGGCCAATTCTAGCCGAGTTCGAGCCAAGTTCAAGACGAGTTCGCCTATGCAGCATTTTCACAAATTCATGGACTGCGCCTTTAAAATCTCACCATATGTAAAACATCAGCAGTAGTTTTACAGGTATTTTATCAAACACCTTCTAAGTAACATAAAAATCAAGAAAAAAAAAAGGGATATTTGTTTCATACGCATACCTTCCTTGCCACCAGCTACACTTCGTTGAGTCATTTCATCAAACACTTGGTGAGCAACAACAATATCAAAGTAATCGAGTCATCGAACTAGTTCAATCCGAGTTCAATTCGAGTTGGGTTCGATCCAAGTGGAGTTGAGCTAGGGATCATCTCGACTCGACTCGAACTCAGCTTCAAACTAAGCTTTTTCGAGTCGAGTCAAGCTAGCTCGATTCATGTACACCCCTAGTTAAGATACTAAGGTTGTGTGTTCCAGTGCGTCGCACTAGAATGCATATACGCACTCAGGTGTGAGCGAGGGCAATGTGGTTGTAGTCGCACTAATTGGTACACTTTGGCAGAATAATTGCTCCCTCACGACATTATGTGAATCGTCGCGAGACGGTGCGATCGTAGTGCGAGTAGTCTAAGATAAGCATGAGTTTTATAGGCTACAGAGAATGGTCAGATTATTGATCCAAAATAGTCAACCGTTTTGAGAATGGCTAACAGCCTTAAAAGGCACAACGGCTCGACAATGGAAGGGCTAAGAATACCGCAAATACGTCCATTAATTGAGTTTGCTAGAAGATCAGTTGTGTTGAGAAGTTTTTAAGTAAACCTTTGTGATTGCTGCATGCAAGATGTAGATATGTTTGTCTTATCCTTAAAGCAATTCGCCTATAACACATCGACAATTGATAAGGGGGCGAATCACACTTTAAGGACAACATAGTTTTACACGATTCAACCTGGTGATAAAAAAAGAATAATTTTCTTTAATTGGTTTTCATTTTTTGATATTTCCAACATATTTCACAACATTCATTCATAATAAATTTCTTACAGTGGTCCATATGGCATAGATTCCAAAACATGGATGGTTCCAATAATAGGACCACTCAACATGGGGGCCCTATGGGTCGTACCAGACGTTGGAACCCGAGTCACGGCTAGAGGTGTACATAAGTTGAGCTTGGCACAACTCGACTCGGCTTGGCCACTAGTTGACCCCAGCTCGAACTCGGCTCGGCTTAGTCCTCAAGCTTAATTGGCCAGCTCGGCTCGGTTTGGTCAGCAGCTTGGGCCAATTTGAGCCGAGTTCAAGCTGAATTCATCTATGCAGCATTTTGACAAACACATAAATTGCACCTTCAAATGCTTACTATATGTAAAACAGCAGCAACAATTTTATAGTTATTTCTTCAAACACCTTGTACGCAACATCAAAATCAAGAAAAAAAAAGTATTTGTTTCATATATATATACCTTCCTTGCCACCCACTGAGACTTCTTCGTTGAGTCATTTCATCGAACTCTTGGTGAACAGCATCAATATCAAAGTAACCGAGTCACCGAACTGGTTTGATCCGAGTTCGATTCGAGTCGAGTCGAGCTCAAGTAACCTCGAACTCGGTTCAAAATTTTTTCAAGCTAAAAAAATCAGCTCCACTCGGCTCAAACTCAGTTTCGAACCGAGTCGAATCTAGCTTTTTCGCGTCAAGTCAAGCTAGCTAACCGAGCTAACTCGGTTCGTGTACAGCCCTAGTCACGGCGGAGGCAAAACGAACTCTATTTCCTCATCTTTGCACGGGGGGCCAGTGGGGTATACCCATATTAATCTATCGGACACCATTATGTACAGACAATGCCCGAACATCTATGAATTTGAAGGATCCTAACCATCCAAACTTATCCTTTACAGGTGAATTTGGGCTGTTGTGGAGAAGATTCTTCCAGGCATGGTCTATCCACCAAGAAGCCCATCAGATCAGCGGTCTGGTCCGTATCACTAAATCATGGCCGGCCCACACGTCCAAACTCAATGACCAGGACACCATCCACACCCTCGGAGGCCGAGGATCATATTTGACACGTGAGTAAAGAGCTACGCTCACGTGACTGGCCCAAGCACCTCTTCCTCCTTGCACCAAGGTGACGTGCTAGACTCTTCGAGTTTGTCTGCAAAGAGTCGAATACGCAATCTACTGCAAGAGAGACTCTCTCTATATATCTATCCATCCATCTATCTGTCCATACAAACATTCATCCATGCAACAACCATTCATTTGCAGCTTTCATTTCCACTGAGAGACTTGGGCACGTCCAAAAACCCTAGGAAGATTGATTTTCAGCTGTTTCTCAATACAAGGATTTGTGTAGAGACTAGGTACAATATGAGTATGATTAGACCAATGGCTTCAATCAACCATCTTCATAGCCTCAATCTCCTTCGTCGATATCGGGCCCACCGTGTTCATTATCCGTCTCTATATCTAGACATATCCACATATAAGATTGGACAGTACTGTTTCTCGACAAATCAACGGACTTCGTCTTCTGATGTTCAACCTGACGCTGAAATGTAATCTTCATCGATGATTCACTTGTTTTCACATATTCATTTCAAATTTTTATGTTTTTCTAAATTGAGTTAGAAGGTCACATAGTGCACATTAGCACTTGCGAGAAGACAGCTCATTTAATTAGCTTGGTATGCATTGATTTGATACAGGGAAAACAAGCATCTGCCAGAAGCTCCACGTCCTCCAAAACCAAAGTTCCCTACATGGTATTGAGCTACTAACCCAATGGTTGATATTTCAGTTCTGTTCATTTTCCTTGTCCGTTGATGCACTGAAAGAACCGTACGTGTACTCATCGATGAATGTTTTGTGCAGGGCAAGATGGGCATTGGGATCGGTTTTATCTCTATTTCTACCATTTTGGAATAAAAAATGGGAGAAACTACTTTTTATACAAGGTAAGGATGCACAAGAAACATTTTTCATCAATTACTGCACCCGATATCTTGAAATTTCATCATCAACCAGTTTCATTTTGAGCAAATTTTGTGATATTTGGTGCAACCAAACACAGCCTAACATATGAATTGGGTCACCCATGGATCATGGATGAGATCATAAATGTCTCATTTGGTAGGTCCAATAGCAAACACGCCATGGACCAAAAAACTCGCTGTTGGGATGATCTAAACCCTTTGTTCCACCAAAAAAAAAAAAGAAAAAAGGAAAGGCAATGGCTGCCACTTGGAATGACCTGGAGAATTCAAATTCATACTCAGATGAATCCCAGTGTGATGGAGAACAAGCTCATCGAGAATACTTATGGCCTCCACCACTACAGCTCTTCCAGAATCAAGAGACACAGGAGACAATGTCAGTTAGCAGCCAATCAATGGCCAAGGCCATGGGATGTATGGTTTGGATCATCATATACATGTGCCAATGTACAAGTGTTTGTTTTTATCATTATTTTGGTGTTTGTGTGGTTAGATGAGGTAGAAGAGATTGCTGAGGTGGCGGAGAATGTGGCCGAAGTTGTCGAGGTGGTCGCAGAGGTGACAGAGAAGATAGCATCAGAGGTGGCGGACCACCTTCCTGACGGTGGGAAGCTAAAGAATGCCGTTACTTTGGTTGGAGAAGTATCAAAAGAAGCAGCAAAGGATGCACAGTTAGCAAAAGAATTCATTCACAAGGTGTGTGTATACTAAATTTCAATGTGAATAGCCTTAACAACGGTCTGATTTTGGGCCAAGGTGTGGCCCACCGTTGGTTGGTTCTACATCTGATGGGTGTTAAGTTGATTCATACTGGAATATTGTGAGTTGTCTCAAATCGTTTTGAATTGGGAGGAGATCCGGGCCTAGTTTTTATATTGTGGATGTGGATAATGCGTATGATGATCTGAACCGTTCATTCAATGGGAGCAATTTTGGATGGGTTATAGACTTTGCAGTGATCAGATCGTTGTTACCGTTTGAAAAATGGCGCGCAAAAATCACTAAAATCTATTCAGCGTTCTGATTTTTTAGTCTGTGTCATACATTTGGAGCCTCACGATGAATGAGGATGGTCCGGATCTTCATACACATGCGCCAGATGTACGGTTTATATCAACATGAGAGAACCGGATATGAGATACTCTCCACCCTTTTATTTTATCATAGATAGCGCTAATCTTTCGTTACAGGTATCACCCGGGACAAGGGTTACACCCAATCCGCTACCGCCGGTACCACCTTACTGGGTGTTAATGGGGCATACCTTTATGATTTGTTATATATCCAGTTCGTTCATCTGACTTTTAAACCCATTTTAGTAAGTGGTTCCAAAATTTAAGCAGATTCAAATCTCGGTTAGGCCACACGACAGGAAACAGTGGTTACTGAATTCCCAACATTAAAAACTTCCCAAGGTCCACCTTAAGAAGATCAGTAATTTTTATTTACCATCCAACCTGTTGATAAGGTCAAACAGACCCGGATGAAAGGAAAAAAAAGTCAGATTGATCCAAAACTTTCTTGGCCTACAATAAGCTTTTAATGGTCAATGACCACTTTTTCCAGTGTATTCCACCTAAGATTTTTATCTTCTTCAATGTTTTAATACCATCCTAAAATGATCTTAAAAGGATGATGGGTGGAGTGGATATGGAAAATATTAATCAAATTGGGCTCCACACAGTAAGGGTAACACCAACTCAGGTGTTACCCGGGTAACACCGAATCCGCTCTTTCCTTACTAAAGAAGTATCCAGTGACAAAAGCTAATGCCTAGCTTACCAAACACTTAATATCTGTAAACGTGGTACATACGCATGAAGATCCGGACCGTACATCTAGTGTCCTGTCATCGCATATACCAAAAGCCACACCAGTTAGACGCTCCTAGGCGTTGATTTCAGGATTTTGCTCATATATATATATATATATATATATATATATATATATATATATATATATATATATATATCCTGGCCACCCATTGTTAATGAGGTGATTGCTACAGTTTCTGTGGTAAGCCGCATCCATAATAGGGCCCATCAGATGAGAGGTCCAGATCTTGTAAATGTTCACAAAGTGTACGGATGTAAGAATCATGAAAGTTTAGATAAATGCCGACAGCAGTGACTTGCTAAGTATCGTATATGATGAGCTTGTTTACCTACGCAAATCCAACTTTAGATTTTTCCTGTTACAGGTGTTTGCGTACGGATACTATCTCTTTCTATGTTGGGCTTTCCATATATAGATTTATCAACGATTCTTTAGGGTTTCCTGTAATGGTTAAACACATATTCAAATGGATACAGCTAAACTTGAAATTTGAAATTCTAGATCACCGAAGCACATGCGTAGCAGCAAAGCCTAGAGGACCGAGTAAAGGGATTTTTATAAACTTCTACTCACTTATTAGGGTGTTTACACATCATGGTAGCTTTTTTTAAAGAGGTTTTTGTTTTCTAATTAGGGTTTTTACACATCATGATAGCTTCTTCTTTTTTTAAAGGTTCTTTCTATTAGTATTTTTACACATCATGGTAGCTTATTTTTAAAAGGTTTGTATTAAACCACCTAACTAATTTTAGTCATTCTTGTAGATCTTGTAGATTTTTCCGCCGACTGTTCTATTATGTATATTAGTTTTTGATAATGATGAAAATGTCATGGTGGGCCTTAGGAAGGTTTTAATTGTAGGCATTGTCGTCCCTACTGTTTCTTGTGGTTTGGACCATTTAAGCTTTAATCTACCCCATTTTAGGCTTATTTCTTACTTTGGGCTTGCAAAATTGATGGGCTGGTAAAACTTCCTATAAAAGATTAACTTGAGAGATTATAAAAGAGAGGTTGAAGGAGAAAATTAGGAGAACTGGTGCCTAAAACACACAAGCTTGTTGGGCCCACCATGTTGTACATGTAAAATCCACTCTGTCCGTTATGTTTTATCCTCTATTCTAGGACATGCCCAACACTTCTGTGAGGGAAAAGCTTGTGCACGAGATCCACCCCGTCCATCAAGTACATCGCCCCTTTGTCTTCCCTTGATCCCATAAATCAAGCTAATTCAAGATAATTTAATTTGGTGTGAAATTCTTTGAAATTTAGTGCAACAAACACTCCCTAATATGTAATGATCGTTATTTAAAATGAGATTAACACATTTTTAGGCTACACTTGTTTAATGGCTTCTTATCTAATTGCTTTCTAATTAGACATGGATAATGATTAGTCACTTCTAACAACCTGTAAGTGTCAAATCATAGCCGTCCATCTAAGATTAAAAGGCCATGAAAATACTCACATGGGGCCCACCCGATATTAGTGATTTTGTGTGTGTTTTGAGAAGGCGATGATTTATTTTCTAACACAAATGCAGGTTGAAGATGTGAACCAAGAGGTGGAGACGCTGGTGGAGCCCGTCGTTAATCCAGAAAAGCTCAAGGAGAAATAAGCACGTGTGCGTAGCTACATGTTGGGTCATCACGTATGAATTTCAAAGGCGCGTGTGGCTGTTTAATCTCACGAGACAAAGATCAGATTAGTTAGTTAGATGTTGTAATGAACAAAGAAATGAATATGCTTGTTATCTATTTGTAATATTATTAATAACTTACCGTATATGTAGAAACGGATAGAGAACGTAATCAAAGCTACTATACCTACTTCAGTGATCGTGTGGGCCACGCTTCTACCTTGAATGTGAACCATGATCAATCCATCTTTTTCATACGTATCTTTTTCATACGTGTGGCCCACCTGATGATTTGACAAGCTAGATTCTGGACCACTGAATGTAAATAATGGGAGCCCAGTACTTTTGAACAGACAGGATATCATGCCTGCTCTCCTACCACATTATCACGCGTAGCAGGAAATTCAAGATATGTTGATGGGTAAAATCTACCAAAATGCATAGCCCAAAACTCCATGGCGGTGATGAAGTATAATAGATAAATCAACAAACAGACAGCGTCGTGCCACGTGTATGGTTGATCAACGTGTTAGAAATTGTAGTTCTTTGTACACAACGGAGGATAGAAGAAAATGATAACGAAATGATCAGATTTATCGGGTTCAAGGCTTGACTTGAATAGTCAATTTCTCAAGACAGATTTGCTGCCCTTTTTCTGGAATTTCCAGCAAGTGCAAATGAAGAAAATCTGCAAATTGTCTTCAGGATACAATGAACTCTCAATCCGATTTTCAACACGAAAATTTGCACATTTAAGTGTTGAACAAATCTCTAGTTTAAACACTGATATGCCGTAAGACGTTCAGAAAAAATTCAGTAAGAGATTAGATCGAGAGTAATTGCTCAGAAGATGATATAATCTTAAGAATAAGAATTGCTTCATCTGGATTATAGCATCCAGGATTTATATCAATTGAAGGGTTATGGATTTCTTCCTGAAGAGGTGCTAAAGAGACTCTTCAAGAAATCCACACCCATTCACAGCAAATAATTGCCTTCCATGAAAGGACATGACCTTTTGTCCTATGGCAGTTATTTCTGTACCCATTCAGACAGAAGCAGTTATCCAACAGGAAAAACTGTATCCACATAAGCGACACATGGCATAGGTGCCACATGTACAATCATGTCATAATTACTCTTAATCAACAAAAGATAATAAATCATCAGGGTTCAATTCCATGACCCAAAAAATTTGAACCATGTGCCAAAACGACTAAGTTCTTTTAGCTCCTTGCGACGATGCGAACGTGCGAAGTGCTAAGTGCGCCTAATAAAGCGCCAAAAAGCGCCAAAAAGCGCCCAAGCAGCCCTACAGCCCACGCCACGCGCCCGCGGACGGTGCTTCGCACCGTCCTCGAGGAGATTTGAACCATGGTTGCATAAGCAAAAACTCTCCTTCTCTTACCGACAGGCTATTCATACTATTTATCAAAAGTTTTAAATAATTAATATATTTATTTACTTTCTAAAAATAACTTTATTTTTAAAATTTATTTTTATTTTTTAAAAAAAAATATAACAATCCCCCACAATTTCAAAAATAAAATCAGATTCTGAAACGAATGGCATATCAGTATAAATAGGTGCATAAATAAAGGTATCTTTTGGATTTGAACCTTTACTTTAGTGTATACGTATCAAAGTTATGCCAGGTACTTAGTGACCCATTAGTCTTGAACTAAGGACCTTATATGACTCGCCGGACACATAACACACATCTATTCATATATAACTGGAGATCTAAAAGTTCGCACATTTCTGGCCTTGTGCGTATCCCTATTTCATGAGTATTCTAGAGATGATCCCAATCTCTTCAAAAGTGGCCTCACTTTTCTACCCATATAGGTAGATCTATCAAAGATGATTCTGCTTCATCTCAGCAAAGTCTGCTTATAGATCTATTAAGAGTTAGTACTCACCCTCTTATGAAATGCAGAAACCAAACACTAGACTTTTAGGAATGAGACTCTGTTTTTCTTTTTCTAGTGTATGTTTCAGTCACATACTTGATTTGTTTATCCCTTTGAACCTAGACTATATTTCAAAACATAGGTAGGGTTGCCATCAAGAGTGAAAGTTACATCTTTATGGATCTTAGTCTCATTCCTTTAGTGGTTCTTCTTATTTGATCTTTTGATAAACCTTTTGTCAAGGGATCTGCTAAGTTCATGATGGATTTTACATATTCCACTGTGATTACTCCATCTCTGAGCAATCCTTTTACAAATATTATGCCTTAGACCTACATTTCTAGACTTACCATTATAAGTCTTACTCATTACACGACAAAGAGTAGCCTGACTATCATAAAAGATAAATATGGCAGGAGTAGGTTTTGGCCAATACGTGATTTCCAACAATAGGTATCTTAGCCATTCACCTTCTTTACAAGCAGCACCAAGTGCAATGAACTCACTTTCCATTGTAGAGTGAGATATGCACGTTTGTTTCTTAGATGCCCATGATATTGCTCCTCCTCCAAGAGTGAATATCCAGCCACTTGTAGATTTAGATTCTATGTTATCTGCATTCCAGCTTGCATCGTTGTACCCTTCAAGTACAGCGGGATATGATTTATAATGCAGTCCATAGTCTATGGTTCCTCTTAGATACTTTAAAACTCTCGAAATCGCATTCCAGTGTACTTGTCCTGGATTACTGGTATACCTACTTAGCATTCCTACTGTGAATGTTATATCGGGTCTAGTGCAATTCATTGCATACATTAAACTCCCAATAGCACTCGCATATTCTTGTTGTGCTTTACATCTACCAGTATTTTTAACCAATTTAATACTTGGATCAAATGGGGTTGAAACCGGTTTACTATCATAATGATTAAACTTCTTTAACACTTTCTCTAGGTAATGACATTGTGTTAAGGCTATTCCATCATTAAGATTAAAAATCTTAATACCTAATATTACATCGGCTTTGCCCATATCCTTCATGTCGAAGTTGGTACTTAGAAACTTTTTAGTTTCTTTCACACAGTCGTCATTTGGTCCAAATATTAGCATATCATCTACGTATAGGCAGATAATGATTTGACCTTTAATATATATGCACTTATCTGCTTGGTTTACTCTAAAACCATTAGATTGTACTACTTGATCAAACTTCTCATGCCATTGTTTAGGAGCTTGCTTGAGTCCATAGAGAGATTTGACCAGTTTACACACTTTCTTCTCTTGCCCGGGTTGAATAAACCCTTCAGGTTGTTCCATATAGACTTCCTCATCTAGATCACCATTTAAGAATGCCGTTTTGACATCCATTTGATGGATTACTAGGTGGTGAATTGCTGCAAGAGCAATTAAAGTTCTAATGGTAGATATTCGAGCAACAGGAGCATATGTATCGAAAAAATCGATACCTTCCTTTTGTCTAAATCCTTTGGCTACCAATCGAGCTTTAAACTTATTTATGGTTCCATCAGGATTGAACTTTCTTTTAAAAATCCACTTACATCCTATAGGCTTTGAACCTGGTGGAAGATCGACCAAACACCAAGTGTTATTGGAGACTATGGAATCCATTTCATCGTCGATGGCTTCCCTCCAAAATTGTACATCAGGAGATGAGAGAGCTTCATTAAGTGTTGATGGATCACTTTTAATATTTAGTGGTAGAGTAATCTCCTTTCTTATTTCATTTCTATCCCCTTCTATAAGAAACATATAGAAATCTGGGCCAAAAGATGTTTCTTTTATTGCCCTTTTCGATCTCCTTGGTTCATTTCCTTCTGGATGAGTGTTAGATTTATCATGAAAGTTGTCAGGCTCTACGTTCATTGGTTTTATAATATTTTCATCAACCTGCCTTTTTGTATGATTATTCATATAGTCTTTGTATACTGTATTTTCAAAAAATATAGCATCTCTAGACTCTATAATCATGTTTTTGTCAGCAAACGAAGTTTATTCTAGAACTAAGAATCTATATACGGGACTATGATTCCCATAACCCACAAAAGTACACCTGATTCCTCTAGGACCTAACTTTACTATCTTGGAATCAATAATCCTGACTTCTGCTATACTTCCCCACACTTTGAAGTAATGAAGATATGGTTTCTTCTTTTTCCATAATTCATATGGGGAGATATCCAATTTTTTGTGTGGGATAGCATTTAGAATACGGTTTGCTGTTAATAATGCTTCCCCCCACAAATTCAAAGGTAATCCAGAATTTAATATCATACAGTTGATCATCTCAACTAATGTCCTATTTTTGCGTTCCGCTAGGCCATTTTGCTGAGGTGTATAAGGTGCCGTAAATTCATGGATTATACCATTTGATTCACAGAAGTCGTTGAATTCATTAGAAGAGTACTCACCCCCTCTATCACTTCTGAGGGCTTTAATTTTTACATTCAACTGATTTTTCACTTCGGCCTTATAAAGTTTAAACTTTTCAAAGGCTTCATCTTTAGATTTTATCAAGTATACATAGGAAAATCTAGTGAAGTCATCGATAAATGTGATAAAATACCTTTTTCCTCCACGAGTTAAGGTATTATTTAAATCACAGATATCAGAATGAATCAACTCCAAGGGTTGTGATTTTCTCATGCCAGTCCCAAATGGTTTTCTGGTTATTTTAGAATGGGCACACACATCACATTTTCCTTCTTGTTGAAATTCATGATTTGGTATAAGGCCTAGGATCATCATTCTTTTCATTGAACGATAATTAACATGACCTAGTCTAGCATGCCATAAAGATACAGAATCCACTATATAAACGAAAACATCATTATTATTATTAATATTCAGTTTAATCATACCATTACATGAATATCCTTTGCCTACAAACATACCATTCTTGGTGATAACCAACTTATCAGACTCAATCACTATTTTGAATCCTCTCTTATTGAGAAGATCGCCTGACACTAGATTTTTAGACATGTCAGGTACATGCAATACATTTGTTAGTGTCAGTCTTTTGCCTGATGTAAACTGAAGCTCTACTGTTCCTTTTCCAACAACGTTCGCACGAACATTATTACTCATCTTCACTTCTTGTCCAGTTGTTATACCTTCATAGGTCTTGAAGATGTTTCGGTCCTTCGATAAATGAATGGCTGCACCAGTATCTAGCCACCATCCACCATCGGATATTACTGTGTTAGCTTCAGTAACCATTGCAACAAGTTGGTCCTCTGTCATGTTAGCCTGAGCTTTCAGTTGTTTCTTCCTGTGTCGACATTCCTTTATATAGTGTCCAGGCTTATTGCAGAAGTGACACTTGCCCTTTTTCTTTCCCTTTTTCTTAAACAATGTATCTTTCTTTGGGGGAATAGATTTGGAGTTTTGAGATTTTGACTTGTCATCTTCTACTATATTTGCTTTGGAATGATTTTCCGAAGCATTTTCTTTCTTGTCTCGATTTCTGGACTCTTCTTCTATACGAAGATGTCTTTGAAGTCCTTCAAGAGTGTACTTCCTTTCACCATGTTTCAGTTTCTTTTTATAATCAAACCATGATGAGGGTAATTTTACAATTACTACACCGACCAGGAATTCTTCAGGCAGATCTATCCCACCAATCTTCAATTCATCAACCAAGTTCTGTAGTTCGGTTACTTGGGAGAGAATTGGCTGATCATTTTTAAATTTGAAGTGGACGTAATTGTCGATCAGAAATTTCTGAGTACTGATTTCTTCAGTTTTATATTTTTGATCCAATTTTGTCCACAGGTCTTTAGCAGAGGATATTTTACGGTATGAATTATAGATTGAATTAGAGAGAGCGTTTAGGATATGACCTTTGCATAAAAAATCATCCTCCTTCCTTTTCTTTCATTCTTCCTTCACTTGAATTGAGTCGTCTTCCTTTGGCTCGGGTAGAGAAGACAGATCATCATCTAGAATGTAGGATAACTTGAGAGTAGTCAGAAAGAAAAACATTTTCTGTTGCCATCTTGAGAAGAACTGACCGTCGAAATGATCCAGTCGTATAAAGTCTTGGTTCATAACTTGAATTGAATGAATTGCCTCCATTGTGAAAAGATAAAAAATCTGTCTTGATTGTTAGAAATTGTAGTTCTTTGTACACAACGGAGGATAGAAGAAAATGATAACGAAACGATCAGATTTATCGGGTTCAAGGCTTGACTTGAATAGTCAATTTCTCAAGACAGATTTGCTGTCCTTTTTCTAGAATTTCCAGCAAGTGCAAATGAAGGAAATCTGTAAATTGTCTTCAGGATACAATGAACTCTCAATCCGATTTTCAACACGAAAATTTGCACATTTAAGTGTTGAACAGATCTCTAGTTTAAACACTGATATGCCGTAAGACGTTCAGAAAAAATTCAGTAAGAGATTAGATCGAGAGTAATTGCTCAGAAGATGATATAATCTTAAGGATAAGAATTGCTTCATCTGGATTATAGCATCCAGGATTTATATCAATTGAAGGGTTATGGATTTCTTCCTGAAGAGGTGCTGAAGAGACTCTTCAAGAAATCCACACCCATTCACAGCAAATAATTGCCTTCCATGAAAGGACATGACCTTTTGTCCTATGGCAGTTATTTCTGTACCCATTCAGACAGAAGCAGTTATCCAACAGGAAAAACTGTATCCACATAAGTGACACATGGCATAGGTGCCACATGTACAATCATGTCATAATTACTCTTAATCAACAAAAGATAATAAATCATCAGGGTTCAATTCCATGACCCAAAAAATTTGAACCATGTGCCAAAAAGACTAAGTTCTTTTAGCTCCTTGCGACGATGCGAACGTACGAAGTGCTAAGTGCGCCTAATAAAGCGCCAAAAAGCGCCCAAGCAGCCCTACAGCCCACGCCACGCGCGCGCGGACGGTGCGAAGCACCGTCCTCGAGGAGATTTGAACCCTGGTTGCATAAGCAAAAACTCCCCTTCTCTTACCGACAGGCTATTCATACTATTTATGGAAAGTTTTAAATAATTAATATATTTATTTACTTTCTAAAAATAACTTTATTTTTGAAATTTATTTTTATTTTTTTAAAAAAAATATAACACAACGGTCATTATCATAGCTGGAGAAATAAGAGAGGAAATAAATATGTAATGATCGATGGCCATGATTGTATCCATTCCATAATGTTTCTTGAACTTCCACTTCTTAGTGAAACAATGATGAAATTATGGGATTTCCACCATAAAAATATACCATTTCATGTAAAATCATGGAGTGTGTTTGGTTGCACCAAATTCCATGAAAATTTGCACCAAATTAGTCTGATTGGTCATGAAATATCATGATATTTGGTGCAACCAAGCACTCCCTTAACCAATTTTATAGGGCTTTGGAGAAGAATTGAGTTGTTCATGGGATTTACTAACATGCACCAAGGGGTACTGTACTTTCATTAGGTAGCACTAAAAGGTTTTAGTGAAATTAGCAGAAATCACCATTGGTAAAGAAGCACAGCTCTTTAATGGCTGAGTGTTTTGATTTAAAACACTATAACTTTATTAAACGGTCTTTGGTTGGTATATTACCATAAAACGTATTGATTTGAAAAGAATATAACAGCTTGAAAAGAATATAACAGCCTTCGGCAAGTAGGGGTGGCAGTGGGCCCCGGTCAATTTTTGGGCCGGGCTTGGGCTTTGGTCATTTTTCCTAACGTGTTCTGGCATGACTTCATGTGTACATGTGTTCTATTCTATATGCACTTTGAATATAGACCCTGAATGAATTTGGTGCATTCACCATGGAAAATAGGGATTTGATCAACATTTTTTGGGCCAGAAGTTTGAGCTTGAGCCTGACCAGTTTTGGGCTTGGACTAAGTTAGGCCCATTTCTATCCCTATCATCAATTAGTTTTGTCCTTTAACATCCACATCCCAAACCTAGTAAAAATCTAGTAATTAGAGGGTGGTTGAACTCATTTCCTTTTTCCTTTTCTTTATATGGTGAAAGGTCTTGTATCAGCATGAGTGGATGGCACAACTATTTTCATCAACGGTAGTAGCGCATCCATTAGAAACCTGATGGCTTTTCTCAAGCAGTTCATTAATGGTAGAAGAGGCTCCCAAACTATTTCCCACCTTCTCTTCATGGACGACACAACTATTTTCATCAACGGTGGTAGTAGCGCATCCATTAGAAACCTAATGGCTTTTCTCAAGCAGTTCATTAGTGTGTCAGGTCTCAAGATCAACAACGCCAAAAACAGCTTCATTGCATCATCCAGGATGGCAGTGAGCAAGATTCGAGGAATTGAATGGTTGTCCGGGATTGCTAGATAGTCGCCTAACCTTCTCTACCTTGGCATGCCACTGTCTAAAGGGAGAATCTGATCTTCCTCTTACCAGCCTTCGCTGGAGAAAATATTATCCCGCATTTCGGGTTGGAAGTCTTACTTTCTCAACCAAGCCGCAAGAATCATCCTCATCAAACATGTCCTCTAGGGCATCCCCATTCACACCCTAGTAGCAATAGAGGTACCGAAAAAGATGCTGGTGGCCCTGGAAATCGGATTTGCTAACTTCTTTTGGGGGTGATCAGAAGGTAAAAAGAACCTTCATTGGATTAGTTGGAGTAAAATCTCTTCCCCAACTACAGAAGGAGGGCTAGGAATCAAAGCCTTCGGGGATGTCACGAAAGCCCTGAGATTGAAACGAGCCTGGACCATATTCTTTGGCCATAAGAGCAGCCTTTAGGTAGAATTTATGCATTCAAAACACGGGATAAATGAGTCCTGTGTCTCCTCCGTTCAGCAACAGTCTGATTCACCAATGTGGAAGAAGATGGGTAATCTTGTCGACCTCCTGGAGAGGAAAACTTTTATTTACTGCTGGGAATGGGAACAGTAATTTTTGGGATGATAACTAGTTGGGGTTGGGCCCTCTAAAGAGATGGATTTTAGGCAATATCCCTCCTCAATCTCAAAACCTGAGGCCTAATTCACAACGCCCCTTTTTTGGCCTCTCTTCCAAACTCAGTGCGTCTCTACATGGTTGTTGAGGGTATATCTCTTAACTAGAACAAAGATCGGGTAGTTTGGACCAGGGAGAATTCTGGAAAATTCACCGTCAAATCAGCCTAGGAGCTCATCCGTGCCCACGGCCAGTCACAAATTGGGCCAAGTGGATGTGGGACTCCCACCTGCCTCCAAAAATTGGGGTCTTAATTTGGAAAATCTTGAACAACACCGTTCCAGTCAATATTAATGTGAAAAGGAAGGGCGTCCACTTAGTCTCTTCCTGCATCTACTGCAAATTGTCGTGCCTCAAGGAGGAATCCCTTGATCACCTGTTTGCCAAAGGTAAGCTTGCTTCTTCTATTTGGAGCCACTTCTCCTTTATTCTCTCCATTGCATTCCTCCCTAGCCAATCGACAGGGGGAAGAACTTCCCAATGGTGGGCCATGGCCAATAACTCGTCCTCATTGGGCGTCCTTAAAGGGCTGATCCCAGCCCTGATCCTTTGGGAAATATGGAAGTCCAGGAACACTCTTAATTTGCTATGATGGGGTCCATTCCAGCGCCTCGCACACCATTCGCCACATTCGGCCTTGGCTCATCCGCCTATCTATCGCTTTTCTCCTCCCTCCAATTAAAAATCAGGAAGAGAGAGAGGTCCTGGCAGATTTCCAGCTCCCTCAGGGCATTAACTCCCCCCATTCGGTGTCATACGTGAAATGGTTAAGGCCAAACTCGGGAGGCATGAAGCTGAATGTGGACAGCTCATCCAGAGGCAATCCCGGGCCCTCAGGGTGTCGGGGTGTTTGTCGCGATGAAAAAGGCAAGTTCAAGTTCGCTTTCTCTAAGGGATATGGCCTGGGATCCAGCTTTCTTGTGAAAGTGAAAGCAGTGGTCATCATTTGTTGTAACGACCTGAAAATCGACACCCAAGTATATAGACTCCGATCTCGAGTTTTCAGGTGTTAACCAAATGAAAATGCACGTGTGGCCTCATTCAGATTCACATCAGTTCCACACACAAGCAATCAGAGTAACATAATTTAAATTATCGAATCCAAAGCGAAGTAAAGATAACAAAAATAAATAAATATGAGGCCGACAGTAAATATACAATTAAAATATGGTGTTCGCCCAAACGAGAATTATACAAATCAAAATAATTGTAATAGGAACAAAAGAACAACTATCAAGGGGGAAGAAGCTAGAGATTTACCGGGTGCCCCAAGCGCACCACCAAATGGTCCTATTTTTAAGTTATCTGCATATGTCAAATAGAATGTGTCAAACGCTAACATAGTAAAGAAATATCCCCAAGATTATGAAATTACAGTAGTGACCGCTTTAGTCGAAGTGGGAATATACCAAGATGTCCTAGAGGGGGTGAATAGGACTTTTTTTAAAAAAATTATGATGATTTAAAACTTATCAATCCAATCCTACAGTAATATACAAATAGTAGGATTTCTTCAATGTAAATCTATTGGCTTCTAAGCTAAATAAAGGATCCAATCATAAGACTATTAAAAACGTAAACAAGTTGTATAACATAGTTTATGATGGATGTGACTGTGTGTGAGATGTGATTCTAATTAATTCTAGGTAATCGTGTAAACATGCAATATGAGAATATTCAGAGAAATCACACAAACAATAAGAGTAAATAGCAATCTTAAACACAGTCATTTTTATAGTGGTTCGTCTACTTGTCTACTCTACTTCCGGCGAACGCACTCAACCCTTGAGTATACCAAATCTCACTAACAAAAGTTTCAAATCAAGTTCACCTCAAACCAGTACAACCTACACAAGGCTGACTCTAACGTATCTCCACGATACACAAGTTTATGTCCCACACAAGATCAAGGGTCAACACACAATACTTAGATTTTAGGCCACACAGGCCAAGGATCCAACCCGTTTTTATGCACTAGGTTTTAGACCACACAAGTCAAGGACTTATACAAATGACCTAAGGTTATGCTCTCCACAGAGCAAGGGTCAACACACAGCACCCCCACGTACTCTCCCATTGGAGGTCTTCTATGATGACTTGAAAGGGGTGAAAAGCACCTTTAACCCAATCTTACAAAAGGAATGAGTAAAAGGGTCTATGGACTCTAATGACTTACAGATAAGTAGATTAACCTCATTAAGCACGTTGTTGAAGATCTCCTCCTTTAATGATGATGAATCTTCAGCTCTCTTGAACCGCAACACAGATGATGGTCCAATGTAAGGCGACAGGGTGGGTCAAGATTATGTTGGAAACCTAACTTTATAAATATTTTTCTATTTTAAAGATAGAGTGATTCCAATTATCTATACATTTAAGGTATCCCAACTCAATGATTTGTCATTTAGTTGAAAGATCCTTAAATGTGAAAGTTCATTCCCCAATCCACTTTATTAAATATCAATGATAAGGGTGGATTAGAGGATGAACTCCCATGAGAGAAAAGGGCTTAGGGTATATGATCTGAATCAGATACTCAAAAGCTCTGTCTCTTTTCTCTACAAACATCCAAAGGCAATCTCTCATTAAATAGACAAAAAGTTCCAACAGAAATAAAACAATCATATTTTTGACAGATTCGATATCATCGAGCGTATACTCTCGATAGCATCGACTTGCTGCTCAATGACACGAGCTCAATCTGTCAAACGCTCTTGACCCTTTTTGCCAACTGGTCGAGGATATTGAACACACATCGATGACATCAGATTTCAAACTCCAATTCCATCGATGCAAAGTTCGATTCCTCGACATTTGAAATTATGAGAGAAGACTTCCCTTTGAGATTAAACAGGTATTTGATATGATCAAGCATCCCTCGATATCATCTGGATTTGAATGTTGATGATATCGATAACATCGTCAATTCATCGATATTTTTAAGGAATTTTCGTATAATCCTCCTGGACAGTTTGTGTCCTATTTCGATAACATCAACCTGGTCTCAATATCATCAATATTTGAATATCAATTTTATCGAATGATCCTCGATACTTGAAAGATTTTACCGAAAAATTTGCTGGATAGTTTTGTGTCTCAATCCGATATCATCAAAGGTCCATCGATATCATCGAGGTTTGAATTTTGAGGATATCGAAGCTATCTTGAAGAAATTGAAAATCACATGATTTTTCTTAACTGTATTCTGGACATAACCTGACAATTTGTTGATTTTATCGAGCCATTTCGATGAACTCGAGATTCGACAATCGATAATATTGAGCATGTCATCAATAATTCAATTCAGAATTCATTAAGGTTGATGGACATCTGAAGTCCTCATTTCGATAACATCGATTGAGTTTCGATGACATCGATAGCAGAGTTCGATTTCATCGAATAACGTATCGATAAATCAACAAAGGCAGAAAATATAGAGATTTTTCTAATTTTACAAAGTAGTTTTCTCACCTTAAACCCTAAGATGTTCTATCCATTTTTAAGAGTTTTATATACCTGTTGTTTTGAAACATGGGACGTGAAGATAAGTTTACCTTTGACAAGTTCGGTCACACATCCTGTTGAGGTAGACGTTTAAACAATCTTTCTACGGGGGTCACTTGTCTTGTCAACTCAACACTCACGCTAATTGGCAAACCAAGGCACTTTTAGATTGTTACTCGGACATTTTAAGGATTAACAGGTTCACAACAAATACATATTCATACATGTAATATACTTATGCATGTTATATTTAACACACAAATACTAAGTAATTACACGTGTTATCAACCCAGTCAACGCAAGTAATGATAAAATAAAAAATTATATATTTCTTAAATACTCTTATTAAATGTACATATGAAGATATGACATGATGCATGCTCTCACCATTTGACACTCTCTCAACATGCGATTTCGACCACCTAGTTCGCAAATGATAACACTTCCTCAATACACGACTTCAACACTTGTTTCACTACATTTTAAACTAATACGATGCGGTAAATGGTCATGTTAGTCGAGAAATTATTAAGTTCAATTCATCTAATATATTGATAAAGCTAAGATACCGACATTATATCATGAGTCCTTATCTGAATCACATAATTCATTGCCACACGTAGTGACTCCTTACTAGTGTCCCTTGATTCAACATTAGGTATCACCAGTTTATCTCACAAATCAATAATTTTAAAGATACGGTATGATACCTAAATGTATGGGGATCAACCCAGTGTGAGTCTCAATACCGAGTATGATCACTCAGTTTCGAGGTGTGGGATTGTCACATAAAATCAAAACACATAAAGGAGAGGGCTCATCACCCAATTTCATTCACGCTCGAGTCGTTCAAATAATACTCTAACATAGAACCATCGGCCGAGTGATTTGACGGGGGTCGTTTGAACAATGGTTTATCACCTTCATCAGTGCTCATTGGTCACTATGGGGAGGCTCATCACCTCAACATAAGCTGATAACTCAGATACGGTGTCTCATACTACCATACCCAGCTCATGAGTCTTAGTAGGATCGTAACAGTAATGGTTATGAGTAAATTAAATCAATGGTAATAATGGTATCCCAAATTCTATTAAATGTTATACAATCACCAAGCATAAAAATGATCGAGTTTGCATTAGACTAATGCGAACAACTACGAAGGACCTCGGGTAAGCCGACATTAGGTACAAAGCATCCCGTGTAGCTCTAACTACTGTCAGTCATTCGTGTTCAACTCCGGTCGGCCATATAAGCCTGGGATAGCCTCCCTAAAGCGTGTTATCCACATATTTGGATAATTTGTAAAGCTCATTCCACCACCACAATACAATTCAATCATCCTAGTATTTTTAAACATTCAACATTCAAGAATTTTATAATATTAAGAGTTTCATGTTATTCAAGCATTTCATTAAGCTTACTATCAATCAACTAGTAAATAAATGTATTTGATTATTCTAAAATATCAAGTAGAAGCTTGGGGGTAGATCTTCATCTTATAGTCAAAATCCTTTACTTGAATGCGGCCCTAGCTACGAGAATTTGAAAAAACACTCCAAACCTAAATTAAAGTATAAGATTATCATCAATGACATGAATTTATTCATAATTAAATATTAAACAATGAATTATGGCTTAATTAACTTAATTTGATTGATCCATCAACTCGGTTCAACAAATCGAGACTCGTAATCGGCGCACAACTTAAACCATAATAGAACGGGGCCCAATTACAGCTCCCACAAGAGTATGGACCATTCCAATTCATAATTGTGACTTAAAGCCCTAACATATTTGATTCTAATATTAGGATTTGTGAGAATCAATGGAAACAAAAAGGGAGTTTCTAACCCTAATGGCTCAAAATGAAAGAATATGAATATATATATATATATATATATATATATATATATATATATATATATATATATATATATATATATATATATATATATATGAAAAGACGTATAGGGAAACCTCTTACCTAGCAAGTAAGTAAAGAATCCAACCCAAAATCTTTGGATTTCATTCGTGGAAGACATGAGATCGGGAACAAAGATAATGTCTTGCACGAATCTGATGAACACGGGGATTGGATGGTGTGATCTGGCATAGGGCCCCACCATCTCTCTCATTCCTCTCTTCTTTTCCTCCTCTCTCCTTAGCTTTGCAAATTCGTATGGGAGAAAATGAGGCCCCCAAATGACCTATTTATAGCACCAGATTTGGTGCAAATGGCCTTAAGGGTTGCGTTTTTACTATACTAGCCCTAAGGGATTGTGTTTCTACTCTTTAGGAGCCATTAGGGTGTAGGGGTCGACACCTGCCGTAGGATAGTTGGTCCTAGTGATGATATATTCATAGACATAATCGGCCCACCATTTGGATGCGTTGATCGACAGATATTATTAGAAGTCTGTTCAGCGGTCACCAATGGTCGATCAGGGCTGCGGTTATATGAATATGTTTGGAGAAATATCGTTAATCAGTACCCCAACTTTGGTCATGAATCAATGGTCTAAAAGCTACAACTTAATAAAAGATCAAAGTGGCTAGTTTCACTTAAGTTAAAGATTTTCATATAAGGTATTTGCACAACTCAAGAACTCACCTTGTGAGTCTAAGTTGAGCAATTCGAGGCTTGATATCGGCTCAATATCCCGTTATGGACATCAAGCCCACTAAGAAGAATGTCTTTCTATAATCTCGGTTTAGTGACCCACTAACGAGCAGTTTATAACTTGTTTGGATAATCGGGGCATTTATGGAATGAATAGGGTATCGAGATTTCTTGTAAAAAATTATTAAGGTTTAAATTAGCTAAGTTCATAGTGTCAACTATTCACAACTAATGAAAATTATGATTCGATCATAATTATCCTAATTAAGAACCCTAATTCAACCATACTTGAAATTACCTAATTTAGTAAAATATACAAAAATAGAAATTTTAAATTTAATTATATTGGATAATTCCAAGTATGATTAAAAAGAATTTCTAATAAGACACTAAGTATAAAAATTCTAAGATGAAAAAGATACGTGTGGCCCATTAATAACGTGTAATTGTAGAAAATTTTCAGTTTCAATAGTTCTATTTCATATAATTTTTTTGGCACTTTTAGCTACTAGATTATTTTATTATTTTTCAATAGTTCATCATCAAGTATACTTTATCTCCACAAAATTTCATTAATTTTCAAGTTCTAGAAAAATTCTAAAAATTTCAGAAGTATCAACTGTTCGAAACCAAGATTTTTGATATAGTTTCCAAAATGCTCTAAAATTAATCTTTTTAAAATATTATTTTTATTTATTATTTATTTTTATATGAAACTAGACTTATCAAGTTTCAATCTGACTTTTGAATTACCTCAATCGAAGTTGTAAATCAAAATATATGAAAATTTGAAGTCAATGTATCAAAACTATCAAAATATGAGAGTGCAGAAAGTTGCTGAACAGGGGGGCACTGTAGAATCGCCGATTGCACGGTGGAACCACCCCCTGATGTCTATTTTCCATGGTGACACCTCCTAGGACTGTCTCAAAATATATATTTTTGGTCTATGCGCCGCCGGAGTCGATCGTCATTCTTTAAAGTTCAAATTTTCACTCTTTCGGATGGTTTTGGTGAACCTCACATCATCCATTTTGATCTCAAACATGTACGAATACATGCTCGGACATGCACTCAAATCATTAAAGCAAAGGTAACGCCCAAGGATGTCCAACTCCAAGTTGGCAAAAATTCGAGACGTTATATTTGTATAGACAAAGGGTTCAGTTTGATTGAGGTGGAGAGTGATTCACTTACCGTAGTTGATATGTTCTCCAAGCCGGGTGATACTCCCTAGAGTGTCTTCTATTGAAAAAAAAAGTTTGATTCTATTCAGTCCAATTATTTTCATCAAGCATATCCCGAGAGAGGCCAACAAGCAAATAGCCTAACCCACTAGGGTAGTTCAAACCAACAATCTAGAAAATTTTGATGACATTTTCGGCCTTCCCTTCCTATCCTGCGGAGAGCTGGTCCTAGATAGGGCTGGTTTAGGAGTGGTGCGGTTCTCCTATGCCTTAGTTTTGTTATTTTTCCTTTTTATGATAGGTGGGCCTGCTTTTGTGTTGGGCCTCCCCGAATGTAAATGAGTTGTTCAGTTAGTGTCTCAGGATCTTTTTGTTTGCCTGAGCTCCCCCTCCATTCTGTAAAGTCATCACCCTTGTGAATGAAAAGTTCATTTTGAAAAAAAAAAAAAAAGAGCATGAGTGGACGGCATTTCGTGCAAGGTGGGATTAGTTTAGTTTCCTGAGAATGATATTTTACCTTTAATTCTACCATTTTACAAAGATAAAAAAGCTAAATTTCTAGGATTAGAAGCTTTAGACGTGGATAGCACAAGGCTTCATGGGCTAACATGGGTGTCAATCTCTTTTGCTTATAGAATTACTAAGCTAAGAAGAAAACAAAGACGCAAGAAAATATTGATATTTTACTTATAAATATTCTACCATTTTAGCACAGGTACAAGAGCAAAACTTCTAAGATTGGAAGGTTTAGATGAAGATATATAGCACAAGGCATCATGAGCTAACATGGTGGAAATATCTTTCACTTGTGGAACAAGTCACTCGCTGATGTAATGCTAATCTTTTTAGCCCCCCACCCCGTTATCATTTGAGAAAATGGGACATGGGTATCATGGTATTACGTGCAATGTTCGTATTCTTAAATTGGATTTTGACCGTTTGAGAAAGATTTGCGTTAAGTGGTAGAAAACGCATGGGAAGTTGGATATATATATATATATATATATATAGAGAGAGAGAGAGAGAGAGAGAGAGAGAGAGAGAGAGCTGATTCTCACGAAAACTCATGAGCACTTTTGGCAGTGATGTGAGTATGAAATCCGAATGGTTCATGTGACGTGGCATCTCATGAAACCATTAATGCCTAACCTTTATCTTGACCTGGAACTCTAGTAGGCCATGTAAAAGGGAAACAGTTACCTCCCTTAATTTGCCTCTCTCTTTGTTGTGGCCTACCAAAGTTTTAGATCAGGTAGAAATTTTGGCCCTATGAGTTTCATGGGGCCGATCCCACATCACATGAACTGTTTGGGTTTTGTGCCTATGAGACGTGTTCACCTAAAGAGGTGCAAAGTGAGCATGACTCCTTTAACTATTTGATCAATGCTCTCACCCATCTTACTAATATTTAACTATTTGATCAACGTTCTTTAATATGGACGATCAAAATTGTTTACTGTTTTTTAATATGGACGATCAAGATTGTTTACATAAAAATAGGTTAAATTGAAAATTTGATCCATCCATTTGTTAAGTATCATCATGGATTGCTTATAATTCTAAAGAATCACTTTTGTTAGGCAATCCTAAGATGTCATTCATGGCTTAGAGAAAGGATGGCTACAGAAAATAAGGCCAGATCAAGGATTGATTAGATCATCAGTGCAATTTTTTAATGGTGGCATGAGAAACCTACCATGGACTTAATGAACGGCTCAGATCAATGTCCAAGTTAACCAATGCAGCTAGGACCGCTATAACTTACAGTGCTTGAGAGAGATGGTGCATCTCCATTAAAGACAGCAACTAGTGGGATTTTGGGACATCACCACCTGAAAATTATCACTTTGTGGCCCACCAGCTTGGTAGCTTGTGATCCTAACATAAAAAATCAGCCCATCAAGATCAGGTATGGGTTGACTTTCACCAAAATTCGGTGCTGAAAGTGCGTCATCCGTGTAGGGTGTGCTGTGAAGATCCTGACCCAGAATAAGAAGGTTCTACTCGTCAGGTAGGCCACACGTCTACTTTGAATATGGACCGTCGGTCTTTTTCCTAGCCATTCATTTCTCTCATTTGGATGCGGTTCACCCGATGAGAGGAGCGAACTGACTAACAGATGAGGACACGTTCAAAGTGAGCCCATCTAATGAATGGCCTGGATCTTGCTCGCATATGTCAGATCAGAATGTACCCGTCCATCTCACTGGAGTTCCTCCATCAGCAATAACCATTTTGATTGGCCCTATCTCTTTGAACGGAGTCAGTTACCGTTTGTTGCCACTCCATCGCACACGACACTAGTCAAATCTGGACCATCCATCTAGGGCCATAGAGCAACGAATCCCAACGTTATACACTCCCGCAATCTTAAAATCACCAATCGCCAGTGTTGTGGGGAGCCCGTGCAACAAAAAGACCTGTGGGACCCCCCGTGATATGTGTCCTAAATCCAATCCTCCCATCGTTTACGACAGCTCAAGTTAGGACAATAGCTCAAAAATAAGGACAATCCAATACTCAAGTGGGCCACACCACAACTAAATGTTGGGATGGGGACACCTGGCATCAGAACCTTCTTGGGGCCACGAAGGTTCTGGATCAGGATGATATTTGATTTTCCCATCCATCCTCGTGGGACTCACCTTATGAACAGATTGGATGGCATATAAACATCACGGTGGACCAGGAAGGTTTCAACGGTGGCCTTCCCATCCCTACTGTTCCCTCTGGTGTGGCACAATTAAGTTTTAGATCGGACTGATTTTTGCTCTCACGTTCTATCATGAGGAGGCACAAATGATGGACGTCGTAGATGCCGCACGCACAGAAAATGCTGGGCTCCGATGAGCCTTTTGTTGCACGGGCTATCCACAACCGTTGTTGTAGGAAAGTCGGTAATTCGCTGATGTTTCTAAGCAAGAGTTTGCCTCTGGCTCGACTATGGATCTAACGTCTGTCGCCACATATTGGGCCCACATGTTAAGTGATTAGACGATCCGAACCGTCTATGTTTTGATTCTATGCTATATACGCAACCTAAGAAACTTAAGCCGAATAGACGAGAGAAGCTATCACTATCTGGAGATGAATTTAGAACAATGAAAAATAAAAGGCTCGCATTTAGAATAATCAATGAAGCGTGTTTAAAGGGCAATAGCTTTCTTATGGGGGGCGCTGATTAGGTACCACACCCGCTCGTCCGGAGCTCAGGAAGCGCTGGATTGAACGTGTAGGTCGTTGAGCCGTGGTAAGTGGTTATGTCACGAGGCTGGAGGCCACGTCAGTAAAGGGAGGCATTAGCTCGCGTCCCCGGAACCCCAGACGTCTCATTTTTTTTTCGTTTTTTTTTTTTTAACTTTTTTCTGGGCGACGAATGTTGAGCAGCGAGACTCGTTACTAAAATAACATCCCCAAGTTTTGTAGGCCCCACGATGATGCATGTGTTTCATCCACAATGTTCATACATTTAGAGAAATCATTTTAGGGCATGATACGAAGAGTAAGCCAGATCCAAGGCTAAAGTAGACCTCACCACAAAAAATAGTGGGGAGAGTGATGACTACCGTTGAAGCCTTCCAAAGGTCCACCATGATGCTTATTTGAGATTCAACCTATTAATATATTAACTCAGACATGAAAGAAAGGAAAACATAAATAACAGCTTGATCAAAAACTTTTATTGCCCTTAGAACTTTTTAATGATAGGTGTCGCTCTCTCCACTATTTTGTATGGTGGGGTCCACTCGAGATTTGGATCTAACTCATTGTTTGGACTATGGCCAAATATGATCTCTCCAAATGGATGGACGGTGTGGATACAAAACATATATCATGGTGGGGCCCATAGAACTGGGTTACGTCACTTCGTAGCAAGTATGGCTGCTCAATCTTCACATAAACAAGTGACGTGCATTCTGAGAAATCCAAATACAATTACAAAATTGAATGTGTACTGAGTATGCTCTTATTGTATTGAGTAAACTCTGTTGGGCCTACCATGAATTCATGTGTTTTATCCACGCTGTCCATCTGATTTTTTAGATCACTTTAGAGTTCAACCCAAATTTGAAATATATCTAAAGCTTAAATAAATTATATTACAAAAACCATGGAATTATTTATTTCCACCATTGAAACCTTTCTAAGGCCCAGTGATGTTTATTTGTCATCCAAACGGTTCATAAGATCACAATGACATGGATGAAGGGAAAACATGATTATCAGCTTGATTTAAAACTTATATTGCCTCTTAAGAATTTTTTAACAATAGACTTCAATTCATACTGTTTCGAGTGGTGTGGTCCACTTGAGATTTGGATATGCTTAATATTTGAGTTAAAGCCCTAAATTTATATGATAAAACGGATGGACAGAGTTTATATAATGCATGAACAACGGTCGACCCCATAGAGTTTACTCAGTGCACGTACATTACTCAGTAAGCAATTTGCTTCCTACAATTACCTCGATGGAAGACATGAGCTAACGCCTCTGTCAACTGACGTGGCCTCGGGCCTTCTGACGTAACTACTTACCACCACTCAACAAATTATACGTCCAGCCTATCTTAAGCTTTAAACGGGCAGGAGAAGTACCTAATCCGCACCCATTTATGGTAGTAACGATGGACCGTTAAGATCACTGGGCGCGGATTAGATACTAACAAGGTCAATATCCAAATCGCTACTGAAGTGACGTCACCAAGCTTTGTGGACCCCACCATGATGCATGTGTTGTGTCCATACCGTCCATCTATTTGGAGAGATAGTTTTATGGCATGAGAAAAATAATGAGATAGATCTAAAGTTCAAGTGGACCCCACCATAGAAATAGTGGAGATAGTGACATCCACCATTCAAAAATTCTTAGGGGCCACAGATGTTTCCGATCAAGCTTATATTTTTATTTTCACTTCATCTATCTCTATGTTAACTTATAAATAGGTTAGATCTAAAAAAAAACACATTATAGTGGGCTATATAAATGTTTCAATGGTGGGTGGACTGATCCCAAGTTTTCTATGTGGGTCCACTTGAACATTAGATCTATCTCATTTTTTTTCTCATGCCATAAAACTATCTTTGCAAATGGTTGGACGGTATGGATACAATAGCTTGGTGACATCACTTAAGTGACAATTTGGCTACTGACTTGTTCGGACGCGGATTCCTTTGAAAGCCTTTTGCAGGAAGTTCGTGCTGGAAACTTAGATGATGCCCACTTTGATGTTTGTGAGAAATCCTTTCCTTTCATTAGTTTTGTGAGTTCAATTCAGGATATGACTCTAAAAATGAGTCATATATAAATCTCGAGTGGTCCATGCTAAAGGAAAATGTGGTTAGGAAAATTCCTACTATTGAAAGTTACCTGGGTTTGGCTGTGATGTTTACATGCCATCCATACCATTAATAACTTTATTCCTATTAGGATGAACTGAAATCACAAATATTAGCATTGTTCAAAACTTCTGTGGCCCACGAATATTTCAATTGTGGATTTTTAATTATCAAGTTTTCGGCCCACTTGAGCTCTGGTAACAGTTCATTTTTGGCATCTGTTTTAAAATAAACTCAAAAAATAGATGGACAGATAGGATTTCTCACAAACATCACAGTGGACCCTACCTTGGTTCCCGGCGCAGGAACTTCCTGCGAAAGCCTTTCGCAAAAAATCCGCATCCGTCGGTATCTAATCCGCACCTCATATCATTGGAACACCTCAGCATATGGGCCCACTTGCTGATGACACGCCCTCCATCCTGATGACTGGCGGTACGAACTCTCTATGCAATCCTTCTACGGAATGAAATCAGATTGCGTACTTAGTTACTTAGTACGCCACTCAGTTGGGCCCACTTTGAATGTATGTGCTTTATCCACGCTGTCCATCCGTTTTTTCATCTAATTTAAGGGGTTGAGCTCAAAATTGGGGATGATGTTTTTCACTGTTGAAACATTTCCAGGCCCTCTAGTGATGTTTGTCTTTCCTCCAACTTTCTCGTGAGATCATAAAGACATGGATGGAAGGAAAAAATATATATAAGCTTGATCCAAAACTTCTATAACCCTTAAGAATTTTCCAACGATGGATGTTTGATGCAATTGTTCCCGTGGTGTGTTTCATTTGAAGCTTGTATATGCCTCATATTTTTGGCTCAAGCCATGAAATTATCTTTTAAAGTGGAAGGACGGAGCGTATAAAGTATATAAATCGTGGTGGACCTCAAATAGTTTACTTAGTACGCGTACGCCAAGCATAACTCACTACGCAATCAGCTTCGCTACGGAATTGAGTAACTTCCAAGAGTCCGGTGCCACGTCAGCTAAGAGATAGCCTTCATGGTTTGGCAAGATGTATCTTCCTCGAAAGAACACGGCCTGCTCTTCCAAATTGGACCGGAATTTGCCAGTGAACCGGTCCAATTATTTAAGATCGTTGAACCGATTTTTCATGGAGTATGAAATCGGGCCGAACCAGTCACGATTGGCCGTTTTCCTACGTCGTGACTAAGGTTCGCCAACATGTGTTGCTACGATAGGGCCCACATGTGAAGATGGACCGATTATCAGAGCTTTCTATGTTTTAGCTGCTCTACATAGGCAAGAAACATATGCTGAATGAATGATTCCTAAAATCTGTATGTATGGTTGAATGTCGACGGTAGAAAAGAAAATCTCAACAGATCACATTCGATCTGAGTTTTGGAACGCCTCATTTTTTGGTATCCATTCTTCATAGTTGGATGAATATTCGGAATGGATTAGATCGCATATTCAAAACACAGTAGGCTCACAAACAATCTGGAAGGTTTTTAATGGTGGGGGCATTCCCACCTTAACTGTTCCCTATGGTGTGGCTCACCTAAGTTTTGAAGCAGCCAATTTTTTTGTACCAAGGAACAAATTAGGGGATTGCACACGATGGATGGAATTGATGCCATTAAAACATCACAGTGGGCCCCACATGTTGATTTCTACATTAATCTTATTGTAAAAACGTGTGTATTGGATCCAGCCTCGTTGCATCATCATGATATCACGCCCCCAAGCAAGTTACAATGGTGGTTGGCTCGACCTGTTTGGAACGGCTCAAACGGTCGGTCCGGGTTTGAAAACATCGCTTCCCTTTCACGCCAGGGCCGCTACAATGGCGTGCCAGCAACAGTTTAGTGCGTGGATGGAAAGACTCAAACGCGTAATTTTTAATCCTTCATTGCCTATTTGTGTAAGTCCACACATCGATCAATCAATAGCTAATTTCATTTTCTTTGAGGAAAAAAAGAGAGGATTTTTTCTGCAATTTTCGGTTTTTCTATAATCTAATTTTGTGGGATTAGTGAATATGTCTATGATACGATCACCTGCTTCTCACAACCTTCACAAACTCCGTCACATCCTTCGCTACAGATCGAATGACTACGTGCCAATCTCATCTCGACTCTCGGAGATGTCCCTTACCGGCCATGCAGATAGCTTCTCGACGAATCAACGGCCGCAGTCATCAGATTCCGATCAAGGAACAAGTAGTAAACGCTCCCAAAAGAAGTAATTATCTTCATCTGAAGTCCTTCATTTTCGTTTTTTTCTTTTCCATCTTTCCTTCCTTTTTATCATCCGGCTCTGAAGACCGAATCAGGCTCAACCATGGCTGTACTTTGAAAATTGTCTACGGTAGAGTCAGAAGAACCAGTATATGGTAAAGCTATCTTTAACGTACACGTGGCAGGATGATGTGTCGATTGGACAATTCAACCATGGATGGTCTCAATGTGGACCATTGACTAATTCTATTTTAAGCTGTTGGTTTCAGATATGTTCATCAGATGGATAGGATCATCTACTATATGTGTATCTTTAATTATTTGGCATCTTGAAGGGCCTATTGGATGAAAGATTCTGATTAATACATCTACATGCCATCTGTACTCTAGAGAGATGACTCTACCATACTCTGGTTGCTTCAGTTCTATTTTATTGTCCCATCGTTTTACAGACTTACGTAATTAGTCTGATGTACTTGTCTGAGTCAACTTAGACTCGGTAGGACCTGACCTTGTTCAATACCATAAGCCACCCTCCTTCAAACAATTTCTTATGTAAGGCCATTTTAAAGGTTAAGCTTTAAGTTAAAATGTACTCATGATTTTTTAAATTTGTTTGCTATTTTTAGAGATTCTTGGGTTTATCCAATTACAATGTTAAATAAATGTAAATGGATAATGATCATTTAATCTGGCAATTATATGGTCACATTACCTATATTTAACCATAATGATGATATTATTACATTGTTTATTTCACTCAAAAATGATAATCTGCTTGTAGTGTGGAAATGTATTGATTACAATTTACTTTACCAACTCTTGAATACAGTTTAAGTTAGTTTAAAAGTAATTTTATTTTTATTTTTAGTAAATTTATTATTTTAGAAAAAGAAAATACTATTTTAAAAAACTTACAAATTTAAGGTACAAGGCTTATACTAGTTATATGAGAGAGCTCTGTAAATAGAATTTTTAATCTATAATATTAGGTTGTCTCTTATTTTTAAAGTTGGTTTTGTTTACGGATTTTAGATCAATTCTTAAAAATTAAATAATAATAAAAATAATAAATAAAAATAAAAGAAGAAAGAAGACAGTAATCTCTTTCTTCTTCTTTTTTAACTCCAAACACACCTTATATGTTAATTAGTCACTTTAATAGTTGGATTTATATAAAATAAAATAAAAATTTACGATATTTGGGCAAATGGTCTTCACTATAGGTTTGCTCCTTATAGATGAGGGTTCAATTTTCCTCCTTCGCTTTACCCAATACACGTGGTTATGAGTGATTGCGTGTATCCACAAGGATTAGTCTCACTTCAAAAAATAGGTGCGGACACCCTGTGTCTTCCAAGTGTGTGTGTGTGTGTATATATATATATATATATATATATATATATATATATATATAGAGAGAGAGAGAGAGAGAGAGAGAGAGGAACGCTCACCTGCGAACCAGTTCGTACGTACTACGTACGAACTTTTTTGAGAACCCATCATAGAGGATGTGGATCCTAAATTTGAACCGTTCATGTGAAGCAGCACCCCGTGAAACCCCCAAGGCCGAAGTTTTTTTTCAAAAATGCTGGTGGGCCATAGTAAAGAGAAATGCAAATCATGGGAGGAAACTGTTTTCATATTTCATGGCCCATCAAGTTTTGAATCAAATTAAAACTTCGGCCAGAGGGATTTCACGGGGTGCTGCTTCACATGAACGGTTCAGATTTATAATCCACATCACCTATGATGGGTTCTCAAAGAAGTTCGTATGTAGTACGTACGAACCGGTTCGCAGGTGAGCGTTCCTCTATATATATATATATATATATATATATATATATATATATATATATATATATATATATATATATATATATATATATATATATATATATATATATAATATTTGGTGCAACCAAATACATCCTAAACTATGATATTATGGATGTTAGAAAATGATCTCACCCCCTCGGGCTACCCCACTAGGTGTCTGGATCGAACCGTCTTATGGTTGTGTGTGTGTGTGTGTGTGTGTGTGTGTGTGTGTGAGAGAGAGAGAGAGAGAGAGAGAGAGAGAGAGAGAGAGAGAGAGAGAGAGAGAGAGAGTGTGTGTGATAGATATAGAGTTAGAATTTACTTAGATTTTTGAGGTGATAGAATCCAGATACCTGGCAAGTCACATAGCATCCGTCTTTTATAAACATAAAATATATTATGCTCAGTTGATACGGGTGATAGCATATGAAAGCCCAGATCCAATATTTATCCAAATTCGGTGAAATTCATAGTTAAGATCTCCATGCCTGAACCTTGCAGAGCAATTGAGAAGAGAGGATACGATTTCTTAAGTATTTAATTGATACAAGCGATGGCATATAAAAGCCCGCATTCGAAGTCTATCCAGATCTAATGAAATCCATAACTAAAACCTCCATACATAAACCTCATGGAGTAGTTGATAAGAGAAACTAATAATTATACTTATACCATTCGTGATACCTCATGCAACCTTCTTGCGTCCATATAATATTGATCGAAGTCGCCACCAGCCAAAATGAAAGCTCTAGAATTCACGATTGACTAGAATCTATGAAATTGCATAGAGATAAAAAATAAAAATAAATAAATAAAAATCGAAGAATTCCTAACTTGAGTGACTCTTGGATTAGATCTGTGCCATAGATTCTGCATAAGAGCCTCAATTACAAAAAAAAAAAAAAAAAAAAAAAAAAAAAAAAAAAAAAGGAAGAGAAGAAGAAAAAGAAGAAGTTAGGCACCATTTTACTGTCTCTATCAAACACGGTCTTTACTTTGTCAAGTTATACGTTTCAAATGGGACTAAAAAAACTTTCGGTAAAATACTAAGTTTGAAACGTCTAAACCATAGTAGATGGATGAAAAATAGAAATAAAATGGTGAAAATAATTTTCCAATGGAAATATGGAAAAGAAAGGAATATAACGTTTTTTGTTACTCTTTTAAGTCACATTTTCGTATACAGAAGATCATCAAGAGAGTCGATTGTGCATCGTACTTTACGTGATGTCGGAGACTCAGGTATTCAAAATAAAGAGGTTGAAATATATAGATTAGAAAAGAATAGATTGAAAATACGGCGTTATTTTTTAAGTTAAAATAAAATAGAAGATGAGTCGAAATAGAATATAAAGATTGAGAAAATGGAAGAGATCCCAAGAGCAGAAGCCTATGTTTCGGACTGCCCCTCAAGCTCTCTGGACTCTAGTCTCTGGCCTCCCAGCGCTGGCTCTCTCTCTCTCTCTCTCTCTCTCTCTCTCTCTCTCTCTCTCTCTCTCTCTCTCTCTCTCTCTCTCTCTGATTTTCTCTCTAGCTAGCTCTCTCTTTGGAACCTTTCCCTACCTCTGAAGGCGAATCCTTCTTCTTCTTCTTCTTCTTCTTCTTCTTCTTCTTCTTCTTCTTCTCTCTCTCTCTCTCTCTCTCTCTCTCTCTCTCTCTCTCTCTCTCTCTCTCTCTCTCTCTCTCTCTCTCTCTCCCCTCTCTCTCTCCCCTCTAGAGGTAAGAGCCCCTTTTATAGGCATGTGGGGAGGGTAGGTTCGGAGCTCACACAAGTTTGAATACAAGACTAGGTTTATGTGAAACATGCCATCCTATGAATCATGGATGCTTGTGGATGATAGCACGGGTAATGGCCTAAATGATGGCATGGGTCACTGACGAACATAGCCTCCTGTCACCACAGGGCCAATCCATGTTAACATGAGTCAAACCCGCAAACGACTAAAGGGCCGTTTCTATATTGAAACGGCTGTGAGCCACCCCACCCCCTCTGTTTGGCTGTGAAAAGCAAGGATTGTCTACCGACATCTAATACAGAATTAACATTACCCAACCTAACTGAGTTTTGAACGTATTTGGTTTTGACGTAGGGAAAACAAGTTCCAACCACCAGCTTCGCTTCGACCAAAACCTGTTTTCCGTACCTGGTGAAAATCTTTTTCTTTTTTTCTTTTTTATTTATTTTATTCCTTTACGTTGGTTATAGGATAAAATTTTTGCGTGTAAAAGTGATACGATTGGTGTTTGGCACAGGACAAGATGGGCGTTTGGGTCCATATTATTTCTAATTTTCCCGTTTTGGAAGAGGGAATGGGTGAAATTTCTAGCAATAGAAGGTAAGAATTCATGTGGTGCAACATTAAGGGCCTGTGTTCGAAATCTATCAAAGCGCGGTCCACAAATTAAAACCTAGGCCTGAGCCTGGTATAGGTCCATGATCTTTAAAAGAAAGATGCCCAAGCCCAAACTCAACCCACGGCCACATACTTTTGTGCCTGATCTGTGCCCCACCATGCATGATATATGATAAAAATGCTCTTGAAACCTAAACAGTTTGAGCTGGGCAGGGCTCTTGGGCAGAACCCATGGCTAATAAATGGGCCTAAATTTTAGGCTTGGGTCTGACCCCAGCCTAATATCTCTGTCCAAGCTTGCCGCGAAGTAGGCTATTCCAATACGCCTGCATGTCAACAATGTCTAATGATCCAGACCGTCCATGAGGTGGGACCAGCTGTAAATAGGTCACTATAGAACAGGTCACGGCAATGCAGATCGATCTGATTGAGGCTTTCCATTTTTATAAAAAAGGCTTTCTAACCATTCGTTGAAGGTTGCTAAAAGCAACAGATTATACTTATCTAATCACTGATCCCACCAGATGAACGGTCCCGATCATCCTTCCATATGGCCAGATTGACCCATCATGAATTGGGAAAGAAATTGACCGTTGCAATGTTAGGCATACAATAGAAATTGCCTTTGCCTGATTTTGTTGGGCTTTGGATGTTTTTAGATGAGGTAGAAAAGGTTGCAGAAGTGGTGGAGACGGCAGCAGAAGTGGTGGAAGAGGTTGCCAGCGTGGCAGAGACGGTATTGTCAGAGGTGGCCAATCGACTTCCCGACGACAGCAAGCTCAAGGATGCAGTCTTGATGATCGAGCGCGCATCTAAAACAACTGCAAAGGACGCACAACTAACAATAGACTTCATCCACAAGGTCTTGTATATGTACTGCCCTCAAACACCATCCAATTGAGTGGGCCACAATGATTTTCCATGTGCATTGACTAATTAATAGTCCTATTGATGGATTTTGGGCCCACCAAGTTGCTGTTTGTATCTTAACCATAGCTTACAAACTCAACTTGGCTCGACCAGATTTACCAAGACTGGAGAAAAACTAGGTCCAGTCATGACTCAGTCAAAACTCAAAAAAAAAAAAAAAAAAAAAAAAAAAACCACTTGAATCAAAATGACTCGGCAAAACTCAACTCAACTCAACGTGAAATGACTAGGCATTATTTAATACTTATAAAATATTTAATAATGTTGATGAAAATATGAAAAGCTGTAAGAGTTTTGAAGAGCTTGCCCAAGTTCTTGAGCCAACTCAATTCTACTAGGTTTTGAGTCAAGTGGAGTTTTTGTGTTGTTAAAATAGGATCTTTACCAGCTATTTAGTGCATGTTTGGCGTTCACCAGAATGAGAATGGAAAAGAATGCACACAAACCCATGTGGATTCTGTGGCAGTGAAAATGAAATGCACCCAACCTATATGGATTCTGTGGCAGTGAAATGAGCCCCAAAAATGAGAAAGGAAGGACAATGAAAATAAAGGCATTGTTTTCCCTTTCTCATTGTAAACTGTGGGTGCGTGCAGTCACTTGCATTTGGTGGACATCCAAACAGGCCTACTAAGAGGATTTCATAAATTGCTTCACATCCAAGTTAGTTTTCTCTCACCATTGCCATCTAACTTGTCTAGCTCTCCCCAAAACGCCTTAAAACCCCTCTCTTTTAGCAGGGTTTTTCTAAGCTTTAGTCCCAAATCACACTCTCCAGCGCTACACAAATAATTAAAAATAAATAAATAATCATCTTCTCATTTGCAAATGCAGGTAGATGAATTAAAGCAAGAAGTGGAGGCGCTGGCGAAACCTGTTATCGACAGTCATGAGCATGTGGCAAATGAAATTAGAAAAAAAGGCTAAGCTTGTTGGATGGTAGACCCAATATCTCTGTACCCTTCATGCATCTGTAAATAGACCACTTAACCATTGATTTTTTGGTTATTTATTTATTTATTTAAGAGAAATGTTCACATCCATCTCAATGGACCCACAAGGCTAACACCGTCCCTGTGTATATTCCAAATAACCATGAGAGCCGTTCCTGCAACAAATTGAAGACAGGAATCCTTTGCAACTCCAGTTCTACATAGTGTCTACAACACCCGAACTCTGCGGGGTTCATATTGTCGTGTGTGTGACATCCACCACATTCATCAGGTTCACCGTACATCTAAAAATCAGCCTGATCGCCTCACCACGTGAACCTAGAGGTTTTAAGCATGTGGCTTTACATTGTTCCCTGTGCTGTGGCCCGCCTGAGTTATGAATTAGGCTGATTTTTGGAGTGTATCTTCATCGCACCGACGTTCACCAGATGAACGGGTTGGATGGAATATACACATTCTAGTGGGCTCCACACAGAAACATACTGCTGGCGTTCCCTTCCCTTTGTTCTCAGGTTCATGTATTTCTCCAGCACCTAACATGAAGAGTCCAACCGGAAGGACGGAGTGGATTGTACACACTAAAAACTGTGGCTCCTCAGGGCCCTCTCTGCATACAACACGTGCTGAGGAATCAGGTCCCCAGTTTGGATTTCGAACGTGAATAGCGACCTTGATGCATTCGTTTCGTTTCCTACAAGTAGGTCCAGACTGTTGGGGGCTTTGTACAAAACCTTAGGATTTAGCCTTCTAAAACAAATCAGAATTATGGATAATAAAGCAATTAAATAAATCAAAGCATAAATCACACACCACACAAGAGATTTTTATGTGGAAAACTCTCAAAGAGATAAAAACCACAGGACCTCGTCCAGATCAACAATTCACTATAAAGTAAAAAGTTACACCCATCTTCACTTACGTAGGAGTGGATAGACAATGAGAAAATAAAAGAAAACGGAGAGATCTCACTGATTTCGAGGACATAAAAGTGTTGAAATATAAATTGCACAGTAAATAACCTCCATGAGCATAACCTCCTTCTACAAGCTTCATCTCTCTCTTTCTCTCTCTCTCACTTTTAATAATCGTCTTGTATTTTTTTTGTACAGAAAAACCCTGGGAACCCTTATTTATAATTTTAGGAAACTCATTTTCACATTCCAGTTACGAAAACAAATCTGCATAACCACATCCGGTCGAGACGAGGCCACGACCGGTCGAGCACCACCAACGACCGGTCAAGAACCACCTTCGACCGGTCGAGCACTCCGGAGAAAAATATCCCAAAGTGTTGGGGGCCTTGCACAAAACCTCAGGATCTAGCCCCTCGAACAAATCAGAATTATGGAATAATAATGCAATGAAAACAATCAAAGCAACAATCACACACCACACAAGAGATTTTTACGTGGAAAACTCTCAAAGAGGTAAAAACCACGGGACCTCGTCCAGATCAACAATCCACTATGAAGTAGAACGTTTACAACCTTCTTCACTCTCGCAGGAGCGGATAAACAATAAGAGAATAAAAAGAAAACTGAGAGATCTCACCGATCACGAGGACGTAGAAGCGCTGAGACGACGGCTCCCTTCCACAAGCTTTCTCTCTCTCTTTTCTCTTACTCTCTCACCTTTGATTTTTCTCTTGTACTTTTCATCATACCTAGAAAAATCTTCTCAATTTATAGTTTTTGAAAACTCTCTTCCGCATCCCGGTTGCGAAAGGACTTGTGATACCAAATCCGCGCAAAATTGCGGAACGAATCTGCGTAGCTTCGACTGGTCGTACCGAGTCCACGACCGGTCGAGCGCCACCTACGATCGGTCGTGGACCACCTACGACCGGTCGAGCACCCTCTGAAAAAATAGTCCGTAGTCGCTGGACTTTGAGTCGAGCTACGACTCGACTCCACGGCTGGTCGTGACCAGCCCTCTACCGGTTGAGCAGGGCTCACGACCGGTCGACCACGGGGTAAAAAACCCCATCAAATCTTTCCCTTTTTTACCCGGGAGAGATCCACCTTCTTCAATCCAGCCTGGTTTCTACAAACCTCGAACTTGCCCTTGAGCAAAGCCTTGATCATCATGTCTGACCCATTATCGTCCGTATAGACCTTCTCAAGCTGTAACACCTTCTGTTCCAAAGTATCTCTGATCCAGTGATACCGAATTTCTATGTGCTTCGACTTGGAATGCCGACTTGGATTCTTGCTCAAGTGTATAGTACTCTAACTATCGCAATAGACCACGTGCTCCTCCTGCTTCAGGCTAAGTTCCTGTAAGAACCTCTTCATCCAAAGTATCTTTTTACATGCCTCAGTGACTGCAATGTACTCGACCTCTGTCGTCAACAATGCTACAACCTTCTGTAGCTTGCTCTGCCAAGAAACTGCTCTCCCTGCAAACGTGAACATGAACCCCGATGTAGACTTCCTGGAGTCTATGTCACCTGTCATATCCGCATCTGTGTAGCCCTCTAACACAGGTTTTCCGTCACCATAGCATAGGCTCAACCTGGATGAGCATCTTAGATACCGCAGTATCTATTTCACCACTGCCCAATGCTCTTTGTCAAGATTGGAAAGATATCGGCTGACCACACCAACTGCATATGCTATGTTTGGGCGTGTACACACCATAGCATACATCAAACTTCCTACAGCTGACGCGTTGGGTATCTTCTACATCTCTTCCACCTCTGTCTTCGTCTTGGGACACTGTCTGTCGCTCAATCTGAAGTGACCATCCAGTGGAGTACTGACCGGCTTCGCTGCATTTATATTGAACCACTTTAGGACTTTCTCAATATACCGCTCTTGTGACAGCCAAAGTTTCCTGCTACTTTTGTCACGGGTTATCTCCATTCCTAGGATCTATTTAGCCGGGCCCAAGTCTTTCATCGCAAACGACTTGCCCAACTCCTGTTTTAGCCTGTCGATCTTCTTGATGTCTTTTCCCATGATGAGCATGTCATCAACGTATAACAGCAGAACTAAGAAATCATCATCTGAGAACTTGCGCATGAACACACAGTGGTCCAACTCCGTTCTGTCATACCCATGTTGTAACATAAATGAATCGAACTTCTTGTACCATTGTCGTGGAGCTTGTTTCAGCCCATACAAGCTCTTCCTCAGCCTATAAATCATATGTTCCTTGCCCTTGACTTCGAACCCTTCTGGTTGGTGCATGTAGATCTCTTCTTTCAGGTCACCATGGAGGAAGGCAGTTTTAACATCTAACTGTTTTATCTCCAGATTCATGCTACCCGCCAACCCAAGCAACACCCGTATGGATGTCATCTTCACCACTGGTGAGAATATCTCCTTGAAGTCTATGCCTTTCCTCTGACCGAACATTTTTACCACAAGTCTGGCCTTGAACCTCGTCTGTGAATTCTTCTGCTCAACCTTCTTTCTGAACACCTACTTGTTGCTCAGAGCTTTTTTGTCCTTAGGCAGTTTCATCATGTCATAGGTGTGGTTCTTATACAAGGATTCCATCTCCTCTTGCATAGCTTTCAACTACTCCTCCTTATGCTTATCGGCTACAGCCTCAGAATAATCTTCTGCCTCTTCCCCATCAATCAACATAATGTACTCATGAGGTAAGTACCTCTTGGACGGCTGTCTGTTCCTAGATGACCTCCTCACCTGTGGCTCAACAGGTGGATCAAGTGGGGGCTGCTCCCCCGGTCCATCTTCTGTAAAAACCCCCTCATCCTCTTCACCTCGCTGTACTCCCCCGTCATCAGGCACCATGGGAGGAATAACCAGATTCATGTCCTCTAGTTTACCTGAACTAGGCTTGTTCTTCTCTGGCTTACCAATGTCTTCAATGCACTGATCTTCAAAGAAAACCATATCTCTACTCCTGACGAGCTTCCTCTCGGTCGGATTCCACAATTTGTAACCGAACTTTTCATCACCGGACCCTAAGAACACACACTGTCTGATCTTCATATCGAGCTTGGACCTCTCGTCCTTCGGTACGTGAACGGATGCCCTGCATCCAAACACCCTGAGATGACTGTACGATGGATCCTGCCCAGTCCACACCTTCTCGGGTACTTCTCCATTCAACGTGGCTGATGGAGACATGTTTATCAGATACACCGCCGTGTGCATTGCTTCTCCCCAGAACGTCTTAAGCAACTTCGCATGGGATAACATACATCTAATTCTCTCAACAATGGTGCGATTCATTCGCTCAACTACACCATTATGTTGGGGGGTCTTGGGAACCGTCTGTTCATGCCGTATACTCAGAGACTTGCAATACTCATGAAAGTCACCAATGTATTCACCACCATTATCAGTGCGGATGCACTTTAATGATCTACCTGTCTCTCTCTCGACCATAGCATGAAATAACTTAAACACACCAAAGACCTCGTCCTTGAATTTTAAAGCATAAGCCCAAACCCTCATAGATGCATCATCTATAAAAGTAACAAAATACAATGTCCCACCTAAGGTTTTTATCCTCATAGGACCACAGACATCAGAATAAACCAAATTTAATGCATGCACTTTATTTACATGAGAAACAGATTTAACGAATGAAAATCTATACTGTTTCCCTAATAAACAATCAAGACAGGTTTTGAACCCTTGCATACACTGACACTTGCCTTGTACAGGGTGCAACACTTCTTTTCTCTGACTGCGATCAATGAACCCTTGATGAGCTTCCACCACCCACCAACAAATCGGCTTTTATAGCCATCATTATCCAACCTTCCCATCGACATTAAGTTGAGGCGAAGGTATGGGATATGCTTCACATCCCTGAGAACCAATGTACAATCCACATCGGTCTTCACACAAATATCATCGACCCCTACGATCTTTGATACGCCAAAATTTTTCATCTTCACGGTCTCATAATCACCTGACTTGTGGCTTATGAAGAAATCCCTGCGTGGAGTCGCATGAAAAGAAGCTTCTGAGTCAATCACCCAGTCGGTGTCCTGACCCATAGGTGGGACAAACATCATGATCTGTATAAAGAATAATAACAACGTCGCCATCTGAAGCGACTAAAATAGAATCTGATTCATCTTCCTTCTCCTTTCCTTTTCCTTTCTTGTCGTTCTTAGCCTTACGACATTCATGCTTATAGTGGCCCTTCTTGCCACAATTCCAGCATTCAACATCTATTCTGATACTCGACTTGCCTCTTGATTTATCTCAGGCCTTCCCGCCCTTCCTATCCTTTCCTCTCCCCCGTTCTTGTGTCACAAGTGCCTCTTGCTGAGTTGACCCCTGAGACTTCTTCCTTGTCTCTTCATTAAAGAGACAGCTAGTAACCTGTTCCATGGGTACCTTTCCGTCTAGCGCGGAGTTACTTAGAGACACCATCAATGTCTCCCAACTGTCAGGCAATGAACTAAGCAATAGCAAAGCCTGTAATTCATCATCTAAGACCATCTTCATAGAGGAGAGTTGGTTCACTATATTGCTGACCTCATTCATGTGCTCGACCACTGAACCACCATCGTTGAACTTGAGATTCACAAGTCGCCTTATCAGAAAAATTTTATTACCGGCTGTCTTCCTCTCATACAGCCCTTGTAGTTTCAGCCATAGGCTAGCGGCTGAGGTTTCCGTAGACAAATGGTGGAATACAGAATCATCTAACCATTATCTAATAAATCCCACCACCTTTCGGTCCAACTTCTTCCAATCATCATTAGACATATCCTTGGATTTTGCTGATATGCCTAAAATTGGAGAATATAGATCCTTGCAATAAAGTAAGTCCTCCATCTTAGCCTTCCATATGGTCCAGTTAGAACCATTGAGGCTGATCATCCTTGATGAGCCACCTTCCATAATTCCAAACCGATCCTACCCGTTCAATGAACTTAGCGCTCTGATACCACTTTGTTGGGGGACTTGCACAAAACCTTAGGATCTAGCCCCTCGAACAAACCAGAATTATGGGATAATAATACAATGAAAACAATCAAAGCAACAATTACACACCACACAAGAGATTTTTACGTGGAAAACCCTCAAAGAGGTAAAAACCACGGGACCTCGTCCAGATCAACAATCCACTTTGAAGTAGAACATTTACAACCTTCTTCACTCTCGCAGGAGTGGATAAACAATAAGAGAATAAAAAGAAAACTGAGAGATCTTACCGATCACGAGGACGTAGAAGCGTTGAGACGACGGCTCCCTTCCACAAGCTTTCTCTCTCTCTCTTTTCTCTTACTCTCTCACCTTTGATTTTCCTCTTGTGCTTTTCATCATACCTAGAAAAACCCTAGAAAACTCCAATTTATAGTTTTTGGAAACTCCCTTCCGCATCCCGGTTGCGAAAGGACTTGCGACATGAAATCCGTGCAAAATCGCGGAACGAATCTGCGTAGCTTCGACTGGTTGTACCGAGTCCACGACCGGTCGAGCGCCACCTACGACCGGTCGTGGACCACCTACAACCGGTCGAGCACCACCTACGACCGGTCGAGCACCCTCTGAAAAAATAGTCCGTAGTCACTGGACTTTGAGTCGAGCTACGACTCGACTCTACGACTGGTCGTGACCTGCCCTCGACCGGTTGAGCAGGGCTCACGACCGGTCGACCACGAGGTTAAAAACTCCATCACAAAGTCACTGAACTTTGAGTCGAGTCAGAGCTCGAATCCACGATTGGTCGTGCATCAGCCCTCGACCGGTCGTGTAGGGCTCACGATTAGCCGAGCACGAGGAAAAAGCTCCATCAAATCTCTCCATTTTTTACCCAGGAGGGATTCACCTTATTTAAGCTAGCCTGGTTTCTACAAACCTCAAACTTGCCCTTGAGCAAAACTTTAGTCATCATGTCTGACCCATTATTATCAGTGTCACTTTCTCAAGCTGTAACATATTCAATTCCAAAGTATCCATGATCCAGTGATACCGAATCTCTATGTGCTTCGACTTGGAATGCTGAATTGGATTCTTGCTCAAGTGAATAGCACTCTGACTATCGCAATCGACCACATGTTGCTCTTGCTTCAAGCTAAGTTCCTGTAAGAATCTCTTCATCCAAAGCATCTCTTTACATGCCTCTATGACTGCAATATACTCAGCCTCTGTCATCGGCAATGCTATGACCCTTTGTAGCTTGATCTGTCAAAAAATCGCTCTCCCTACAAACGTGAACATGAACCCCGATGTAAATTTCCTAGATTCTATGTCACCAACCATATCTGCATCTGTGTAACCCTCTAGGACAGGTTTTCCGTCACCATAGCATAAGCTCAACCTGAATGAGCCTCTTAGATACAGCAGTATCCATTTCACCGTTACCCAATGCTCTTTGCCAGAATTAGTAAGATACCAACTGACAACACCAATCACATATGCTATGTCTGGACGTGTATACATTATAGCATACATCAAACTTCCTACAGCTTATGCGTAAGGTACCTTCTGCATCTCTTCCACATCTACCTTCGTCTTGGGACACTGCATGTCGCTCAATATAAAGTGACCATGTATTGACCGACTTCATTGCATGCATATTAAACCGCTAGGACTTTCTCAATATACCGTTCTTGTGACAGCCAAAGCTTCCTCCTTCTTCTATCATGGGTTATCTCCATTCGTAGGATCTGTTTAGCCGGGCCCAAGTCTTTCATCGTAAACGACTTGCCAACTCTTATTTCAGCCTGTCAATCTTCTTAATGTCTTCTTTCATGATAAGCATGTCATTAACGTATAATAACATAACTAAAAAATCACCATCTGAGAACTTGAGCGTGAACATATAGTGGTCCGACTCCGATCTGTCATACTCATGCTGTAACATGAACGAATCAAACTTCTTGTACCATTGCCATGGAACTTGTTTCAGCCCATACAAGCTCTTTCTCAGTCTACACATTATATGTTCTTTGCTCTTGACTTCAAACCTCTCTACTTTAAAATCCAAGGGTGAGGTCTTTGGTGTGTTTAAATTATTTCATACTATGCTCGTTAGCTATGGTCGGTTACAGATTGTGGGATCCGACCAAGAAGAGGCTCGTTAGGGGCAGAGATGTGGTTTGCTTTGAAGATCAGTGTATAAAAGACATTGGTAAGCCAGAGAAGAATCAGCCTAGTTCAGGTGAGCTAGAGGACATGGATCCGATTATTCTTCCCATGGTGCCTGATGATGGGGGAGTACAACAAGGTACAAAGTACGAAGTAATTCCTTTAGAAGATGGACCAGGGAAGCAGTCCCCGCTTGATTCACCTGTTAAGCTATAGGTGAGGAGGTCATCTAAAAACAGATAGCCGTTCAAGAGGTACTCGCCGTATGAGTACATTATGCTCACTGATGAGGAAGAGCCAGAAGATTATACCAAGGCCCTAGCTGACGAGCATAAGGGGGAGTGGTTGAAAGTTATGCAAGAGGATATGAAATCCTTGCATAAGAACCACACCTATGATATGGTGAAACTGCCTAAGGGCAAGAAAGTTTTGAGCAACAAGTGGGTGTTTAGAAAGAAAGTTGAACAGAAGAATTCACAGACGAGGTTCAAGGCCAGACTTGTGGTGAAAGGGTTTGGTCAGAAAAAAGGTATAGACTTCGAGGAGATATTCTCACCAGTAGTGAAAATAACATTCATACGGGTATTTCTTGGGTTGGCGAGTAGCATGGATCTGGAGATAGAGTAGTTAGATGTTAAAACTGCTTTTCTCCATGGTGACCTGGAAGAAGAAATCTACATGCACCACCCAAACCCTCATATATGCATCATCTATACAGTAACAAAATATAATGCCCCACCCAAGATTTTTATTCTCATAGGACCATAAACATCAGAATAAACCAAATCTAATGAATGCACTTTATTAACATGAGAAGTAGTTTTAACAAATGAAACTCTATGTTGTTTCCCTAATAAACAATTAAGACATGTTTTGAGAGGCGTACCTGTCACGTCTAGAAGGAGCCGCTTCCTTACTAATAACTGAAGCTCTTTTTCATTCATGTGACTTAGACGTCTGTGCCACATGTTAATAGCTGAATCTTTCACTACGTTCAACTCACCCTTGCATACACTGACACTTACCTTGTATAAGGTGCAAAACTTCTTTCCTCTGGTTACGATCAACGAACCATTGATGAGCTTCCAACGCCCACCAGCAAACCAGCTTTCATAACTATCATCATTCAACCTTTCCGTTGACATTAAGTTGAAGCGAAGGTCTGAGATATGCCTCACATCCCTGAGAAGTAATGTGCAGCTCACATCGGTTTTCACATAAATATCACTGACCCCTACAATCTTCGATATGTAGGAATTTTTTATCTTCACGATCTCATACTCACCTGACTTGTAACTTGTGAAGAAATCTTTTCGTGGAGTCGTATGAAAAGAGGCTCCCGAGTCTATCACCCAGTTGGTGTCCTGACTCGTAGCCGTGAGACACACATCATTATCTGAATAAATAATAACTACAATATCGTTATCTGAAGTGACCGTAGTGGAATCTGATTCATCTTTATTCTCCTTTCCTTTTCCCTTCTTATCGTTTTTCTAATTACCACAATATCATGCTTGTAATAACCATTCTTGCCACAATTCCAACAATCAACATCTTTTCTATTACTCGACTTACCTCTTGATTTATCTCAGGTCTTCCCGTCCTTCATATTCTTTCCTTTCCCTCGTTCCTGTGTCACAAGGGCCTCTTGCTGAGTAGACCCCTGAGACTTCATCTTTGTCTCCTCATTGAAGAGACAGCTAGTTACCTGTTCCATGAATATCTTTCCGTCTGGTACGAAGTTACTTAGAAACGCCACCAATGTCTCCCAACTATCAGGCAACGAACTAAGCAATAACAAATCCTGCAATTTATCATCCAGGACCATCTTCATAGCGAAGAGCTGGTTCACTATATCGTTGATCTCATTCATGTGCTCGCCACAGAAATACAATCTTTCAACTTGAGATTCACAAGTCGCCTTATTAGAAAGATTTTATTACTGTCTTCCTCTCATACAGGCCTTTTAGTTTCAGCCATAAGCTAGCGGTTGAGGTCTCTGTAGACACATACTGGAACACATAATTATCCAGCCATTGTCTAATAAACCCCACCATCTTCCTGTCCATCTTCTTCCAATTATCATCAGACATATTCTTGGATTTTACTGATATGTATAAAATTGAAGAATATAATTCATTTCAATAAAGTAAGTCATCCATCTTACCATTCTATATGGTCCAGTTAGAACCATTGAGGCTGATCATCCTTGATGAGCCACATTCTATAATTCAAAACCGATCATACCCGTTTAATGAACTTAAATCTGATACCACTTTGTTGGGGGCCTTGCACAAAACCTTAGGATCTAGTCTCCCAAAACAAACTAGAATTATGGATAATAAAGTAATAAAATAAATCAAAGCATAAATCACACACCACACAAGAGATTTTTACATGAAAAACCCTCAAAGAGGTAAAAACTACGGGACCTCGTCCAGATCAATAATCCACTATGAAGTAGAACGTTACAACTATCTTCACTCACGCAGAAGTGGATAAACAATGAGAGAATAAAAGAAAAATGGAGGGATCTCACCGATTATGAGGACGTAGAAGCGTTGAGATATAAATTGCACAGTAGATAACTTCCACAAGCATAACATCCCTTTTACAAGCTTCATCTCTCTCTTTCTCTCTCTTTCTTACACTTTTGATAGCCCTCTTGTATTTTTTCCATACAGAAAAACCTTAGGAACTCCTATTTATAGTTTTAGAAAACTCCTTTCCACATCCCAGTTGTGAAAGAACTCAGATTTCTATAATCCGCAAAATCGCGGAACGAATCTGCATAACCACGACCGGTTGGGACGAGGTCACGACCAATGGAGCGCCACCTACGATCGGTCGAGAACTACCTTCGATTGATCAAGCACCCTAGAGAAAAATATACCAAAGTCGCTGGACTTTGAGTCACGTGAGGGCTCGAATCCACGACCGGTCGTCCACCGGTCCCTCAACCAGTCGTGTAGGGCTCACGACCGGTCAAGTACGGGAAAAAACCCCATCACAGATCCAGACCATGCAGATACGAAATATTTAAAAATAATAATAAAAAAAAAAATCTTCCGATTGGAAGATCCCAGCCATCAAAGTGTCCGGTCTTTATAAAACTCATTGCCAAAATTTTCATTGGCTATGCCACTTATCAAATGTTATAAATAATAATAATAAATAAATAAATAACAAAGATATTTTGAACATTCGGAGAACCTCTGAGCAGAACTACGAATCAATGGTTCGTATGACCTAATGATTGGCCCCATCGTGCACGATTACACACGAACGTGGGAGATCTGCCAGCGCCCATCCACACTCGAACAAACGTGAAAATACTGAACACATATGCAATCTTTCGATGTGGTGGAGCATACGGTCTACATAGGACATTTCACACCTCAGGTGGGCCACATCGCTCAAAACAAACGGATGGCGATAAAAACTTCGTTTCAACCAAAAGTCGGTCCACCTGATAACTAAATGACTGAAACGCCCTGATTTTTTAGGCGGAAGATGGAAGCATCATTTCGAATGAAAGCTCGGATCCCTCACACGCGTTCCATGTTGCCCCGCGTGTGGAATTAGCAAATGCTTCCTCTTGTATTCCTTATCCGAAAAAACAAAAGAGCGAGCTCTTAAGGTAGAAGAGATGGCGCTTCTTTTATCTGGCATTCCTTCAACCTTCTCCCGCCGACAGAAGCAGCAGCTTTTCACTCTCTCAAAACCTCCACAAATCAAACTCCCTCTCTCCATCTCTACAATCTCTCATATTCCGAAAATACCCTTACTCTTCCGCATCGCCTCAGCAACCCAACAACAACACTCCTCTCCTTCTTCCACTTCGACCCTCGAAAACCCAACATCCGAATCCCAGCTACAGCAGCAGCAGCAAGAACAAGAATCCAATCCCAATCGAACGAGATTGATCGCGCAGAACGTGCCTTGGACCAGCACTTCCGATGACATCCGCGCCCTCTTCGAGAAATACGGAACCGTAGTCGATGTCGAAGTATGTATATATATCTATTTTCTCTCTTCAATTTTCATTTTTTTCATTTTTTTTTTTCGAATATTCCTTTCTTTCCATCTTCCGTCATTCATCGATTTCTGAATTGGGTTTTTCCTTTTTCGGGTGTTGTTGCTCTGTTAAGCTCTCAATGTATAATAAAACTAAGAACAGAGGATTGGCATTTGTGGAAATGGCGTCGGAGGAGGAAGCGGTCGCTGCACTTAGTAATCTCGATTCATTTGTAAGAATGATCACATTGGAAAAATTCTTGGGCATCCCTTAGATTTTTAAAAGAACCCTTGCTGAGGAATCTGGCGCATGTGCTCGCGTGTCACGCGTGTGCTGATCCAAGCCGATCATCATGTGGACAACACTGTGTAAACGTGCTGGTCCCAAAAATACATTCGTCCACTCAACAGGCGAGCCCATTTTTGAAAAAGAAACTTGCTGAGGGGTCTGGCATGATTGTGGATCATATGTGCCTGTGCAGCATGAGCGTGCATAATCCAAGCCGATCATCATCGTATGCACACCACTGTTTGATGTGCTCGTCCCAAAAATCGGTTTAGTCCACCGAAAATTGTGTGGCAGCTTATTAGGTGGGTCCTGATATGGTGATGTCCTTGCACATGATCAGGCCTGTCTACTCACAAAATGGACCTTCCATCTGAGAAACAAATGGTCGATAAAAATAATTGACTAGCGGTCTGCTTGCAATGTACATGTGTGGTTCAACAGATGCATGGACTAACATGTTATTGGGGCCAAGACACCTGCATTGTGGGTCCCATGTGATGAACGGACTGGTTCTCTCATGCGTGCACCACATTGGCATATGCGAGCCACAAGTCCTGTTTCACATTTTTTTTCTTCTTTCTTTTCTTTTTGGTGTTTTTTTAATTAATTAATTTTTTTTTTATAGATTTTCTTTGAGTAATTTGGAGTTGTTGATTGTGGGAGTAGGACTTTGAGGGCCGAGTCATAAAGGTTGAATTCGCCAGGACAGTGAAGAAGAAACCTTCTTCTGTGATGATTGATCCCGTTAAGAAGTTTAATGTGTTTGTTGGGAATTTGGCCTGGAGGGTAAGATCTAGTGATCTCAGAGAATTCTTTGGTGCCGAGAATGGTAGTGCTGTGGCAGCTGAGGTCGTCTTTCAGAGCAATCCAAGAAGGTCCGCGGGATATGGGTTTGTATCTTTTCATTCGAAGGAGGAGGCAGATGCAGCAATCGCTGCCTTTAACGGGAAGGTAATTTGTGTTTTCATTGTTCACGTTGTTTTGATTGTTTGGGTTCTGAATGTGATTTGATCGGAATCCTTGTTGCGTTTGCTCTTTGCTGTTGTTGTCTTGGATGACTTCATTTGTTAGATGTTATCGATAGCCTTCTGCTTTATAGGTCATCATGTTGTCAATTCTGCAGGCGTTGATGGGTAGGATGGTTCGTTTGGGCCTTACTAAAAGTGATGTTAGTGGTAATGAAGGGGATTCAAAAGAAGGTGGAGAAACTGTTGAAGCAAATGATGAAGAAGGGCTATCAAACCAAGCTGATGATGAAGACGAAGAGGCAACTAAAGAGGCTGAGTGAGATTTTCTCATCTTCCAGTTGCATCATCGTCACGGTAATGTCACTTGCTTAAGTTTTTCCTTCCTATTCTTTTGCTTTATCTCAGCAAACTAGTTACTGAGGGTTCTATGTTTCTTAGCACTTGGCAACTATCCTTTTGTTTATCAAAATCATATACTCTTGGTTGTTCTGGATGTGTTGGTACACATTGAAATAAGTTCTATTTATCCTACTTTTATTGACAAATGTTTCTCATTGTAGATCTATTACATGACATCTTAAGGGTGTGTTTGGATGCTTAATTGAAATAATTTGCAATAACTTAACTAAGCAAAGAGGAGCTGTCTGTATGTGCAGCTAGCTCAACTCCATTCATAGTGTTTCAAGCTAGAAACTCATGGAATTGCAATTATGAGTTTGGTCACTGTTATGAATTAAAATGGTTTAACCTCCATGGTCATTAGCTCTTTGTTGGATCAATTTATTATAATTCAGTTCTACTGACCATCCAAATACACTCTAAGGGTGCGTTTGGTAACACCGCCGGAAGCTACTTCTGGCAGCTTCTCTTACAAAATACTCCTACAAAATCGAAGCTATTCTATAGTGTAGAAGCTACTTCTGGCAGCTTCTCTTACAAAATACTCCTACAAAATAGAAGCTATTCTATAGTGTAGAATGGCTTCTATTTTGAAAGAGAAGCTGCTACCAAACACACTCTAAGGGTCTGTTTGGATGATGCCCTTGAATGAAAGGAATTGATTTTTGCCCATATGTTCTTCTTCCTGGACTAATTCCAAGATAATAGCTCATAGCTATGTCCACAGAATGAGTTGGGAGTGTTGGACAAAGCAGGGAAATCTGATCGCCCGTACTCATGCCAATGGGTGGCACGTGTGAGTGATCCAAACTTCTCTGTTAGGTGCATCAGGGCATGACACTCCACTCCCATCCACTCTTTAGGTGGGTGGAAAAACTCAGTCAAATGTGCACCATTGAAGGGCTTCTTGATTGAATAACTACAGGCACTGACACCATTCTGGCAGTGCGAGGCCCTGTCTGGTCTAATAGTCATTTGGGATGAGTTCGGTTGTCATCCAAACAGGCCTGAGCAGTGTTGTCAAAACAAATCGTATAAACGCATTATGCCAGCCATATGGCATATGCGATGGTCGCATATGCCATATGGATGGTATGCGATTGCATATCACATAAAGCGATCACATACATTCCTCTTCTTCTTTTTTCCCAATGTTTCGATCCTTTTATAATTTTTAAAAACATTTTCAAAAAAAAAAAAAAAAGTGCAATCGCATTAGTGGGATTCTAGATAGTCATTAAGAGTTTCAGCTGAAACTAATGTGGCATAGTGGGAAAATAGAGTAACATGTTTTCCCATATAGATAGTCATTAAGAGTGAGTATTCTAGATGTTGCCAACATATTTCTCTTCTATTCTGACATTTCCAGAAAGAAGCAACACTTCAAGTGCACAGTGTTTTCATGACTAAGAAGTTTCCAGGAACATTTTTGCTTGAGAAATTAACAAGGCAGTGTAACTTTTGAACTTAAACAAGTAATTCTTGCATTAGTTTCAACATTCCAAAAAACAAGTGGAAACTAAAACATCAACGAACATCACCAGTCTCTTTCATAATACCCAACTTCTCATCTAGGATATATCAGTTGCCTTCTCCCATGGTGCTGCTGCTCCCGCTTCCAACTTGCACTTTGGACTCGCTCTCCCACTCCTAAGGCTTTTACACAGAGAAACATACGCTTCCTTATCTGGCACTAAATCCTCTCCCAATCACCTTCATGCTTTATGCAACTATCATGATATAAAGCTTTTATATCATGCAACAGGACCCAATCAATGTATAATCAAATCCATATTGATCAAGGCCCAAAAGGGTGTGTGTCTTTCTTGGTGGAATAAGATGAGACAAAGAGGATTGCCAATTTATGTTAAGGGGATGGAGTAGTGGACAAGGAAACCAATTTGCTGCTTTAAATCAGAAGAAATCTAGATCTCTAAACCCATAAGATAGGTTTTTTTTTTTTTAATTTAAATTAATTTTTTTACACATGCACACACACACCCACACACTCATGCCGTAGTGGGATTTCACCACCCATGGGTACTCCAACCCTTGACTAGGTGTTCAAACTCAATCCTGAGAGTCTACCACCAGAGCAAGAGTAAGGACCCAAGATAGGGTTAGATACAGGTATGGCTTTTCCTTTCCACCTAAACTAACACCAGCTATTTTCATCTATCCATAGCATTACATGAGTAGTCTTCAACCACTTGGGTCACGGTGTGAGAGAGGAGGAGAAGGCGCTATCATTACTAGGAACCATACAGGAGCAGACCAATGCATGGACGAGTAGGAGGAGAAAATCCGTTGAGCACCCAAGTGACTCTATAAATGATGTGCCAGTTCTCAAGACCAACTATATTAATAAATTCCAAGATCAGCTAATCTTTTGCCTGGAATTCATTGTTTAGGAGATATTCAAATGAAAAAAAAAAAAAAAAATGTTTATGGTTTGGAGGACTATGAATTCACCAGTTCTATGAACAACAACATAGCACCATGAACCTTGTACCAAGGTGCTCACTCCCACTCTGAACTTGCAGTGCACTTGCTTCTAGGCTTTTACACTTGCTAATATTTTGAAACAGAAGCTTACTGGCTGGCGCACCGGAATCCCCTACACTGAAGAACAGCTAATGCATGCATATTTACCCAATTCAAGAAAATATTAGCATGATGGATGTGATGAAATTCAGGTCATTGTGTGTACCCAATGCACCAAATCAATTGAGATTTTTTCTTTTCCCCCATTTTGCAGCTCATATTTTCTTTTTGTCTAACAATGAAAATAAATATATGAGAGATTTCTTTTCAAAAGGATTCTGCACTAGACCGTAGTAGCTTGAATTTTCTGCCAAGAGCTCAGCAAGGGCATCAATTAATATATCCATTCTTTGGGAGAGTCTGCTATTTTACACTTTGGTCTATATTTTACTCTAATCTTAACATAACAGGATTCTCCTTTCTCATGGATTGGCGTTCTTTTTCATCATATCCACAAACCGATCTCACGACTCACAAGATTAGCCAATGGGTCCTACTGAGTTTGTGACTCGGTCTTGCCAATTTATGAGTTGTCTCAAGATTCCAAGTCAGTATTGACAGAATTTTGTATTTTTTTTTTCACTAATTGCAAATTATTCAGCACCAGTATGGATAGAATCATGAATTGGTTAGCAAATCCATTTATTTTATTGGAGAGAGATGCACGGATTCGCTAGTCATTGATGAAATCCTTGTCTTTCAGAAAAGGAATGGGGAAAAAATCTGTGTATCTTATGGTTTGACCAGTTCTACTCGCAATCTTGAGTCATGAGAAGTTTGTAAATTTCGTCCCAACAAATTAGGGTCAGCAGTCAGCTACATAAATCCTTTTTAGACATTCCACTCTATCAAGGGCCGTAACTTTGGTTAGACCATAGGTTATCAAATTTTTTTTCACTACCTCCCTCCGGGCGTGGATCAGGTACTACCCCTACCAGGACCAAGCTAGAGACAGCGGTCATGTCAGTGGCTCTCTGGGGCCCACCGTGCCCAATATGTTTTATCCACGCCATCCATCTCTATTTTGACAAATCATTTTAGGGCATGAGCCCAAAAGGAGGCAGATTGAAGGCTCAAGTGGACCACACCACATGAAGCAGTGGGGATTTAAAGCCTACCATTGAAAACTTCTTAGGGGCCAAAGAAGTTTTTGATCAAGCTGATATTTATTTTTTCCCTTCATAAAGGGTCTATGTGACCTTATGAACAGGTTGGATGGCAAATAAATATCACAGTGGGCCCTGGGAACTTTTCAAACGTAAGAGTTCAATCCCCACTACTTCATGTGATGTGGTCCACTTCAGCCTTCGATCTGCCTCCCTTTTGGGCTCATCACTCATGTCCTAAAATGGTCTGTCAAAATAGATGGATGGCATGGATAAAACATATAGATCACGGTAGGCCCCCACAAAGCCCTTGACACGATTGTCCGTCTCTAGGTAGGTCCTGGTGGGGGTAATACCCAATCCACGCCCCCTCCCTCCAAGTCCTTTTGGGCATTCCCTTTGCCCTTTTTAGAGCCTTCTAGTTGTACGAACTCCCCCCTAACTGGCGCAATTCTTGGTCTATGTTGCACATGGCCAAACCATATAAGTTTACTTTCCCTCATCTTATTAACTATTGGTGCTATTCCTAAATGCATTCATTTCTAATTTTATCCTTCCTCGTCTTGCCACTCATCCATCTCAACATCCTCATTTCAACTATAACCATCCTATGGAGTAATCACATGCTGTTCCTTAAGTGCCCAACATCTGTCCCTTAAAGCAAGGCTGGTTTGTATAAAATTTCCCTTTCAGTTTTGAGTGGTACACAACAATCACATAAAACTCTAGAGGCACACATCTCTATTTCTTCCACCTAACTTGAATTCTATGGGCGACATCTTTCTCAATCTCTTCACTCATGATTATCGACCTAAGATATTGAAATTAGTCATTTTGGTAAACTTCTTAATCGACAATCTTAACTAATTCCTTGTTCCCACTCCTATTGTTACTAAAATTGCACTCCATATACTCTCTTTTAGTCCGACTAATTTTAAATCCTGTAGATTATAAAGCACCCTTCCGTAAATCTTGCTTTATGTTAATGCCTTCCCTCATATTGTCAATTAAAACTATGTCATCTACAAACAATATACACCTTGGGATCTCTTCTTGCAAATGCCTCGTTAACTTGTCCATAACCATTGGCGAAAAGGTACAGGCTCAATGTTGACCACTGAGCCTGAAATAATTGGGAACTCACTTGTCTCTCCACTAGTGGTCCTCATGTTTGTTACTCCATATATATCCTTAATTATGTCAATATATCATTTTGAAACTCCTCTCTTTTTCAATACCCACTAGATTAACTCTCTAAGGACCCTACCATAAGCTTTCTTTAAGTTGATAGAGACCATGTGGAGATTCTTCCTCCTCTCCCTATATTTCTCCATCAGTTGTTTAAGTATAAAAATAGCTGCGGTGGTAGACCTTTCTGGTATGAAAACAAACTGATTTTTTTATGCATGTGTCCCATGCCTTAATCTTTACTCAAAGTTTCATAGTGTGGCTCATAAGTTTATACCCACAATAGTTAAGTGCAATTCTGTGTCTCCTTTATTTTATAAATAGCTCCCATGGCAGCTTACCTCCATTCATCTGTCATCTTCTTGGATCTTGCAATCCTGTTGAACGACTTTGTCAACCAAAATAACCCTGTATCTCTCAGCACTTTCAAACCTTTATTGGTATACCATCTGGCTTGAGGGCCTTTCTTGTGTTTATCTTTCTCAAAACTTCTTTCATTCAAGATATCATAATCATGCGTGAGTATCAATGCTCTTTGACATCATTTATGTTTATGGTTCCTTCCATCCTTATGCTATCAAAGCGATTGTCATTTAACAAGTTTTGAAAATAGCTTCTCCACCTGTTATTGATCTCATTGTCCTTTACTAGTACTTTCTAGTTCTCTCTCTAAATGCATCTAACATTATCTAGGTCCCTACCCTTCATCTCTATCATTTTTTCTGAGTTTGAAAACATTTTTTTAACTCTCTTTTACTCAATCTATTGTGAAGATCATCATAAGCCTTAAGTTTAGCTCCACTTACTACTCTCTTAGCATTTTTTATTTTTTTTTGTTTCTATATTATTCAAGATTTTCATTATTTCTAGTCCTTTGCTAGGCTTTGAAACATGAACATTTCTCATTAATAATTTTCTGTACCTCGTCATTTCACTGCCAATTTCCTGATATGATTGGCTTTTCCAGGGCCTGTTTGGTTTGGTGTAAATGCATGTAAACAGTGGTGAAATCATAATTATATCAAGTGCTCATCATTTGCAATAGAGTTGGAATGGATGGCAAAGATAAAATACATTTGTTATGGTGGGACCGACAGAGTTTACGAGATGCAATCTGAGTCTGTTTTCAAAATCCGTACCTGTCAACATCTTTACTGGATGAAAATACTAAAGTAAGTTATTGTTAGTTATTTACCACCATTTACATGCATTTACAACTAACCAAACAACTCTCTAGATTCTAGATATTCGTAAAACATCTTTTGCCACCTTCCTAATGCACTCAGCCATCTCTTTCTATATAACGTTTACTTCTTCATTGACATTCCACTTTCCTTCTTCCATCAATTTATTTCTAAATAACATTGTTTTCTCTCCTTTTAAATTTGACTGTCTAGTTTTTGGACCCCTGTTATTTTCATTCCCTTATTTCCATCTCTGAATGTAAACATCCATTACTATTATCACCTTGTGGTCTTTAGGTATCACCTTGTAGTATTTACATATTGATCATTTTGCCTTCCTAAGTAGAAAGAGATCTATTTGGCTTGCATATGATTCACTTTTAAAATTTACTAAATGTTCTTCTCTCTTCTGAAAGTATTTGTTACTGTTAGAACTAGATTGTATGCCATAGCAAAATCAATTATAGCTTTCTCCAATCTTGTTTCTTCTCTCATAACCATATCCTCCATGTACCCTCTCATATCCTCTACTTTCTTTTTTGCTGTATGACTATTTAAGTCTCCTCCTAGAATATCCCCTCTAATTACTGTCCAAAAGCATCTTGAATTTTACATTGGTCAAGACGTGAAGTAACTAAAAAAATGCTAGTATCTTTGTTCATCATCATCATGTAAGCCTTATCCCAACTAATTGGGGTCAGCTAGATGAATCCTGGTCTGCTGTTCCACTCTATCAAGGACCATAACTTAAGTTAGACTGTAGGTCATCATGTCTCTTCTTGCTACCTCCACCCACATCCTTTTGGGCCTTCCCCTTCCCTTTTAGAGCCTTGAAATTGGACCAACTCTCTCCTAACCAGCGCAGTTCTTGGCCTCCATTGCATATGACTAAACCAGCTAAGTCTACTTTCTTCATCTTATTACCTATTGACACTACTCCTAAATTCCCTCAAATGCATTCATTTCTAATTCTATCATTGTCTTGCCACTTATCCATCTTGACTTCCTCATTTCTGCTCCACTCCTGTGCTAGTATCTTTGATCAAAAAAGAAAAAGAAGGTATAAAATCTCATTCTTCTTCCCAGGCACCATGTGCTTTGTCCGCTGAGGAATCATATGATCCTGGACCGGAGGATATGTACAGTATCCCCATGTTTTCAGTTTGTGCAGGTGGAGCCCACAGTTCAGTTCTCCATACCACGGATCTGAAACGAAGTCACTTGAAAGACTGGATAGACCATGCCCCAAAAAATCTCTCGGATTGGGAGATCATGGCCACCAATCTGGGGCCTCTTTTGAGTTGGGTGAGGACCATTGCTGTATTTCTCTTCTTGGCTGTCTATTCTGTAGACCCCAAATTGAAAGGTTAGGATTGTACTAGCAAGAAGATATTGTGGGCACAGTTCATCCACATATAGGTTCTAATCAGACCAACCAGCTGGATCCTTGGACAATGGACCCCGCTTGTACCAGCAGAATCCAAGGTTCCTGTGCAGACCCAGCTGTTGGGGATCATATAACTGCTCTCTATGGCCTTCATCTTTTCGTAACTTCATGTGAACACGACACACCCTTGTCTGCTCTTGCATCCCCCTCGGCACTTGTAATTGATGGGAGAAACTGCAACTGATAAGACATGACTAGAAGTGTAGAAATGGACCATTTTGTTTCAATTTGGGAAGTAGTGAAAGTCAAGATTAAGCAATTATGCATTCAACCAATTTCTGTATTCTTACTCTCAATTGTCATGCAGACACATGCTGCCTAAGGAGCATCGATTGTCTTCATTCGGGTATCTCTATCTTGCGTTGTTGAAGAAGAATGACTGCATGTTTACTCATCTCCTACATTTGGTTGCATAAATTAGCCTGGATAACATCCCTCGGAACATTATATATTCTGTACTTCAGTACAGTTTCGAAGATTTTTTATTTTTATTTTTAATTGCTGCTACCTTGTAACTCAGTCCGATTTTCAGTTGGTTGGGTTGTATAGTTCCATGTATGAGTATCTACTTAGATTAGATTTCTATTCATTTGTGTGTATTTTGGTTGAGTTTTGTCTACTTGAAAATGCAAGGGAATGATCACCTACAGTGGATTGTTTTTGCTGTGCAGGCTTACCCGTGTTGTGTATGTGGAATCCAAATTACGCATCTGATTGGCCGACTCATTTTCAACACATATCCAAAGAATCATCTCAATCCAAAATTCAGGTGGGGACACCATAGAGGGTGGTGTAGAATCATGCTGAAAACCTATAAATTCACATGGTGTGGCCCACCTAATCGTGTTGGAGTGCACCTGATTACTGGGTTGGATTACAATTTAACACCACGATAGACCCCACATTCCCCATTTGGATGTTTCTGTGATGGTGTCATCCTCCCATTGCTGACTTTGGCATGGCCCACATGAGTTATAGCTCCGGCTATATTTTGGGATCAAGGCCTAACATGAGGAGCATCTGATGGACGGTTTGGATAGCATTCATGCATCACGGTGGGCCTACCAGCTCAAATATATGGTATGGTAGGAATGAATGTAATTACTCCCAAAAATGTAATGCTGGAGCTGTAAATGGACCAAGGTTGGGCCTATTCTTAGGTCTGGTCAACAAGGGCAGGTCTGACAACTTACCGTGTCAAGTCCAACCCGAGTAAGGTCCGTTTATCAGGGCCGTCCGTAAATCTGAGGTCTGATAATTAAATGGTCTGGCCGTTTTTCTGAAATTTCCCAGTGGGCCCTGCCCAACCCAGAATGGCCGATTCCATTGCCGTCCTGCGAATATTTGTGTCGGTCGTGATTCATCGAGTCTCCCCTCACGTGAGAGGGCGGACTACGTGTCACAGATTCTTGTACACAGAACACTTTTCAGAGATCTGGGCCGTTCATTAGATAGGTTAGGCCTTGAATATCCCAAGGGGCCTTGAAAATCTTGTTAGTCTACCACTGAGGCATGAGTAAGGACCTGGGAAACAATCGTGTCCGGCACCCTTAATAGCGAAAATCAGTTATTGAGCAAACCACCTCTCAGGGGAGCCGATTAGATGTTACCCCGGTAACACGTTAGTGGGTATTTCCCTGAGCGTGGGGCCCACCTTGATGTATGTGTTGTATATCCATGCGGCCCATCCGTTTTTCTAGATAATTTTACGTAATATGCCAAAAAAATGAAGTAGATCCAAATCTCAGGTGGACTGCACAGAAAACAATGGTGATTGAACGCTCACCGTTAGAAACTTCCTGAGGCCCGTGGTAATGCTTATTTGCTGTCAAAACCTGTTGATATTGTCACACAGACATGAATGAAAGGAAAACACACAAATATCAGATTCATCCAAAACTTAAGTTCTTAATGGGCATTCAATCCTTACTGTGTGGTCCACTTGAGATTTGGATGTACTTCATTTTTGGAATCATTGCCTATAATGAGCTGAGCTGAAAAAACAGATGGACAGTATGGATGTACACCATATATGGCCCTACGGTCAGGGAAATACCCACGAAAGTGTTAATAGGGTAACACGTCATCTACTCCCCTTTTCTCATTCGCATACCCGTCAGGCCGTAATGGGAAATGGAACCACCTTTTTTTTTCTTTATTTTTTTAACACACGCACACACACACCACCACACACTCACGCCATAGTAGGATTTCACCACCTATGAGTACTCGAACCCTCAACCAGGTGTTGAAACTCCTGGGAGTCTACCACTAGAGTAAGAGTAAAAGGACCCGAAATGGAACCACCTTGATCCTACTGCCTGCAAAGGAATCATAGAAGGTGGGACCCACTTTTGTAACTGTCCCACTTATTGGCCTACAATTCGGTCACTTGGCGCATATGTGTATTTTATGGGCGTATCAGAGCATACTGCAGTCCAATTTAAACCAAATGTTCTATTGACCCTGCCATCGAGATAGAATGGTGCGAATTAAATGGCAGTAGATGGGCTGTTTATTTTGTCAAGTATCAAATGCATTGTCAGGTGATTTAAGGGGGTTTGAGCACTTCTTCTAATAGGGTCTTTTTTCTCTCGAGAGTCAAAAACTTTCGAAGGTACAACAAATGTTATTCGAATGAAAATCTACAATGAAACTTTTGATTGGAAACAATAGGAATTACCATTAACAAGGATCACCATCCCGGCTTAAAGCACCGGGGTGCTGAACCGAGCAGCCCGCTGATAAGTTAAGGATACGCCGTGCCAAAATTATAGACTAATGTATGAGCATAGGTAGATAATTCGTAAGACTATGATCTTCCTTCAAATCACATGCCTAGGTGTAGATGAAAGGGAATTACAACTACTCGCTACGACTAATTCGATCATGCGTAAACCGAGGACAATGGACAAAACTATTCGTAGAAGCTGAGGGGTTTACGTTGACGAGCAGTGGAGAAGATAAGTGTTCCAAGGAACTAGATAAACAACATAGGCGCTAGAGTTTGTTTGTTTGAGTTGTTTGTTGGTTGATTGATTTATCTCTTGAATGATGTGCTCCTCTGCTATTTATAAAACTTTTAATAACATCATAAGAATAACCGTTGCTTACATGGCGACATCGTATATCACTAGTTATAAAGTAATAATTACATTTAGTCGTTCATACTTTGCCTTCATCGAATGTATCTTTATTAACATGGTCCGTTATAAATCTTGTTTTGATGCTGACATAACCTTAATGGTTTCTTATTCTTATTCATAGGTTATACAAGTGATACGATTCTTCGACACCTAGTCATTAATGAGTTGTCATTCATATATTTTAACACATGTCATGATGATTGCTAGATCTGAATCGTCGAATTTGTCAATGCTAGATCTTGCCCAAATACCGCCAGGATTGGACTCATAGGGGTTGCAATTGGTTAAGTAGTCTGGCCAAGGCACACTGATCCTCTATAGGGCACGGCATGGGCCTGGGTTTTAAATCTAGGCCTAGTGTCCAGATGTGCCAGGGTATAGGCCCGGACCGTCAGGTTTGCCTGCTCCAATCACTAGTAGGCTACTAATATAAAAAAGAATGAATGATTTGAAGACACTTGCGAGGGAAAATGTATGGTTTAAAGACATCTTGGATCTTGATCATGCTTTGATAGTCCAAACTGTTTATGAAAATAAGAAAAGAGAAAGGAAAAAATTAAAATCTTCAATCGAACTTTTTGAAGCCTTGGGTCATCTAAATCTTTTCAATAAAAGGCAATGGCCAGGGTTGGTATTAAGAGACTAAAGCCGGCAAAGGGCCAAACTCGGTCTGGCCATAACCTGGTCAGTTGCCGTCCCTGTTTGGCGTGCGTGCTGGATCTTTTGTAAAGATCTGGTTAGTTGATATTTTTCAAGCACGGGTCGGTCTAAATCACACGATGACTCCTCAAACTGCTTCTAAAAATGCCATTGGGGCCCATTTTTCATTTCTCCCCAGGTCTAGAAACTTTAAATGGGCTCACATGGCCTGTCCAGACCAGAAAGGTTGTGCATATCCTACGCACCATATTGGAATCGGGAATCTCACTCTCATGTTATCCATGGCTGAAGACTCGCTAGTAGCCTCACACACACTTCCACCGACAACACAGTGGCCAAACCTGGCATGTGTATCAGGCATCTGATCCTTGAACAAGATGGGCCCACCATGAAGATGACCTCAATCAGGTTTCTCTTACTCATAATAAGAAGGGCTTTTGTATAATAAAATGACAAAAATCCTCCGACCCAGTTCTGATATGAACTAGTGACCCATCTCACACGTGTGTTGTACCTTATTTCTGACTGCTTCTTAAGTATGTCATTGCTCAAGTTGTCAATTGGGGATGGACAGGTGGTATATCAAGGAAATGATATAATATGTTAAAGAATTTTTAGGATATTTGAAAATGATTTTTTACGAAAAAACGACCACTAGGATGATCAGATAAGGAGCCAAGAGTTATTTAAAAGCAAACCAAGTGAGCAAGAATAAATCCAATAAGATGCAGTTGAGAGGAACAGTGGAGAGGCGCCCAGAAGTGGACCAAGCAGTTGAGAGGCGTTCAAAAGCGGAACAAGCGGCTGAGATGCGCCCGAAAGTATAAAAAAAAAATGATTGAGAATAAGAGAAACGGTCAGAGAAACACGTATCAAGAAATAAATAATTTGAAAAGCTAACGTGCCAACTCCTCAACTGCCATAACTATGGATTGAGGAAGTAAAATATATAAGGAATAGTTGCATGAGAAATTTATAAATAATATAAGAAATTAACAGAATAAGACATCTCACACCAATTAAATAAATTAAATTAATCTACCAATTTACTCTCTTAGTCTATCTTAAGAGTAGCTATAATTCAATAGCTTAGCTGTAATTCAAGTTTATGCGCGTATGCTGGACTTGGTCATCTTTATCCAATATCAAGTCATTCTTTCAAGAGATGCATTCTCTCAATAGCTCTTAGTGGCTAACAAATGGGAAAAAGTCTCTTCTTGTGAAAAGTAAAGCACAACATACTTTCAAAAGGACTCTTCTCTCTTAATATCTCTTAATATCACCTTATCATTAATATCTCTTTTGGGCACTTGTGATTAGAAGTTGATTGATTTGAACGGAGCTACTATATCGGTTTTGGCACGCTCGCACACACCATACATGACAAAAAAAAAAAAACCAATTCTGAATTTTACTTCAGCTCATCCCCGTGGTGTATCCAACTCATGCACGGCTCAGATGTCATACACCTCATGCCACGCAGACGATTGCTTCGTGTAAAGGTGCCCCGTTTCGTATAAAGGTGCCCCATGAGATGCACCGTGCACGTTACCCCAACATCCATTCGGCGTAAGTGTAACAACACAAACGTGTGCACTCTTTTCGCCGTTATAGAAATCTCAAGGGAGTTATTTGATACTCCTGCTTCTTCTGATGCTTGATATACAGGCACTTAGAAATAGTACATGTGGCACACATTAACCGAAATGAAACGGATAATACTGCGGAAACCACCGTCTCTAAGTTACATCCCAAAAGTCAGATTGGTTGAAAGTAGAATAATTAAAAAAAAAAAATTTAAAAAAAAAAAAAATCAAATTAATCAGATTGGTGGACATTTTTTGTTGAAGTAAGACCTTTGAATTTTTTTTTATTTTTTATTCTCATTTTAACCATCCAATAAATGTCCACCAATCTGATTAATTTGAATTAGTTGTATGCCACTTAAGTAAATTATCCGTCACACTCTGCCAGAGTATCATAGCAAGCGAGCAAATGAAAGCAAGCAAGCTGAAAGTACCTTGGCTTGAAATTTAATTCAGACATTATTTCAGATTAGGTACCATTTGGATGCACAAGTGAATTGAATTGTGAAATGACAAAAACGAATTATGTCTTGTAGCGCCTAAAAGGAGGATGTAGCCCTCAAATTGAAGTTGGATTTAAATTCCAATTTCAAAGTAGGCTATGACTGCTAGGCAAGGTAATTGCAGTTTGATTAATTACATTTTTTCATACAAGTAATTGCATTTCACTTAGATGGTGCATCCAAACGAACCAGCCATTTGATTTGGACAATTTTGACTCCTTATTAGTTGTGGGAGGAATTATAGTATTTTACCATTTGAGCAAGTAATGTTTAAGGCTGGGCATTAAGTTGAGTCAAACTGAGTTAGTGTTTACTCGACTTGACCAGTTTTCAAATAGACCTTACCCAAACTCGACCCGACTCAATATTGAGTCTAGCATTCTTGACCCGATCCGAGTCAAGTTCTAGCCTGGACTAACTCGGGCCGAGTGTGTCACGCCCCAAACTCAGAAACCGGGCTCACAAAATTTTCGATCGCCGAATCCGGCGCCGACAGTCTCCGTAGAACCCCATTCTCGGCTCCTAGCGCCCATTCGTCAGGTTCCGATCTTGGGATGCTACGAGGAGGATTTTCAACGTCAGTTTGATTCGTAATAAGTATAACCAAAGGCATAACCCACAAACAACAACCAAGAACTCCATTACATTTTCACTATAATCAAAAACTTTACAAGTACAATGAGCATAAAGGGAAATACAATTGTAAAGAATAAAAACTCCAAAACGATTTGCAACGTGCTCCTGCCTCAGCGCTGCTGCGAACCAACGTCACCTGCACGCAACGGTCGTGCATAAGCTTATAGAAAGCTTAGAGGGTGGTGAAAGTGTGTGCGCAAGGTAGTAATATAAACATGCAATGTCAAAGTAATGCGAAATATGCAGATGGATCTATAATATCATGAGTCGTACCAAGGCTATGCAGTGCAAGACATGAATGGTATCGGCCATCCCAAGGCCATGCGATGTACAATGCAACTCAAGCATATAGATCTTCATCTATGTCCACACATCAATACAGCTCAAATATGGGATATCATCGGGGTCTAGTACACTCTAAACCAGATTGTCACCACATCGCGCGCAATAAGTAAGTGGAAGAGACCTCACTATCCTTCTGCCAATATCGGGCGCGACTCGTCGATAGCAGACCCATTCCTCGAGCTGGTCAAACTCAGCCTAGTATTGCCCCCTACTCTTGTGCGGGTAAGGCCGCACCCCCTTCCAACCGACCACGACATAGTGGAGAGCGTAACCGTCTGATAATCGGCACTTAACGCTCATCTACCCACTCGGTCTAGACATTGGAGCAACCTCTTGGTACCATAAGGGTTTAAGTACTTTCACCCAGGGATATCTATAACACCCCATGTAGAACAAGATTTTCGGTATCCAATCCTGCCAACCACGATACGCCTGTGAAGGCTACGGCCCCGATGTCACTAGGGCGTACAATCACCATGTCACACAAATACGAAATGCATGAATCACGTTATCCAGTCATGCAACAAATTCTGCATATATCGTGCGTTCATGTAGGGCAACACCGCCTAACCGGGAACCCATAATCAACCTGCCCGAAGGCTTATGCTATGATCAGTCAAGTCTCATATCAAACACGCATATGATGCATATGATCATGAGTCATGAAACTATACTAAACATGATATAATGAAATGAACTATTCTTACAATGCAGATGGGCCTGCACAGCCTATCCACAATAAGTACGGGCCTAATAATGGGCCCTAAGAAGAGTCGTAACGTGGACATCCAACCAACATTACACTCGCAATGTGGACGTCAAACCAACATTGCTCCTAAGGCATAGTCCATAGAGAAAATCCTTATATAAATCAGGTTGGGATCACACATTGCAATGGATCGTAGGTACATCCAATTGGGCCTTTATTACATCAAATGGGCTACATTAGTGGGCCTTACGTTTATCAAATGGGCCGCATTACTGGGCTTCACCAATGGGCCTTAGGTACATTGCAATGGGTCACAATCCATGGGCCTCAGAGTATGTCAAAATTGGTCTAATCAGATGGGCCCTATGTGTTTTGAATGGGCCTAAACCCATAAGCCTTAATTAAATCAAATGGGCCTAACCCATAGGCCTTTTGTAAATCAGATGGGCCTAACCCATAGGCCTTAAATAAATTAAATGGGCCTAAACCCCTAGGCCTTATATCAATCAAATGGGCCCTATAATATGTTAAGGTGGGGTCCACTCGGACTATGGATCTGGCCCATTCTTTAGCTCAAACCATAAAATGAGCTTTTAAAATGGATGGACAGATTGGATACAGCACCTGCATTAAGAGTGGGGGCCCACATAAAGGTCCACCATCATATATATTATAAATAGTATAATATATATGTACATTACATATAGTGTATATATATATACATATAAAATATTATATTATATATATATATATATATATATATATATATATATATATATATATATATATATATATATATATATATATATATATATATATATACACACACACACACACACACACACACACAAATGCTGCACCCAGCGTGCAACAGGAGGGTGGGCCCCACCGTCCAATGAGGACGGTGGGATAGAATACATAGATCACAGTGGGGTGCCACCGTCCACGGTCCGTGGACGGCATGAATACAATACATACATCACTGTGGGTCCCATGTGGGGCCCACCACAGTGTATATTTTTTCATCCCAACCGTTCAAAGGGTCACACGGACCTGGGTGAAGGAAAACCACAAATTTCATCTTGATCTAAAACTTCTGTGGACCCCAGGACGGTTTCAATGGTAGATGTTCATTCACACTGTTTTCTATGGTGTGGGCCACCCGAGCGTCGGATCGGCCTCATTTTTGGAGGGGGCCCACCTCAGGGGGTGGCCCTCCATATGAACGGCGTAGATAAAACATATACATCATGGTGGGGCCTACGGCAGTAGCCGTGGGTAGCCGGCTAGCCGCCCGCCCGCCTGCTGCAGCGCCTGCAGCGTCAGAGGCTTTGCCTCTTACAACTATTTAAAAAAAATATCAAAACCCTTATTTTTGGAGTTTTTCACATTTGGGGCCCACATCTAGTAGATCCACCCCGTCCATTGGTTTCTACAAGCCATAACAAGTCCAATTAGTCCAGAGTTTGTGATTTTTGGACGTACAGAAACGTCAAAAAATCTCTCAATGGTAACCACTAACGTTCCCAATGTTATGGCCCGCCAGATGCTTAGATCAGGACCATCCTTCTACTCAATGCCTAAAATGAGGCCGGTAAGGGGATGGATGGCTTGGATTGTACCCCAACATCAAGGTGGGGCCTATGAGAGGACCACCCCAAAGCTTCATTCTTTTTTTCTGTTCTTTTTTTTTTTTTCTTCACAGGGGTGTCCAGCGTCCCAGACGCTGGACGGTCTGGCTTTTTAAAAAATTACATTATGGTGGGCCCTGTTGAAGTGGGCCACCATAGATGAATGTTGAGGGTACAACATGTAAGGTGGGCCCAACTTGAGGAACACTTGGACCAAATAAATACCTCAAGGTGGGGTCCATTCAAGTGGACCACACAACCCTATTACAAATAAAATAAAATAAAATAAAAAGAAATAAAAAAGAGAGAGAGAGAGATGGAGAGAAAGAGAGAGATGGAGGGTGGGACACGCTTGTGATGGAGGGACCCCGATACTATGGGCCCTCCCTTGCAATGAATCATACAATCAAGTGAGTCCTTTAACACATGGGACCATCAAAATTTAGAATCAACGGTGGGGATCCTTTCTCCACCAATATGGACGGTTTAGATGACCTTTTCTAAGAAATAAACATCATGATGGGGTCCATGGAGAATGACCCCATCATGGAATGATCATGATGATCCTAATGGGCCATCGGCCACATTTTAGGGTCCCAAGTGAAATCCAAACCATTAATCGGTTGGCCTCACTTGGCCCATCTCAAAAATATGAAAATATAGTATGATCAAGCACTGACCGTCCGATCTTCTTGCTCCTATGGGCTCCTTAGCTCCTTAGCTTGGATTTTAATGGAGGAGATGGGGAATGAAAGGTTAGGATGGGGAAATCATGGGGTAGGGAAGGTGGGCCACACTTAGAATTTTGAGAATGCTTGGGAGAGCTCTCATACGTATGGAGCTTGGGATTTTTTTGAGTTTGAAATGAGAAAGAAAAAGAGAGAGTTGTAAAGGGGGAGAGAGAGAGAGAGAGAGAGAGAGTGATGGATGGATGGAGTGATGGGTGTGTAAGACTTTTTTGACTTTTGAGGCCTTTTGTGTAAGAGAGGTATGGGCATGGAAGACTTTTGTGGCTTGCTTGGGAAAAGGGATGAAAGTGATGTGTACTTGACATGTACTTGACATGTGATGGATTAATGAATGATTGATTGATGGGATTGATGTGATTGATGTGACACATCGTAGAGATTCTCTTGCGTTTCGCAATGCGCGGCGTTTTCCTCGCACCGAACGTTGGCTCACATCTCTTGACCAGGGTATCGCCTCGGCGCGCGAGTTGCGGCATTGAAACCACGGCGACGGCACGGTCGCTATGGTATTGGTCTTGGATTGAGTCAACTTGGGTTGACGACGAATGAATCAGGGTCGCGTGTGACTATCGGTTAAGGGTCGAAGGTTGTCGGAATTTGACCGGTGTCACGCCCCAAACTCGAAAACCGGGCTCACAATATTTTCGATCGCTGAATCCGGCGCCGACAACCTCCGTAGAACCCCATTCTCGACTCCTAGCTCCCATTCGCCAGATTTCGATCCTGGGATGCTACGAGGAGGATTTTCAACGTCAGTTTGATTCGTAATAAGCATAACCAATGACATAACCCACAAACAACAACTAAGAACTCCATTATATTTCCACTATGATCAAAAACTTTACAAGTACAATGAGCATAAAGGAAAATATAATGGTAAAGAATAAGAACTACAAAATGATCTGCAACGTGCTCCTGCCTCAGCGCTGCTGCAAACCAACTTCACCTGCACGCAACAGTCGTGCATAAGCTTATAGAAAGCTTAGAGGGTGGTGAAAGTATGTGCGCAAGGTAGTAATGTGAACATGCAATGTCAGAGTAATGCGGAATATGTAGAAGAATCCATAATATCATGAGCCGTACCAAGGCTATGCGATGCAAGACATGAATGGTATCGGCCATCCCAAAGCCATGCGATGTGCAATGCAAACCAAGCATACAGATCCTCATCTATGTCCACACATCAATATAGCTCAAATACGGGATATCACCGGGGTCTAGTACACTCTAAACCAGATTACCGCCACATCGCGCGCAATAAGGTAAGTGGAAGAGACCACACTATCCGTCTGCCAATATCGGGCGCGACTTGTCGATAGCGGACCCATTCCTCGAGCTGGTCAAACTCAGCCTAGCATTGCCCCCTACTCTCGGACGGGTAAGGCCGCACCCTCTTCCAACCGACCACGACACAGTGGAGAGCGTAACCGTTTGGTAATCGGCACTCAACGCTCATCTACCTACTCGGTCTAGACGTTGGAGCAACCTCTTGGTAGCATAAGGGTTTAGAAACTTTCACTCAGGGATATCTATAGCACCCCATGTAAAACAAGATTTTCGGTATCTAATTCTACCAACCACGATGCGTCTGTGGAGGCTACAGCCCTGATGTCGCTAGGGAGTACAATAACCATGTCACACAAATGCGAAATGCATGATTCACGCTATCCAGTCATACAACAAATCCTGCGCATATCGTGCGCTCATGTAGGGCAACACTGCCTAACCAGGAGCCCATAAACAACCTGCTCGAAGGCATATGCTATGATCAGTCAATCCTCATATCAAGCATACATATGATGCGTATGATCATGAGTCATGAAACTATACTAAACATGTAAATGAGTGATGAACCATTCTTACAACGCAGATGGGCCTGGATGGCCTATACACAGCAAGTACGGCCCAGTAATGAGCCCTAAGGAGGGTCGTAATGTGGACATCTAACCAACATTACACTCGCAATGTGGACGTCAAACCAACATTGCCCCCAAGGCACGATCGCCGTAAACATTGCTACATAGTCTGTATTGGGATCACACATTGCAATGGACCTTAGGTACATCCCATTGGACCTTAAGTACACCTAATGGGCCATGATATATGGGCCTTGTATTTGTCAAACGGGCCACATAAATGGACCACACCAATGGCCCTTAGGTATATTGCAATGGGTCATAACCCGTGGGCCTTGGATTGCATCAATTGGACCTAGTCACATGAGTCTAATATGTATCAAATGGGTCACACCAATTGGGCCCCCCACATGTACATCAAATGGACCTCAACCCATAAGCATTATATTAGTTCAATGGGCCTAAACCCCTAGGCCTTATGGTACATCAGATGGGCCTAAACCCGTAGGCCTTGTATAAATCAGATGGGCCTAAACCCATAGGCCTTGTATAAATCAGATGGGCCTAAACCCCTAGGCCTTAAACAAATTAAATGGACTAACCATAGGCCTTTAAATAGATTAAATGGGCCATTCCCAACATAGGTGGTCCACCCAATCATCACTCACCTAAAATGATTTTTACCAAGTGGATGGACGGTCTGGATGCATCACATGCATCATGGCGAGTCCCACTGTCCAGTGGACAGTGCGGATAGAGCACATACATCACAAAGGGCCCCACCTTCCGCTGGACGGTGGGAGCATAGATACATTAAGGTGGGTGCCACCGTCCACTGGACGGTAGACTTAGGACACATGCATCTATGTGGGTCCCATGTGGGGCCCACTGTAATATTTATTTGGCATCCAACCCATTGATAAGGTCAAACAGACCTGGTTGAAGGAAAGATACAAATTTTAGCTTGGTCCAAAACTTCCGTGGGCCCCAAAAAGACTTCAATGGTAGATATTCAATTCTACTGTTCCCTGTGGTGTGGGCCACCTGAGTTCTGGATCGAGCTGAAATTTGGAGGGGGCCCACCTGAGGATGGGACCCGCCTCGTGAACAGATTGCATGACAAACAAACATTACGGTGGGGCCCACGGCTAGAGCCGTGGGTCCCTGCCGGACGCCCGCCCGCACGCTGACGCTGCACGCAGCAGCGTGCAGCACCTGCACTCTTGTCAGGGAGGAGGCAGGGCCCCTTTGCAAAAATTGAAAAACCCAATTTTTCTGGGATTTTCGTCATGTAGGGTCCGCATCATGTAAATCCATTCCGCTCACTAGCTTTCCCAGCTCAAGACCAATCCAATGAGTCCGCTATTGGGCATATCTAGGCATGTAGAAAAATTAAGATTTAATTTAAATGGTGAGTGTCACTGTTTTGAGTGGTATGGCCCGCCCAATGAACGGATTAACTTCATCCCTTGGCTCAACGCCTAAAATGTTATGGAAAAGAGGGTGGGCGGCTTGGATTACACTCATACATCAAGGTGGGGCCTACACAAGGGCCCACCCCCAAAGCTTCTCTTTTTCCCTTTTTTTTTTGTACAGGGATGTCCAGCGTCCCAGACGCTGGACGATTTGGCCCCCTTTTTAAAATATACATTGTGGTGGCCTATTGAAGTGGGCCACCGCTGATACAACATGTAAGGTGGGCCCCACTTGAAGAAAGCTTGGACCAAATAAATGCTCAAGGAGGGGTCCATTCAAGTGGGCCACACAACCCTATCACAAATAAAATAAAATAAAATAAAAATAAATAAATAAATGAATAAAAGAGAGAGATGGAGAGAAAGAGAGAGATGGAAGGTGGGACACGCGTGTGATGGAGGGACCCCGACACTATGGGCCCTCCCCTGCAATGAATCATACATCAAGTGGGTCATTTAGCACATGGGACCATCAAAACTTAAAATCAACGGTGGGGATCCTTTCCCCACCAATATGGATGGTCTAGATGACCTTTCTAAAGAAATAAACATCATGATGGGGTCCATGGAGAATGGCCCCATCATGGAATGATCATGATGATCCAAGTGGGCCATCGGCCTTATCTTAGGGTCCCAAGCGAGATCCACACCATTGATCGGTGGGTCTCACTTGGCCCATCATAAAAATAAGAAAGAAACTACCCTGATCGGTGGGTCTCACTTGGCCAATCATAAAAATAAGAAAGAAACTATCCTATAGAGGCACCCACCGTCCGATCTTCTTGCTCCTAGAGGTTCCTTGACACCTTAGCTTCAACTTCAATGGATGAGATGAGGAATGGAAGGTTGAGATGGGGAGATCATGGGGTGAAGAGGTGGGCCACACTTGGAGTTTAGGAAGCTTGGAGAAGTTCCATACGTATGGAGCTTGAAAATTTTTTTTGCTTGGAGATTTGAAATGAGAAAGAGAGGAGTTGTAAAGGAAGAGAGAGACTGATGGATGGATGTGGTGAGTGATGGTTGTGTAATAAATCTTTTACTTTTGTGGCCTTTTGTGTAAGAGAGGTATGGGAGGTGAAGACTTTTGTGGTTGCTTGGAAAAATGGATGAAAGTGATGTGTACTTGACATGTGATGGATTGATGGATTGATTGAATGATGGGATTGATGTGATTGATGTGACACATCGTAGAGATTTCCTTGGATTTCACAACGCGTAGCGTTTCCTCGCACCAAACGTCGGTCTACAACTCTTGACCAGGGTATCACCTCGGCGAGCGAGTCGCGGCATCAGAACCGCAACGACGGCGCGGTCGTTATGGTATTGGTCTCGGGTTGTCGGTATATGAATTAAGGTCGCGCGTCGATATCGGTTAAGGGTCGAAGGTTGCCGGAATTTGACCGGTAAGACCGCGGAAGTCTATGGAACGGTACGGTCTAAGGTACGGGTCTTACAACCGGTAAAATCACGGAAGTCTATGGAATTGTACGGACTAAGATACGGGTCTTACAGAGTGTGACCCTTCAAGTCAGCACCGAGTCAAGTCAAGTTGACCTTTTTTTCCCTGTTGACCTTTTTTCTTGTTTGTATTTTGATTTATTAGTGTACTTGAGTTGAAATGATCAGAATAAACATCGATCGTCAAGAGCACCCGCCCCACACCCAGCCCGGACGCAGACGAGCCAACCCTAATAAATACAAGCACCTAATCCATTTCAATTTTCCATTCAACCCTATCTGACCCTAATTTCACAAAACTCGCAAATTAGAATTATAAAAGTCTTTTTAAACACAAAATTATCTTGATTGTTGAATTGGAAGGCTGGGTGATTGTTGAAAGTTGGCGACGAGTAGGTACTGCAAATGAGTTACTCAATTGAGATGAGTGGCTTAGCTATAGTGGTTGTCAGGTTGGGACAATTGGGTGTGGCCATGCGGGAGATAAGGTAGCAGTGGACAGAGAGAGAGAGAGAGAGAGAGAGAGAGAGAGAGAGAGAGGAGGGTGGACTGGTGGTGGTGGGTGGCTGTTGTGCTTGGAAGATGAGAGAGGGAGAGAGGTTGGGTCGGGTGAGGGTTTGTGGTGGGTAGGTTACACTAGATTTAGGTTTTTTTATATACAGAAATATACTACCCGAACTCGAGTTGAGTTAAGTTTCGAATTGAGTTGAGTCAATACCGAGTCGGACTTCAGGTCAAGGCGAGTTGAGTTACTAGGTTACCCAGACTTGACTTGGCTTAAGTTCGAATTGGACGAAGTCTACTCGGTATGGATCGACTCGCCAACATGGTTCGGGTCGAGTTAAGTCGAGTCTAAACGAGTCGAACATGCCAAGTCAACTCGTCCCATACCCAATTACAGTCATATTACACTCGTCAAACTATTCATCTAGGTCTCGTAGGAAATCAAACTGAATTTATAAATCCCAACCATCCATTATGTGGCAAAGAAAATGGACCGTTAAAAGGAAGGCGTCATCTAATAAATATGCATTTGGGAGTTATAAACAATCCACAGTAGAGCCTTTGATTTGGACAGTTTGGATTGAAAAGCATGTATGTCATTGCCATCACATATGTACCTGTATGGTCAAGGATCTAGCCCTTATTGAGTTTTAATAATCTCAAATTACATATTTATAATTACTGTAAAATAGAAGAAAATTAGAAACAAAAAAATATAAAATATAATATTAAGGGTAAGTTAAAGCACATGTGATCACGATGTCCTTAAAGCGTTATTCGTCCATTTTCAAAGTAATTGACAATGCTGACAAGTTGCAGGCAAATAGCTTTCGGGATATGACAAGCCTATGTGTGGTTTTATGTTCAAGAAGCACAAAGGAACTACTAGTGGAACTCTATGAATACAGTTTTACTGATAAATGAAAGCTAAGAAGAAAAATCCTAAATGGAAAGATAGATTAAAAAAACAGAAGATTAGCTTGGCTGGCTTAGCCCACTGCACTGATCTAGTTCTTATGGACCTAACTTACTCAGGTTCGTATTGAACCTATTGGCTTGTTCAGATAACACTTAAAGCTTGCTGGTTCAGATCGGTTTGTTTGCGATGATGGAATGAACTAGTCAAGTTCTATTTATATAGGCAATGGTGGCTAAACAATTTAGTCTAAGGTCATAAATACAATGGACCGTTTCTGACTATTGGTGAGAAACTATTCATTTTTTTTATAATTTCTGATAATTTTGTATGTGGGAAACTAGTTGTATGCTAGCTGTTTAGACACAGTGGCTAGTCACATACAATAGTTTCTATATGGTGTAAAATGCCCACACCCTTGTACCGAGACTATGATTGAGCGTGTGTGTTTCACTGCGAAATGCAAGCCTCTATACTTGCCTGTCTCATTAAGCAAATATTAAAGTATTCAATATCTTACTTATAAAGAAGATTTTTTTCTTCTCTCCTATCCAACAGGGGACTATTCCCAAAGGTGAAAAACTGAATTTATTTTTTAACATATATATATATATATATATATATATATATATATATATATATATATATATATATATATATATATATAATATTTTTAACCAACTCTCAATGGGGCGCGGACAAAAAATACACCAGTACATTGATTTCGACCAGTCTTGGACTGAATTAAAAACAAAATTACCGACTGCAATTTAAGCGACCATCAATAGTACAGTAGGTTTAATTATTTTCATAGGTAAAGATTCATAAGAAGGAATGATTTTGCTAACTCATGGCTCATCCATTGTAAGGCCCAGCGGTTGGACGGTTTGGAACATCTAAACTTATGGAGTCGATATTGTGCGGTGGTGATGGGAGACTCACCCCTTGCTCTCGGTCAACAAAGGAGAAGGAAGGTAAGGAGGGGAAATGCAATTAGGCTCGCTTGAACCGTACAGGTCAGGGATGTGCGGCTGCCTGATCGAAAATCACGTCCGATAATCAAGTGGCCCCACTATAGATGGACCAAGATGGTCTAAAAGATAACTTTGATGGACGATCTTTGGTATTGGTCCATAATGTGGACTGTGATAACATTTATTTCTCATCTTAACCGTCCATTTGAAGGCCGTTGATAGAGATGGAATTGGCTGCCTATTCTTTTTGAAAATGCGAATGGAAGGGGATTGGGTGGTGACCCAAACACCACCGACATCCCACGTGATGGGACTTTATAGGACCATCGTAATATATGCGTCTCATCCTTGCAATCCATCCATTTTGTCATCTCATTTTAAGGCATGATACAAAATTGAACCATATCCAAAGCTCAGGTGAACCACTTGCAAGGAAACAAGTGGAATTGAATGCTCACCATTGAAAACTACTAGAGAGAGTTATGCTCACCAGCGTACCTATGCACGTGCACACCTTTGCACACGTGTCATGGGCGTCTAATCCATTGGTTCCATGTGATATAAAGTCCCATAAAACCTCAAAGAAAAAATTTTCACCCTAATCTAAATTTCTAATGGGCCATATAAAAGAGAAATGCAAATCAAGGGAGAAAATTGTTTCCATTTTTTATAGCCCACCAAAGTTTTGGATAAAAGTAAAAAAGCGGATTAAGGTTTCATGAGGTGTTATTCCATGTAGACTGTTCAGATTTTGGAGTCACATCGCGTATGATGTGTTCTCAAAAAAGTTCGCACGAGTTCCATATAAAGCGGTGCACAGCTGAACATTCTTTTATGTATATACATATGGTTGAGTTGTGTGGGCCCCATCATGATGTGCGTCGAACATCTATCCCATCAGTCAGGTCCACCATTACCACGGGCTTAAAAATCAAGTCAATTCATGACTTGGGTAGGCCACACCACATACAACAGTTGAGAGGGGTTACCCTCTCATTAAAACGTTCATAATCGTTTATTGAGCCCATCAAGATGTGGTTCAAAAATTCAGCCCATCCATTGTATGTGTCCCACTTAGATGAGGGGTTAGACCAAATTTCAGCCACACCCAAAACTCAAGTAGGCCTATAAAATGCTTTTATATTTTTTATGCATATCTTTACATAGTTTTAGATGTTATGGCCCACCTAAGCTCGATTGTTGGGATATCCCATAACCTAAAGGGGACCCATCAAATGCATAATGTTCATATTTGATGCACTTCATGGTAGGGTCCACACAATCCCGCCTCATGGGAAGTTTCTGCTAGGTAGACCTCATGCTAGCATTTCCACACACACACACACACACACATATATATATGGTATTATGAGGTTGAGCGCATGCAACCTGAACATAAGGTCGAGTCGTGTCTAAGTGTGAGCCATTGGATGATAAACATTCAAAATGCACAATGTGATGAGAAGATGCAACAACCTCTTGAAGAAGCTTAATGTGATAGGAAGGTAGTTAGGGTCCACATTCATGCTCTGAGAAATAAACATCATGATGGACCATAGAAAGGTTTAAACAATGGGCATCATTATCCCCACTGCTTTCTATGTTGTGCCCACTCGAGTTTTGGATCTATCTCAATTCTATGGTCAAGCCCTAAAATGATTTCTCAAAATGGATAGATGATGTAGATATAACACATATATCATAGAGGACCACACATAATTGGTGATGGCAACGCACCCCAAGATTGTATAATGCCAATTTATCCGGTTTTGCCCACTTTTCTGTAGAGCATCTTCAATGTATATTTTGAAAATTTATCATCTAATGGCTCAGACTAAGACACTCCACCTTACATTAAGGTTGCACAGCGCTCAACTTCACGATATTCCATATATATATATATATATATATATATATATATATATATATATATATATATATATATATATATAAGTGGGGGGGGGGGGGGGTGTTGGGTGGCAAATAAACATCCGGGTGGTTTCAACCATGGACATTCTTATCCCCGCTATTTCTTGTAGCGTGGTCCACTTGAGAGTTGAATATGTTTCAATTTTTGAGCCATGCATTAAACTGAGATGGAGAAACAGATGAACGGCGTGAACAAAATACATACATCATGGAAGTCACCACATAGTCCGGTCAACAGGGATATCGGTGTTGTTGTTTCGCCACCCAATCGGCTTCTAATGCGAATAACCAATGTGAGGACCGTGAGATTCATGATACGGATCACCCATGAAGCCCGATGAATGGCTGTGATAAGCCTCTTGATGAACAAGATACACCCCACAACCGAAAGCTCTTCAAAACTAAATGCGGATCGAAAACTCCGTGAGAGATGACCAAACCTCCGTACAGATCAAAACTCCGTGAGATGTGACCAAACCTCAATACAGATCGAACCTGAGGACGATGCATTATGCAAGGGGCGATAAATGGAACGTGTTCTTTGGAGGACACGTGCCAACTTCTCATATATGTGGTGGGTCTGGTCCATTCATCGTGAGCGGTGTATTTTGATGATACCCTTGGCTGAGAACCAGATGGATCTACTCATCAGAGGAGCCCACAATCATAGTAGAGATATGGACATGTAGAGAGCATGATGAAGGGTCCTTATTCAAGTTGTAAATGTGGCCTTGCCGATGAACGTTCCAGCCTGCCTTCCGATCTATGAGTGCTTATAATGTGCCGGACCTGACCAACGGCCCGATCTTTCACATGTGTGCTATGTTGGCACGTGCGCTGCAAAGCCCTCGTCTCCATCTCAAGCGAGCTCGTTCATAGCTTCTTCCTATGGAAAGCCAGCCATTCCACGTGGCAGCCGAGATTAAGCTTACGTTAGGTGGGACAGGTGGGTCTGCATAACCTGCCTGTGACGGAAGGGCCGTTACCGTCAGTCTTAGCCGTTTCAAGATTCTCTCTCGAAGTTTGCAGGCGGACACGCACACCCCTCCATACGGACCTTTCACACAGCACTCGTGCCAACCGGACACGTGTGTTAAAACATGAACCGCACATAAGATGAAATCCACCGTGAATATGATCATTTTAAAAATTCAAGTAAATCCGCTCATCATACATGCCTCATTTACCCAATGAATGTGGACTGTTGGTAGTTTTACTTAAACCGTAAATTCAGATCACATAAACATGTCCTATCTAATAACAATGAAAACATTTCTCCTTTTGCATATACACATACAATATCGTGGAATCTACCTCATGTACCGCTCGGATGCTTCACACGCTCCCCAGATACGCACGTACATTGCTGAGCTTTGAAGCTGCGTGTGGAACTTGCAAACGTCAGCGCTCTCTCTCCGTCGGATGCGTGCAGGTCAACGTCACGGGACCTTCCGTTAGCTTGCTGACACAACCACCCCTCCTAGAAACAAAATAAATAAATAAATAAAAATAAAGAATGAAACGAAAAGACGAAAACGCCCATGGCCTCACTCGTCGATAAATCAATAAATGTAAAGCAAAGGCTGAGGTTGGGAGGGCAATTTGGTAAAATGAACATAGGTAATGATTAATAGGCAAAAGACGTGAAATTCGATAATTTGTGCTAACATGGTTATGTTAATGGACGAGGGACCATCTCCGAAAGCGTCCAAAAAATAAAGAAAAAGAAAAGGCGCATGCATTGTCTTTAACAATCTTCGCACGGTTAGGCTAAGGTGGTTACATGCCGGCTCTACCGTCCGACGTGCGTTCGCTACACCTCATCTGCCTTACATCGCCACGCATTCATGGAAACTAATCTGGACCATCAAAATTGTGGGCCCCATCATAGATTGGCCATGGCCGAAAAATCAGGGCATTACACCACACCTAAGGGCTGCTTGGATTAGGGGTGATAATGAATTAGGTAGGATTCAATACAGGCCAGAACCATTTACATTAATGAGTCACATTTCAAAACAAAGCCCCTACCCACTAGACCCACTACTCATCTATCCATCGGCTAATTGACTCGCGAGCTGACCCATACAACTGATTTAGATGCAAGTAAAGCTATGATTTATATCAGATATTCTTTGTGATTCTTAATAAAGATATTGTATACTCACTAAAAAGATTGAATAAAAGTAGGAAAAGCTTGTTCTTAATTCGATGCATATAGAAATATAATATTTTATTCATATGCATCAATTGCGCCACTATCAATGTACAAACACCTTATAGTTATCATAAGTTTCAATGTGCACATGCACCATAATATTGCATGCACCACTGTCATTTTAAGGCTCCTACAATGCCCCATTTAATCTTTTTTACTTTCTAGGCAAGGTGTTTGACAAATGAAAAATATAACTAGTCCCAAGATTATATGAACTGGAGTAGCATATTCAAGGCATCATGTTGTAGTTGCACCAAACACAGCTTTGCTTGCATTCAAAAGGCACAGGTTGGTTATGCCCTAATGCCATGAAACATGTGGCAAGTTTTACCTTGATCAGTCAAAATATTGGGAGCTACTGCTGGTTGGTCACACCCAAAATTCATACTAATTTAAACAATCTTGATATTTGATTAGTGAATATCCATTTGATGAGTTTGGACAGTGCACCATCGTTTAGGTGCCCCTGATTTGATGGATGTTCACTTCCGATATGCATGTTCACGATTCTACGGTTCGGATTTGATGAAGATGCCACACATGCACTAAAGAAAGCATGCGGCTTTTTGTTCAACCAGTCCCTGAAATTGGAGGGCTTGGATTATCTGATCAAATGGATGCTCCATCAGTAGAGGGGCCCCCAGAATCTTAATAGGTATTCACTCCACGTGAAATGTGAATTATAGATGAGTTGCCACAATCTAGTGGGCTGTGTACCAAACAAGCATTTTAATATGTATAGCCGTGCATGATCGATATATATAAGACTCCTCTCTCAATAAATAAAACGATTCCCAAAATAAGCAGAGAAACCACAGCTTTCTCGTCTTTCAAGCCTTCCCAAACTCTCTCTCTCTCTCTCTCTCTTTCTCATATTTCCCTAAAACAAATGGTAATGTGAAATGAAAAAACCAATTCATATGGTTTATTCACATTCTCCTGATGTATCATATCTTACATGGTTTGAATTTTGAATGAATAGGGTGGAGAGGATGTAGATAAAGAGGTGTGGCCACCATGGTTGAGTTCTCTTCTTCGCACTACCTTCTTCGTCCCATGTAAATTCCACGGCGATTCCACAAAGAACGAATGCAATATGTATTGCTTGGATTGCATGAACGGCCCCCTTTGTTCTTCTTGCCTGGTTTCACACACCAATCATCACGCAATTCAGGTTCCTCCCTTAATTTATTCTTTTGAATCTTAGCCATAGAAAATTCATTCTTTTTATTAGAAACATCTATGTATTTTATTTAGTTTAATTGTATAGATGATAGGTTAGTTTTGTTTTCCAATTACAGTTTATTTCAATGTAATGATATCCTAAGCATTTTTAACTTGTGGGCCCCGGTCATCTCCACCGCACTATTGCAATCTAATGTTTATGTAATGATTTCACATAGAGCAATGGGTGTATAAGCTATCTGCTTGATTGTTCTTTTGATAGGGTACTTAATTTGATAAACGATCACACATTTTATGTACAATAATTTCTCTCCTTCCAACCTTTTGATTTTTGGGTAACATCCGAACCGTGGAATGGTGGGACTCACCAAAAAGATTGCCACAGGTGAATACCAGACCAACCCACCATTCCGTACTCCACATCCGTTCTGACTCAAGATCACCGGCTGTACATTGTTTTCGACTGTGTAGCTTGTCAAGTACGTGGGCCATCCTGATTTTCAACCCAGGTGATGTTTAAGATGTGCTGCACACATTGCACGGTTCTGATTTCTACCCAAGTGACGATTTAGCAGAAAAGACAAGCTATTCCTTTATTTTTATTATTATTATTATTATTATTATTATTATTATTATTATTATTATTATGTTTCCTTACTTCAAATTACATTGCTTGGTTCACAAACACCCTATGAGCAATTTAAAAGCCTTGCCAACTTAAGACAAGGAAAATGTCACATACACACAACATTCAGTGTATACACTGTTATACATTGGATTTATCTAAAGATTATTTTATATAGTTTGCATAAGCAATGTTTGCAATTTAGGACCCCTGCATTGATAGTCGAATAAAATCTCAAATTTCATTTTCGTTATTTGATGAAATAGATAAGGCGATCGTCTTACCATGACGTGATTCGGGTGTCAGAAATTCAGAGGGTTTTGGACATTTCAGGTGTCCAAACGTATGTAATCAACAGCGCAAAGGTTGTTTTCTTGAACGAACGACCCCAGCCACGGCCCGGAAAGGGCGTGACCAACATGTGCAAGGTCTGCGACCGGAGCCTGCTCGATACATTTGCATTCTGTTCTTTGGGTTGTAAGGTAAACTTCGTATACATGCTGAAATTGTAAATTTTATTTGAGGTTTTCCTAATGAACAATGATAGAATGTCAGGGAAATACACTGAATTTCGGTGTGAGGTACTTTGTTGGGGTCCTAATGGTATATATGGTAATTGGAGGAATTATTGGCTTCACCAATTTGTATAGGTGAGGCCTACGATTGTGTAATCCAGGCTGTTGATTTGATGGTTGTCCCCACATTGAAAGGGTTGGCCTGAAATCCTTCAAGATGGGAAGGTTAGATTAATACATCAATGCTCGAGGATAAAAAAGGCTACAATGGTAGCTAGAATCTCCAAACCTGAGTTTTGTGGGGTGAGGTGTGCATCAAATCAACGGTTCAGACCACCAAACCACTGATGCATTGAGACCTGAAAATTTCTCTTCTTTCTGTAGTCTTCTTAGTTCTTAATATTGAGCCATGTGGGGTCAGTTGTTGGGCGAGTGGGCCCACTAACTTTTGATGATTTAATAAAGCTATGTTTAGAGAGGTTTTTCCCATACTAATTATTTCTTTTCCTAAAAAGAAAAAACATGGACCCACTGGCCATGGCCCACCATCAAAATAATCGGGCCCACGTGGCCCATTATTAAGAAACCTCCACCAACACTTGTATCCTAGTCATGAAATGTGATGCATTTGGTTATGGCAGTTGGCCGGATGTGCATCATCTCTGTCGAAACGCCGTCGGAAGCCAATGCCGACACAATCAATCTCCGGAATGGACGACTCAATATCAAATTTCCAAAGGAATGGCGATAGGAATTCAACATCAAATATCTCCGACCACCCATATGATGAGGACTCCATATTGCTAGACAGCATTTCGCCGCCAACGCCACCACCGAACGGCGTCAATTACAGAACAGCGAATCGAAGAAAAGGAATACCACACAGAGCTCCGATGGGAATCTGCTGAGAAGTAGAATTAATCAAGAGGTTCAAATAAAGATCTACAGCTTTTAGGAAAAAAAACCTTTAAAGGATTGGTAAGATGTGGGCCCCATTTTAAGTGGGCAACCAGTGGAAATTATAAACGGCTGTTATTAAATCATATAATACATTGTTACTTCCTTCTGTGCCAGCTGGATGGGTGATGATTTGAAGAGTGGGTCCATACATGGATCTTTATCACTGGGATAGAACATCATTACCATGGAAATGATAGGCCCCACCATGAAAATCACCTGGCACGAAAATCTGGTATGCTCATCTAGTGGGCCACACCTGTATTTGAGTCATACTGTCAGTTTTCCATCCAACAGCGTGGCCCACCTAATGAGTGAAGCTGCCTGAATTTTGTACCAGATGATGTTCTTGGTGAGGTCTACCATTTGTATGGTATGGATTTCTTACGTAGGTGGTATATTGGCCTGCATGATGTGTCTGCGTGATCTGTTCTCTTGGTTGAAATATCATGTGTCTGTAGCAAAATGACGCAAAATACTCCCACAGTTACACTGGATAGTGGAAATATCCACTTCTGTGATCCGGACCGTTCATTTATCATGCATCAATATTGCCACGGGACGGCTAAGATGAATCAAAAGAGATTTTGGTCCATCGCCGAATTCCTGTATAGCTCACGGATGTATGGCTTGGACCACTGAGAGAGGGACAAACATCTACAAAATGCTGGGCCCAAATTTAAGGACGCGGATTAGATACTGACAGATTGAGTAGCGAGTCCGCTACTGAAGTGACGTCACCAAGTTCTGTGGCTCCCATTATGATGTATGTGTTGTATCCACACCGTCCATCCATTTTGAGATATAATTTTAGGGCATGAGCCAAAGAATGAGGTAGATAAAAATCTTTAGTGGACCCCACCATAGAAAACAGTGGGGAGAGTGATTCCCACCGTTGAAACTATCCTAAGTCCCACCATAATGTTTATTTGAAATCCAACCTGTTCAAAAGTGAAAAAATACATGAAAGAAGGGAAAACACAAATATCACCTGATCTAAAACTATTGTGGCCTTTAGAAGGTTTTAATGGTGGGCGTCACTGTCCCACTGTTTTCTGTGCTGGGGTCCGCTGGAACTTTAAAAGGATTTAACTCATTCTTTGGGTATTTCCTTAAAATGATCTCTCCAAATGGATGGAAGGCGTAGATACAGAACATACATCATGGTGGGGCCACGGAGCTTTGGTGACGTCACTTCAGTAGCTAGCCTGGGTACTCAACCTGTCAGTATCTAATCCGCGCCCCAAATTTAAACGCCAATAACTTGTGGCCATCATTGTACAGTGAGAAATACTAATGGCCGCACATGAGGCTGGGCCCATCTGTGCCCCACCAAATGGTGATCGTGACCATTCATCTAGAAGATCCCATTGAGGAAATGTCGTATGGAAAAAATCTAACCTGGTCATAGATTCTCATCTTCCATACAAAAGTGAGTTAGCAAGAGCAGTACAGATTTCAAGAAAAATATGGACAACGAATATCACTGATCAGCGGTGAATTAAGCCATGTAGGCTATCTATACTGTGACCTACTAGATGAACGGTCTGGATCATCACCTAATAGGACAAAAAGGGGCAAATCAATTAGGTTGGCAAACTTCTTTTTATAATGCCTAAAAACACCAAATTCCAACATCATTCAATGTAGAATAACCGAAGAACTACTCATTTGTTAGTCATTTAAATATTTTAAATTACTGTAATACCAAACCAAGGTTTTGATGAAAATTGAGAGAGAGAGAGAGAGAGAGAGAGAGAGAGAGAGATTTTTGTGGCCCGACCTACCACTCCAAACAGTGGTCCCCTTATGCCTACTGGACATATGGCCCCATTACTTGATATTAAATATTCAGTCACTAGGGACCACTAAAGATGGATGGACCACAGAGAAAAGAATAAGAAATAAACTGTATGGGTCATGTGATCATAACTGCTGATCGTTGGCCTGGAAACATACAGTTGAAATTCCGCTCTATGGCCTGTGTCTTTCAACTGAGGCTTCGCAGGCCATTGATTTGATGGTTGGGATTCAATGGTCCACATGGTTAGACCACCATAGATAAGCAGTAGGCCACAAATTCTGGTGCGTGTGTGACACAGGTATGCAAGTTTTTTTATAAAATTGTAGTAATTGGAAATCTGTTGTTACCCTGACGTGGACCCATGAAAATCCTGAGTACATGTCATTAATGGATTTAAAATAGCCCATAAATGCTTTTATTATGAAATGACAATTATACCCTTTTTCATTGGCTAAGCACATAGATTTAAAGGAAGGGTATACGCTGAAGTTTTGGATAAGCTGATTTTTGTGTTTTCCCTTCATCTATAGTTGACTTGATGAAAAGGTTGGATGGCAAATAAATATCACGATGGGCCCTAAAAAGGTTTAAACTGTGGGAGTCATGATTTACATTGCTTCTTGAGGTGTGGTCCACCTGAGCTTTGGATGTGTCTCTTTTTTGGGCTCATGCCCTAAAATGAGAGAGTAAAATGAACGAAGAGAGTGAATAAAACACATACATCATACATCATGGTGAGGCCCACGGAGTTTTCCAGCACCGATTACTAGGGTTTACTACCGAATCCGATTCCTGGTTTAAACCCGGGTCACAGCCAATTGAGGTGAGAGGACGCGTTCACCAGCGAACCTGATGACGGATTTTGAGTGTTCTGCACGCGTGTAACATATTCTTCCAAGCGCAATGCTATATGCAGCCACGCCTCCCACGCGCCATAAACAAGCGCCCCACATGCATCCCCATGATATACACGTGCAAAATCCAGGACGTTCCTCAGCCAGGCCGTCCCATAGTCAACATCACTTGGCACAAAGATCCAAGCAGTCACCCTTACATGAAAAACAAACAATCAGAAGCAGGATAACCACCATTCAACATCAAAAATACCGGTGAGGCCCACCAAATGTATGGGTCACAGCCTATTCTTTAACATAGTTCACAATCCACCTAGCAGCCCACCTGATGAAAGCACCCCATCTCTCACACGTGTGCCACGCCATTGGGGGCACCACGTGCAGATGCACCACATCAAATATAGCATTCCTTTCCTTCCTCCCAAAGAAACAAACCCAAAAGAAACCGTTTCTTGCGGCACTCATTCAAGACACCGTCTCCAACCACTTTTGTTCAACCCCTACCCCTCCCAAAAAAATTAAAAATAAATAAAATCCCATTTCATATCTCCATCTTACATATGATATCAGCCCATCCAATCCTACAAACATATATAAAACGCACACATGAATCCACCACCAACAACCCTTCTTTCCAACAAATGGGATATGGGTCCCATCCACAATTCCAATACACACAGAATCTCTGATGGAAAGATTGATGGGTTGATGAAAGGTTGTCAAGAGAAAGATATGGTAATGAGTTTCATGGTCTCCCAAAGGTCCTACGTTGATCTCTTACAAAACTGCGATCTCCCGCCGCCGGCGAAGGTCTTCCCGGGAGAATCGGAAATTGCTGTAAGGTTGGCTCCGTCAATGCAAAAACCATCACCATCCATGTAAGTTTCGGGTGTTCGATTCAGATTTACATAAACAATGGTAATTTCCATGTGAAATTCAATTCATTTAATTTAAATTGGCAGCAAGGTCAGCGAGATGGAAGATGAATTTGCTCAGGGTCTTAGCAATGACAAGCTGGGTCTGCTGAGAGCTTTACAGCTCTCGCAAACACGGGCAAGGGAAGCCGTGAAGAAGGCTGCAGATATAAGCGCGGAGAAGGATCGTCTGACGGCACTCTTCTTGGAAGAGTCATCCCGGTTATTTGCTCATCGGCAGTGGCTAAAACTGCTGGAGATTGAAGTTAAGAAGCTGCATCCTCAGCTGACAGCTTCTCGCGGTGTATGCAGAGAGAGATGGTCTACGGTGAAGAAAGATGATGGTGAAGAAGCAGGTACTACCTGGTGTATAGCATTGGCCCTGTGCTTGGGCATTGCCAGTGTGGGGTTTGCATTGAGTTACAGATACTTGTTTTGACTTCTTTGGAGACGAGTGGCGAGATGGGCTTTAAAACCATAGGAATTTATGTAATATTCGAGCATTTTACTGTAAATGAATATTCTCTAGTAAAAACAGCCTACTTGTATGATGTACATTCCTTGCTATAAACTAAAAAAAGGCAGTCTTTGAAGGATATGAGCTTTGCTAAGTGGATACACATCAATGTGTACCATATAACCAATAAGCGCCCCGACCCATGTCTCAGGCAGGCCATACATTGCAGCTGATCTGCCACTAACTAATCAGGCTGGACACATTCATGAAAACGATGGGTCCAATTAGAAATTTGCCTTGAGTCCCCCAACCAGCGGACGTGGGGCACGCAACCTGATTTTTTAGGCCAGGTCTTCGTCATCTTGGGCCATCCTGATGCATGGCTCGTCCCACCGCAGAGTGTGGAGGTGCACATGGGCTTAGCAAAGTTTAATAAAAATGGGAGTGAGAAACGGAGAGGGACAACCATCTTCTACTCTAACACAAACCATATATATTAACATATACACAAGGAAATATATACAGAGTTGTATGATGGAAGGGGCATAGGATCTTATATAATAGCTAGGTGTATGTTTCTCAAGTGCCCATAACATTCATCACTGCTAAGGAAGTACTCCAAACAGACCCAGCAAATGTGTCTGCCACACCTGCATTCTATATGGTTACAGCCCTCTGCCTTCTCAATTGTGTAGCCACACATCGGGCAGTTCTTTACATGGTCCTTACCCTTCCGCCACTCCATCAATGACGTGTCTGGGTCTTCCTTGAACTCCTTGTACCTCTCACAAGTTATCGAAGGATGGTACTCCAAATGACACTTCCTGCACGTCTCAACAAAGCAGGCACCGCAGGCAAATGGTGGTTGCTCGGCTGCTGCTTCCGGATCTGCCACCTGATAGACTGCGGGGCAGTCGGGCGACGGGCAAAATCTGTAAGCCCCGCCGCTCGCTGCCACAAATGCCCCGAGAGATGCCCTGAAAAGATCCTCCAACTTATCAGGTGGCAGTAGACTCCTCAAATCCACAAGCAGGATATGCCTCCTGCACCCCTCACGAGCACAGCACAGGGGGAACCCATCATGGCTCTTTATGGCAGACTCAAACTGGTCCACCAAGCACATCCGGCAGAACTCATGCCCGCAAGCTTCAAGCTGGTAGCAGTCCTCCACCTCACACAAGCAAATCGGGCATGTGACTTCTCCGATGGGCAGCTCAGCCAGCCTACCACTCAAAGATTGAGCCACCTCAAGAATTATATCCTCCACTTTTTGCTTCAAGTCCTTGCTTCCTCGGACAAAGAGGATATGGAAGTGAGTGTTGAGCACAAACTCTGCCCCAGGGACCTTCTCCTTGAGCCCATGCAGATCCGGCCCAAATTTTAGAACTACCTCTTTCATCAAGCCATGTGGCAGATCCCCGCCTCGGAGGCGAATTTCAAGTTGCTTGTTTTCATGAAGAAGTAACAGTGCTTGGACCAATTTCCGCTCAGCCATGGCTACATCCCTGTGAGAACCGAAGATTTTAACATTCTGGTTCTGCTTGTCATGCAGAATATACGTCCTCGTCTCTCGCTGCAAACTCTTCATGAGTGCAATGCCTTCTCGGGAGAACAACAGCTGTATGACATTTGCAGTGAGGCTCGGGTGAGATATAATCATCCCTTTCATTAGCTGCTCCAGCGGTTTTCTTAGCTCTGCCACAATTTTTGTGGCATTTGATGATATCTTTACCCGATAGGAACCATTCTCATTCTGATCCAGATTACAAGATACACCTGCATAATCAGAAGATAGCAACAACTTGTCAGTGCTTGTAACTGCTTTCATTTATGAAACTGCATCTCTATTACCATTTGGTCCATGAAACCAGACCCAATATATATATATATATATATATATATATATATATATTTATATATGATTCCCCCATCCATCCATTCAACCATCATACAGTTATATTCATAAATACATACACATAAATGTATCATACAATTATATACATATGCAGGGATGGACTTGTTTCAGACCATTCATCCGATGCACTCTACCATTATTTGACCACAAACCAAAAAAATTGCCTTTTCTGGACAATCCTACCCATTCCCGACTGTCTTATCAATGAACTTTTCATTCAAGATGTGCCATTGCTAGCCCATCTTTAGTGTTCGTTTATACAAAACTGGTTAAACAGGATTGTCAAACCACTGATCTTCTTTATTTAAAGGTCCATTCCCAATTGGACCTGCTGAACATATGGTTGGGATATCATCTGCATATATGATGCATATGGTTAAGAAATAAAACTTTAGATTGAGAATGGATCTGATTGAATAAAATATCAGAAAAATAGAAAACAGATACGTTGGAATTATGCTTCAGGAAGGGCTCCTTTCTTGGATGCCTAAACTCCGTGATTCAACTGAAACGCCACTCAGTGAGACACCAAACCAAGAGAAACTCGCACACGATTGTGACTTGGTCCAGGTCGACAAGGCTTGCTAACTATGTCAACTCCATGTGATTTGCAGAAACGTTACTCACCTAGTCAACCTTTCTAAAAATAATAAATAAATAAATAAGAGTTAAAAAAGGCCAGTGAGTTTCAAGCTCACGAGCTTTTGCAAAGGATGCAAAGATCTCCAGCAGTACACTGGCTGTAAAGATGTTAGCATTAGCACTTTGATATATTTTACCTAACATGCCAATTTTAAATAATTGTTACCATTTCATATAGTTTATTTTAATTATTAAATGCCAAATTGAGTCTTGTAAATACTCGGTCGAGTCTTCGAGACGGTTCAAGTTCTACAGTGTCTGAACTACAAATTAGGATGGGGAATCTCAGTCTAATTTGGGAAATAGAAAGTGAGACTGAGGTGTTGAACATTACAGTGGATGGGCATCCTCTTGGTCCTCTTGGTTTATGCTTTTGGAGAACCCATTTTCATGCTTGGTTTAACTCAGGGGTTGGGTCAAAATACTAGTTCATACCAATGTCACCTAAACAATCAACCCCTACGGTTCCCATTCTGATTTGTGCAATTTGGATTATGGGTAATTTCCAATTCAGATTGCTACTTTGAACCACCCGAATTGAGGGTTCTACACCTTTATTGTTGATTAATTTATAATGCAAATTTATATTTACAATGTACAGATTTTGTACTTTGCTTTATTCGGTAGCATGCATATAATATAATGCCATGCATGCTGCGTTTATAATAATAGAATTAATGATTTCATATATAAACTGCAAAAGATGTTTTGGACATCTAAAGAAAAAAGTCAAATATACAAGGAAACTTGATGGTAGAATGATGATGCACAAAAAACTATTCATGAGAAATGTTTATGTTTAAAAGCCTTGTAAGGGACTAGAAACAATGAATTTTAAACAATATAGAAATGCCAAAAAGATTACTAAGAAAGTGGCAAGTGAAGCTAAACTTACGGCTTATGACAATCTTTACAATAGATTGAGTACAAGAGAAGGTAAGAAAGATATCTTCAAACTTGCAAAAAATTGTGAAAGAGGAAGGTTAGGGACCTAATACTAGATGCATTTAGAGTGATAACCAAAGGATACTAGTAAAGGACAACGAGATCAATGAATGATGGAGAAGCTATTTTAAGAACCTTGTTAAATGGCAACCACTCTGATAGCGTAAGTATCAATCCCTAGTGGGGGTGGCTAACAGTGAAGTGTGAACTGACAGTGGGGTGTACTAACAAGCTAACAAAAAAAAAAAAAAAAGTATGGAAAGAACCATAAACTCAAAGACATTGGAGACCAATGATACTTCCATAAGATAAGGACATCTAAAGTGAAAGAAGCTTTGCAAAAAAAATGAAAACAAGAAAGGCCCTCGGACCAAATGGTATGCCAATTAGAGGTTTGGAAGTATTGGGCGATGCTAGGTTATTTTGATGGAAAAAATTGCTCAGCAATATTTTAAGATTGAAGAAAATGCTACACGAACTGAGGAAAATTAGCATGGTACCTATTTCTAAGAATAAAAGAGAGATACAGAGCTGCACTAACTATCATGTGATTAGACTTATGAGCCATGCTATAAAACTTTGGGAGAGAGTGATTAAGGACTAAGGCATGCGACGGATGTCTTAGAAAATTAGTTAGGTTCCATGCATGGGTACCACTGAAGTTATTTTCCTACTTAAATAATTGATGAAGAAATATGGAAGAGATAGGATCTCCACATGGTCTTTGTTGACATAGAGAAAGCATGTGATAGGATACCTAGAGAGCAAGGTATTCAATAATGGTAATGGTGGCCGACCACCTCCATTATTGTTACAACATGAGTTGTACCGGCCATTACAGCTTTTAAAAAAGCAAAAAACTATTTCGGCCCCATAACAGAATGTTATGGGGCCATTATGGGTCAATTTTTCCATAACGGCCATTAAAATTACCATTAAGTAACGGTCGTTAGGGAACCATTTTGGGATACCTTGCTAGAGAGTTGATTTGGTGGATGTTGGGAAGAAAGAATTAGCAAAACGAGGGAGCGGTAACAAATATGAGGACCACTAACGCAGAGAAAAGTGAGTTCCCAATTATTGTAAGCTTGCACCAAGGATCGTTATTAAGTCCATACCTTTTTGCATTGGTAATGAACAAGTTAATGAGGCATTTGCAGGAAGAAATCTAATGTTGTATATTATTTACAAATGACATAGCTTTGACGAACAAGACTAAGGCAGCGTAAACACAAAGCTAGATTTATGAAGGGGTTCTTTAAAATCCAAAGGACTTAAATTTGGTCAAACCAGAACAAAGTATATGGATTGCAATTTTAGTAACAATAGGATTGAAAATAAGAATTAGTTAAGATTGTTAACCTCAAAGATTCCCAAAATGACCACTTTCAAAACCTGGGTCAATAATTCATGAGTGGAGAGATTGAAAAGGATGTTGTCCATAGAAAAGGATGTTGCCCATAGGATGTGCCTTGGGAGTTTTATATGATCGACGAGTACCATTCAAACTAAAGGGAAGTTTTATAGAATTGCTATAAGACCAACCATGCTTTAGGGAACAAATTGTTGGGCAACTAAAGAACAAAATTTCATAGGACGACTATAGCTGAAATGAGGATATTGAGATGGATGAGTGGCAAGACGAGGAAGGATAGAATTAGAAATGAATGCATTCAAGGGAACTTAGGAGTAAAGCCAATAGGTGATAAGATGAGGGAAAGTAGGCTTAGATGGTTTGATCATGCAATGACGACCAAGAACCGTGTCAGTTAGGAGTGAATTGATACAAGTTAAAGCCTTTAAAAGGGCAAGGGGAAGGCCCAAAAAGACGTGGATGGAGGTAGTAAGAAAAGACCCGATGACCTATGGTCTAACTGAAGGTATGGCCCTTAATAGAGTGGAACAGTGGAATAGGATTCATGTAGATGACCCCAATTAATTAGGATATGGCTTACGTGATGATGACAATGATGACGATTACTTCATATATAAATTGCAATATATATATATATATAGCCTTTAAAAGGGCAAGGGGAAGGCCCAAAAAGACGTGGATGGAGGTAGTAAGAAAAGACCCAATGACCTATGGTCTAACTGAAGGTATGGCCCTTGATAGAGTGGAATAGTGGAATAGGATTCATGTAGGAAACCCTAATTAATTAGGATATGGCTTATACGACGATGACGATTGTTTCATATATAAATTGCAATATGAATTTATATATATCCCACCCCCATTGTACCATGTATTGGAGGAACTTACTTGCCACATACCTGTTCCCATACCATGTATTGAAATGAACCATGTAAGGCTGTTAACGGGTAACTGGGTCCAAGGCCTTTCAAGACGAGGTTTTAGGGCATAGTCCTAGATCCAATTTTGTTTGGGTATTTGTTTGGTACCCATCAAGTCTTTAGACTTGGTTTTGAGTCAAACCCATGTCAAATAAGGGCATTCACAAGGTTGGGCCCACTTAAATGGATAAATTAGATTACACACGTGCGCCAATTTGACACATCTAAGGCACACATGAGCTCTTTTACATGTGTGGCTTAGCAAACCCCATTTCACTACAAGAATAATTAATATATTTAATAATGTAATATTACTATTAAAATTAATTGGACCAAATCCAAACTCGACCCAATTTTAACTAGGCCCAAGAATGTGGGCAAGGGCCAGGACCCAGCTAGATATGTTTCTTAACCAAGTCCAAAGTAGCACAACAAAACCTGGCCCAATCTCTAAACGACTCTGAGAAGTTGACCAAGACCTATTAAAATCGACATGGTTCGGGTACTCGTTGACAGTCTAGACCCACAAGGTAACCTTGGTTTGCACATTTTTCTAGGGATAAATAGGAGTTAGTCCAACCATGACATGTATACTAGGATTGGCCAAGGAGTAGGGTTGTTAATGAACCAAGCTGAGGTCGGGCTGGGGTCGCAGCCTATCAAGTAAAACACAGGCCCAAGCTTCGATTAGGCCTATCTAGCCAAAATAAACACGCTCAAGCCCAAGCTCAAGGGTTGTCATCAATGATTTGGATCTCCTCTGTGCGTGTGTGTGTGTTGGGGGGGGGGGGGGGGGGCGGCATTAACAAGTGTGATTGTGAATAGAGAAGATGAGTTAGAGAGAGAAAGAGATGGGAGTTGGTTGTAAATGGGGGAAAGAATGGTTACACACATGGTTAATAAAATTGATATCGTATCAACCAATACGATATCAGCTTGATACAATATGTGATACGGGGTCATATCGGTCCAATACAAAAAATCGACCCCATATCGGCTGATACGACCCATATCGATACCAATATTTGGTATTGATAATTGCAACAAACGATCTCTAAATGATATTTGGCAACATTTCCATCAAAATGGAGGATTAAAATAGCTTGTTCGACTGGAATTTTCATAAATGATTTTTTGAATATCATGAAATGCAATTGCCCCTATGGGTATTTCCGATCTGATCGGGGTTTTCAATTTTTTCTTTTTTCCAAATATTATGCTGATTTTTCTAGAATTTCAAAAAAAAAAAAAAAATCAAATCAATTGAAATGTAATACATAGGGAGGTATTTCCATCAGATCTACACCAGATCTAATTATAGATTTGGGGTATTGTTGGGGAAATTGAAGTTGGGAAGTCGATTTGGGGAAAATCAAATCGGGTTCCCAACTTAATAATGCATGATTAATTGTTTAAAGTTATAAGTCTACAAATTTTGGGCATGAACTCATTAAAAGTTGTTATTTTTCATCTTTTTTTCTATTTTTGGGTCAATTTCTAATATATATATCAATAGTTTATACCAAAAAAAAAAAAAAAAAAAAAAAGAACACCAGAACTCTCAGTAGGTCAACCCGTAAGGACATCATTCTTACCATAGAATGATCCGATACACCATTGAATACATGGTTGAAACACAAAAAATGATAGATTCTTTGATATATCATTTTTACCCTATTTTTCTATATTTTTTGCTTTAAAAAAATACACGCGAATACAACCCCAACATCGATACCCAACACCATATCGTATCATTTTTCCACCAAGCTAATACACTGACCGATACCATTCAGAACCATGGATACACACACAGACATGGGAGTTGGCTATAAATGGGGAAGAAGGGTTTAATATAGGTAGAGAGAGAGAGAGAGAGAGAGAGAGATGAGGTGGGTTGTAAATAGGGAAGATGTGTGTATGTGTGGGAGAGAGTGAGAGAGAGAGAGAGAGAGGGAGAGAGAGAGAGAGAGAGAGAGAGAGAGAGAGAGAGGAAGAGGTATATAATATATGGGGAATGTTTGCACGATAATGTTATCACCATAATGTTAGTGGTAACAGGTGAAATAGGCCTCATGTGTCATGAATGAGATTTGATGCATGCATCTAGTGCACCTAGTCACGTTGGGGATGGAAGGGAGGGCAAAATTCAGGCTGGTCCAATCATTAGGTGGGCCACACCATGGTGAACAATTTAGGAGTCCACTGGAAAAACCATGTTTTCGATGTAGGCCAAGGCCTACTACACTGTAAGTTAGGAAACCCATGCAACATGTGTGCCTTGCCATGATGACGGTATACCAAAAATTCAACCCAACCAAACCACCGGGTTGGCCTCACTGCTTGAATTTAGTACAAGCAATGGTGTTCTCAAATGGTTTCTTATGGTATAGTGTGGGGCCCATTGTTACCCCATGAATCAAGTGCACCTTTCCATAATGATCGGATGCCCTACCAATTAGCCCAATCCAATCGTATTGTGGTAACATTAACACACATAAATACGTACATATGTATAAATATACATGCACATACATACATGTTGGGATTTCAATCCCAAAACTTCATGTAGGGTTGGATGCACCCAATTCTAGGTTAAGCAATTAGAATCCTATAAGTTATAACATTTGGTTTCAACATAAAAGATAGTGAGAAGGTGAGAAGAGAGACTACTAGCCACGACACTTGTTAGGAGCCCCATCTCTAAGAGTATTCACCCCTAATGCCCTAGTCGTCTGCACCCTTGGGTGAAAAAAAAAAACCCTTCCACACTCTTTCAAACCCTAGTGAAGAAAGACAAGGAGAGAGAGGGAGCGTCTGGTAGGTTTGGGCAATGAGATCCCTTAGGCATATTTATAAAGCTCCCATGGGCTTTACGAACATTGTAATACCTTAAATTTTTCACACTTGCGTGTGTACACACGCGTTTAAACACATGTGCATCCCAAAACTCGAACCCATATTTCTCGGAGAGCAACACTTGAACCTATGCCTATCTGTGCACACTTGTACCCTCGTATCAACTTTCAAGACCTAATATACCTTCACGTGCTCTCGAGTATTTATCAAACCAGCCGTCCACTTCATTTTCGAACCAATCAATCTTAGAAAACCAACTCCAAGATTATTATATCCCTCCACATGCATGCTCATCCATCAATCTGAACCGTTGAAAATAGCCCTCATAGGCCTATTAACCTACCCAACCTTTCAACTTCAATGTACAACAATCCTGTCCATTCTGAGCTTCAAGTACAAATCCAAAACCCTACATATTTGTACTTTATTCACCCATTCATCAAACTAACGGTTTCTTATCATGCGGCCCACTTGAATTCCAAATTCGTCTCATTTTTTCAACCATGCCCTATAATGATATGACTAAGCAAATGAACGGAGTGGATTCACTCAAACCCATCTCTAGTGGAGACCCCACCGTTGTTGTTTGAAAAAATTAAATATATGCGGTTGGCATGCTGATCACGCTGATCAAGCGCTAGACTAAAGACACTGAACCCCGCTCCCACTCTTCTTCCTTCTTTGTCCACATCAAACGCAAGAACCACACCCACTGTCGATTCTCAACATCTATCATTTGGGAACCATCTTAAAGATCCAAACCGTTCAGCATGTTCGAGACCCAGAGAAACCTTGACCGTGGAATTTTCCTGCCTGTTTACCTCTCATGTTGCCCATCCGAGTAGCGTATATTCTTTGTTTTCGAACTCATATCCTAGCATGATCTGCAAAACCTCATGGACGGCTTGGATTTACCTCTAACCATCACTGTGGACCCCACCTAACTCTTCTGTTACAAGAGACTCTGTGAACCATCTCCGCAATAGACTTTCACCCTCACGATGCCAGCGATGTTCACGCAAACCTTTCCTTCTCGTCCTCTTTACAAAATCCTACTACAACTAAACATACTATCTTAGCCATCCATTTCCAATTCCAGTCATCCAGAAACAATCCAGATCAATTTAGAAAACCTGCCGAAACGCAAGAAAACTAGTTTCGAATGCAACTTCCATCGAACCCCTTAAAATAGCGTGTTTTAGCCGCACTCTTCTCCTCTTGAACCCATCGGGTAAACTCACCCCGACCATTGATCTGAGGGCCCCACAAGCTCCATGGGACCTATCATAACGTCCCAGAACCGTTCATTCATAGAGAAACACTTTGAAACGAAATTCACCATTATCATGCGTCAACTGCCCAATCGAACACCATCGCAATCTGATTTGTATGGGCACCTGTTTCCAACACCTAACACATCACGTGAGGCCCCACCTGAGTAATGCAATATCATCTGATCTTCCATATTTGTCCAGCATTTTGAGATGGAGGAACCTTGAGTGCAACTTCGTTTCCACACACCACCGCGTAAACCTTACTCGTCGAAGCTCCCTTGTGCACTACAACTTCAGAAGCTCTCAAAAACCCTGTGCATCGTCCAGAGTTCTAGCAGATACCTCCAAAAAACAAGATAAACAAGAGGAGAGAGAGAGAGAGAGAGAGAGAGAGAGAGAGAGAGAGAGAGAACTCGACTCAACTCGCCATCGAGTTGAGTTGGATGCATTGATTTCTAGCACCATGGTTGGACGTGTTTAAGACAGAAGAGAACAAGGAGATTAGAGAAGAAAAAGAAGAAAGAAAAGAGGAGAAGAAGAAAGAGAAGGAACGAGAGAGAGAGAGAGAGAGGGAGGGAAAAACGGCACGGCCTCGATTGAGTCGGCCCGGCGAACGACTCAATGATCTTCACACCGTGCAGCATTCGAACGGTTTCTGCTGATACAACAGCCCGTGCACAGTGTGGGTGGGTAAGCACTCCCAGGATTGTTAGCTCAAGCACATGTTCAAGAACATTGCTACACCTACATTGTTACACCGCCTCTCGGTGACTTACTGAGTTGACTCAATAAGTCAGCATGGATGTGATCTTAGATCTGATTTTAGGATTAGAGAACTCTTTATTTATGATCAAGCTATATACTAGATTGGCAAGAAAATCCACGTTGAATTTAACTTAGTTACATGTTGCAGTAGTGTTGATTTCTTCAGGTCGATCCAAGTCGGAGTCGGGTTCAATTTAAGCCAGTAACATCGAGGTCAGACTTTCATTAGATTGTTTGCTATTAGACCAGGTGCGTGATCTTCTCGATAGAAAGCCCTACGTTAAGTTGTAGATTGATTCCATTTGATTAATTATGTTATATTGTAGATTTAATTTATTTCATTTCGCTACAAGTTGTAGATTGATTCTACTTGATTATTGTTACATTTTGTAGAATGCATTTATTTGATTCTTGTACGTGTTGTAGAAGGAATTTAATCGACTTCTGTTACGTGTTGAAGAATGAAATTGCTAAATTATTACTATGTTGAGAAATGAATTTGTTATGATTATTATTACATGTTATAGAATGGATTTGATATTGAGATCAGGGCCCTAAAACTGTCATAGTCGGTGCACTACCATGGGTTCCCATTAATGTGATGGTGTTGGAGTCCCTAAAACAGTCTTGGTCACTGTATTGCCTTGGGACCTCCTTGTTATGTTGTCAGAATCCCTAAGGAGCCATTTAGATAGGTGTAAATGGATGTAAATGGGTGTAATTGAGAGTAAACGATGGTAAATGGTAATTGAGGTGTGTTTTGATGGAAGTAAATGCATGCAAGTGGGAATGAAATGGGAGTAAATGTGCATGTAAATGAAATCCTCTCTACGAGTGAGGATTTGGAAGTAAATGGGTGAAATGCCTTTTTGAGCTCCCTCGAAAAGTCGCGCATGTAAAACAAAGGTGTTGCACTGCACATGTCCGCCACACGTGTCATGCTAATGATACTTCAAAATAATCCAACAATCTACTACATCACTAAAATCACACCAAAAGAATGATCTAAACCGTCCAAAGAATGGCCAAATAAATGGACAATTAAAAAAGTTGGCAAGTTGCTTGTTTATGATCCTTACATATGTGGCTTACCCAAGGCTCAACCATTCATTATTTATTCTTCTGTAACGTGCCTACTAGTGATATTATGCTATATTTGATATTAACGTAGAATTTTCAATTTTGGGAATGATGTGACCCTACGAGCCATCGCACTCACAACCCCTTAGATTGTGTTGTAGGGTTTTGAGTATGAAGAGCCATATAGGCCAGATTGAAGATTTTACTTTTTGTTTATTTTAGAACTAGTTGAATTTTAATGTATTTTGTTATTAGCTTAGCTTGTTTTTGCATTTCAATGTAACAAAGAATATTAGTGAAAGCTTGAGAATGGATTAGTGAAATTCTAATTAATGAGAATTATTTTACTTCCTTAGTTTTGGCTTTGAACGCCTGTGGAATTGAATGGAATTTATGTGTATTGCAATATATTTGTTTTACAATTAGTTCATGGATTCTTGATTTCAAATTCGGGTCTAGCAAAATCGGTTACCAAATTTCGGGGCGTGACACACATGGGACTCCTATTTTCACATACATGTGGGCCATCATCAACCACTTGCGTATAGGAGATCTTTACTTATAAACTCTTATCCTTTGGAGTTAATCTGTCCATATATCCTTCCACACCACCATCACCCTACTGTCTTGTGGGCCTAGGCCTCAAACATGGACCCAACTTGATGATCTTGAAGATCCACCACTGGATAAGTGAAAAGCCACAACCAAAAGAAAACCAATTTACTTAAAAGACAAACTACACTTGTTTTCTTTTGTAGAAACCAATTTAATGAAAATCTTTTAAACCCAAAAGACTGCATGTGCACATGACTAATTGGCTCTATCAATCCAAGTGGTCTTCATTGGTAAAATGGTCCACAAAAGAGATTTACATTGTGAATTCCTTATTAGACTAACATAGGACTACATACTTCCCTTATAAGAAACCCAATATCATCTCGGGTCTAGAGAATGACAGCATGTGTTGAAGCCATCCTAGGATATAACAAAGTCTCGATGTCCAGCCCTTAGGTCAAAGGATGTACAGACAGGGTACATGGAAGCGCATGATCACATAATGGGACCTAAGAGCATTCTTTCATATGGTCCCGTGTTTAGTGATCCAACTACCAATGTTGAGAGCACTCATGTACTAATGTGAGCATCCAACTCAAATTGCCCAGGAAAAGGACAGCACTGCTAAGGCAATCATCCAATACCATGGAAACCAAGGTGTCCCATATCGGTTACGTACGGCCGATACGTAACGGAATCGGTTAGGGCCGATACGCGTATCGGCCGCGTATCGGCCGTTACTAATTTTTGTAACCGTATCGGCCCGTATCGGCCGATATGGGGGCGTATCGGACCGTTACAGGGACGTAACGGTCACCTGTAACGGTTAGAAAACGGCTACTTTTTTTTCTCTTTTTAAGCACTTTTTTTGCTGTTTTTTCCAAACTTCTTGCTTCCAAACTGTTTTTCACTCCTTCTAATAGTAATTTCGACCAACCTTGGCTAGTTTTTTGGGACAAAAACACATTATATTACGGATTTGGTTGAATCAAAGCTCGGTGGGCCATTTTTCAGAAATTCTTCAAAAATAGGTATTTACTTTCTTTAATATGTTTTTCTGTTTTAATCATGCCATATGATGTGTTAATCATAGTAGAACATGATAATGTGCATTTTACAGATTTGGGGTGCCATTTAATATTTTTTTTATATGTTTTTCTATTTACGCATGAATTTTGGGCCCTTTTTTTAAAATTCAAAAAATCAATTTTTAATAGTTGTTTTGCTGTTTTAATGATGCCATATGATGTGTTAATCATAGTAGAACAGCTTAATGTGCATTTTACAGATTTGGGGTGCCATTTTATATTTTTTTTATATTTTTTTCTATTTACGCATGATTTTTGGGCCCTTTTTTTAAAATTCGAAAAATCAATTTTTAATGGTTTTTTTGCTGTTTTAATTATGCCATATGATGTGTTAATCATAGTAGAACAGCTTAATGTGCATTTTACAGATTTGGGGTGCCATTTTATATTTTTTTTATATTTTTTTCTATTTACGCATGAATTTTGGGCCCTTTTTTTAAAATTCGAAAAATCAATTTTTAATGGTTGTTTTGCTGTTTTAATGATGCCATATGATATGTGAATCATAGTAGAACATGTTAACATGCATTTTACAGATTTGGGGTGCCATTTAATATTTTTTTTTTTATTTTTTTCTGTTTACGCATGATTTTTGGGCCCTTTTTTTAAAATTCGAAAAATCAATTTTTAATAGTTGTTTTGCTGTTTTAATGATGCCATATGATGTGTTAATCATAGTAGAAGAGCTTAATGTGCATTTTACAGATTTGGGGTGCCATTTTATATTTTTTTTATATTTTTTTCTATTTACGCATGAATTTTGGGCCCTTTTTTTAAAATTCGAAAAATCAATTTTTAATGGTTGTTTTGCTGTTTTAATGATGCCATATGATATGTTAATCATAGTAGAACATGTTAACATGCATTTTACAGATTTGGGGTGCCATTTAATATTTTTTTTTATATTTTTTTCTATTTACGCATGATTTTTGGGCCCTTTTTTTAAAATTCAAAAAAACAGTTTTTAATGGTTGTTTCGCTGTTTTAATCATGCCATATGATGTGTTAATCATAGTAGAACATTTTAATGTGCATTTTACATATTTGGGGTGCCATTTTATATATTTTTTATATTTTTTTCTATTTACGCATGAATTTTGGGCCCTTTTTTTAAAATTCGAAAAATCAATTTTTAATCGTTGTTTTGCTGTTTTAATCATTCCATATGATGTGTTAATCATAGTAGAATAAGTTAATGTGCATTTTACATATTTGGGGTGTCATTTTATAAATTTTTCTTTGTATTTTCGAATTAGTGACTTTATATTTTTATTTGCTTATATTGGACAGGTTTTGGAGCTTCTTAGGGTTTAGTTAGAACATAAAATTATCTTTATTAACATAGGTCATACACTCATACTCATATCCTAAACCAAAAGAAATGTCTGGGTCTGGCCAACAACAAGTAAGTGAGGATATTGGATGGCAACATTGTGAGAGGGTTGGTGGTACTAGGCACCAAATAAAGTGCAAGTATTGTGATAGGATAGTGTCTGGTGGAATTACCCGTCTCAAACAACATTTGGCACATCGAAAGGGTCAAGTTGCGCCATGTGTCAGAGTACCGAGAGAGATAATGCTATTAATGCAATCTAGTCTGGATGAGTCGAAGGATAAACGTGCTGCTGTACAAAAGAAGAGAGATGATACTTTAGAAGCAGCTCGACAGGAGGTGTTTGGTCCTGAATATATGGGCGTTCGTGATGAAGATATTATTGATTCTGACGAAGATTCAGATCGGGAATTAACCATAGCTAGGAGAGAGAGCGTGCGTCTAGCTCGTGAAGAGGAAGAACGTCACCGCATGTTTGGCACGCATGGGTCAGTGCGTGATACAGGAGGGGGCAGTGGGAGTGGGAGTGGGACAGGGAGTGCAACTGGAAGTGCAACTGCTTCTGCAGCTGGGACTGAGGGTAGGGGGGGTAGGTTTGGTGGGTTACGACGTGTATGTGGGAGCCGACGACAGACATCTTCACGTGATGCCCATATACATTTGGATGAAGAAGTAAATGAGCCTAGGAGACCCTCTATTGATCCAATCCTGTTTAGGAAAGAATCAACTAAACAAAAGAAGATAAAACAAATGTGGAGTAGAACTTCCGTTGAGAAATTAGGTAGAGCAGCAGCAAAGTTATTTATACATGCTAACATACCTCCTAACGCGGCCAATTCTCCATATTGGCAGGTGGTAATTGATGCAGCAGCAGAAGCAGATGAAGGAATAAAAGCTCCCACGGCTAAGGAGATTAGGGAGAAATGGACAGATGCAGAGTATGTGGATGTGAAAACATACGTGGCTACCTTTAAACCTGTATGGCAAGCCAGAGGATGCACGATCATGTGCGATGGTTGGACTGGCCCAACCAGACGCAGCATGATCAACTTCATGGTGTACTGCCACTTGGGAACTATATATCACAAGTCAATTGATGCCTCAGAAGTAACAAAAAATTCTGATTATATTACTGGACTAATGGATAAAGTTGTGGATGAGATTGGAGAGGAGAACGTAGTTCAGATTGTGACAGATAATAAAGCATCATATAAGCTTGCAGGACATCTGTTGATGAATAAGAGAAAACATCTTTTTTGGTCACCATGTGCTGCCCATTGTATTGATCTTATATTGGAAGATATTGGGAAGAAGAAGAATGTTAAGGAAATGGTCGAAAGGGCAAGGGAAGTAACGACGTTTATTTACAATCATAATCAAGTAGTCGCAATAATGAGAAAGTTCATGAAAGGACGAGAATTGTTGAGGCCTGCGGCGACTAGATTCGCAACAAACTTTATAGCATTAGAGAGTTTATTCCAGCATAGGGGAGAGTTGAGTGAAATGTTCGCTTCCCGACAATGGCTCAACACAAAACATGGGAAGAAGACATCAGGGACACCGATCGACGTTGTGAACACCATACGGGACAACAAATATTGGAAAAAGGTTAAGGCGATCCTAAAGGTGATGGAGCCACTAATGAGGGTACTCCGTCTTGTTGAAACCGATGAAGCACCTACCATGGGCTTCTTATATGATGCCATGGATAAGGCAAAGCTTGCAATTCAACGTGATTGTAGAAGCTGGGAGACTTATTGGAAGATGATCAACAGGAGATGGACAAAACAACTCCATCACGATCTTCATGCAGCAGGTTATTACTTAAATCTTAGGTATAGATATGCCCAATCATTTGTTGCGGATGATGAAGTTCGTGTCGGGCTAAAAAATGTGATAAAGAGATTAGAACCTGACTTAGATCTGCAAATAAAGGCGTTGAATGAATTAGATACATTTGGAAATCGCCTTGGTAGTTTTGGAGATGCTCTTGCACAGCATGCAGTATCTAGGTTGCAACCGGCCGAATGGTGGATTAATTTCGGAGAGAGTACGAAGGCTCTCCAAAAAATTGCAGTAAAAGTTTTGAGCCAGACAACATCTTCCTCTAGCTGCGAAAGGAATTGGAGTTGTTTTGCGCTCATTCATTCAAAGAATAGGAATAGATTGCAGACTAGAACATTAGATAGACTTGTCTTCATGCACTACAATATAAAATTAAGAATGCGACGACATCATAGGAGCATTACAGCTGCCAATAACGGAGACTACTGTCCAATAAACTTGGACAATATTTATGATGAGGATGACCCACTTCTACCTTGGTTGGAAACAAGGGAAAAGCAAATTGAAGAGGATAGTGAAGAATTGAAAATTGATGACCCAGAAATACGCAAAGCACAACAAGAGAGTCGTGCAGATGTGTTGGACCCAGTAAGAGGGTCAGCGTTTATGCCACGTACGGAAACGGCTCGAGATCAACAAAAGAGTACGAGTAGTGGTAGCGTGTCCGTGTCGGATGATGATGACGATGACCCCCCTGCCTCTGGTGCTGGCACTTCTGGTGTTGCTCAACACCCTATTCAGCCGTCTACAGATCGCGATGCCGATGAACATCGACGAGGTGGTACACGAGGTCGAACCTACGAGTGTACCGAGTCACGATACAGCCAGCAGAAGCGTACATCTAGTGGTGCACCGCGTCCGGGAGGTCCGGAACATCAGCAGGCTCATGGTCTTGGTTATTATGATGGATATTCTTATGGTCAATTGGATTATAATTATGATGGTTATACTGAGCCCGTTCCATCACATCCATGTTGGAGTAGCCCTCCCGATCAATATTCATATGATTATAGATATCCAGATCCAAATCCAAGTTACTCATCACAGCAGATGCACTCTCAATCTCAAGATTCTCAACAGCCTGAGTATGGTTACCAGTATGGCTATTCGACGGGCACTGGTGGATATCCTTACTCAGGGTCAGAGTCGTTACCTAGTCAGGATCAGTCATCCTCTGGTTTCGTTGATCTAATATTTCCTTCTGGCACTGGATATTATAGATATGCAGAACCTACACCTATTGGACAGCCTCAGCCTGATGGTGACGATGACGATGATGTGGAGGTCGAGCAACCACAAAAAACAGATTTTCATTTTGGTGGTGACTTGTGATTGTGAGTATATATTTGTATTAAGGTAAGTATTTGCATTTTGCATCAGACAGCTCACAAGTATTATTGCAAGAAGCCATGCAATTATGTACACACTTGACACTGCCGAACTTGTATTTAAAATAGCTCCCCTGACAACCAATCAAGTAATCCTTAATCAAGTTGCAGGGGAGTATATCAGACACTACTAATTTTATTTTTTTTAATATTCTCGACTTGAGGATGACAGGTCATAGACATGAATCACAGTCACCTGCACACTGCACAGGTATGTTCGAGAAATTCCTCAAAAATAATTGCAAACACACACCTAATGTAAGATATTTACATATTACATTCATTCTAATATATCTATCATTGGTAGTAGATAGTTAGAAAATTAAATATATGAATTTTGTAGTCAAATTCAGGTTATCTGGTTCATAAATTCATCAGACAGTCCGATACAACTTCTCACCAAAGAGTGGACCGTTACGCCCCCATAAACATGTTCCATTTTATAAATGAATGCATATTTGGAATGCTTAGAATATTCCGGATTTAATCCATATTTTTTCAGATTTTTTTGGCAAAAAAAAATTTTTGCGCCGTTACGCCCCCGTATCGCCGTTACGCCCCCGTATCCGTATCGGTTTTGGAGGTCACCGATACGCCAACCGATACCGATACGGGACACCTTGATGGAAACCTCCTCAGTCCTCACACTTCTACCAAGGCATGATCGGTTTTGAAAAAAAATCTCATATACAAGGAACATCATGCCCTATCTCTCCTATGTCATTGGCTTGACCACATGCACAAGGCCTGATAAAATGTCTATAATGAACTGCATGGATAATGTTTCATATCCACAAACATGATTACAAATCATTTTCATTACTTGAGTCAATTAACCTATGTTTGTTAATAACTTGGAATGCAATGGGCTTCCCAGCAACACGTAATCCAAAAATATGTGCGTGTTTACATTGCATGCATATATACATGCACACCAATACACATGAAAACCCTAAACGGGTCATGCGACAGACTTGTGCCAGGAATGAGCTCTTTTAGACACAGCTCAAGCCTGGCCAGGTACATCAACAGGCTAAAATTTTAGGGTTTGGCCTCGCCCTTGGTCCAGATAAGCCAACCCAAGCCTGGTCTGAAGTGGCCTAGCCTGAAAGCCCATTGGGACAGCCTGCCAAAGAGACGAGATGGAGTCCTCATTCAGCATCGTCATTGTAACAAATATAAAACTACCATCAAGGACTATGTAGCTCAATCAATTTCTTGCATTGGACAGGTTGAAGAAGTCCATTTCGATATAAATATCAGCCCTCACTTTCACAGGTTATCAAGAAAACTACTGAGCAAAGTGATTGTTGATTGCAGCCTGAAATTTCTAGAGTTTCCTGCACATCTGCTATTTCACGCATTAATCTACAGACCAAGGAATTTTGTAGCTCATAGTCAGCTTACAAACCATGTGTAATTCCGCATGTTTTGGTTGAGCTCTGGTGGTAAAACAGTCAAAGTTCAGTCACCTACTGCAGAAAAAATGGGATTGCTGAAGTGCACTTACCTACTTGTTCTATGGTGCTGTCAACATGAACAAATCCAAGGGCATGTTTAGGTACCACCTAAAATTGGGTATAATCAGCTTTTCTCCAAGAGGCAATAGGTGTTGTCAACGCTTGTAGGAACTTGGAACCACAGTTATACCCACAGTTAAAGTTACGTCCATGATTGTCGCCTGCCATTTTTAAGCAAAGGGCCTGATTTTTTAGGAGAGAGCCTTTCTCCTGATCGCACTTCATGTTGATAGTTCGGACATTGCCCATGTCACACATTCACACGTGTGCAGGAAACGGTGTATTGCCACCTCCCCAAATGATTTTTTTTCTGCAAAAGAGGGTGGGGGCAGTTTTTTCTGGCATGCCAGCCATGCATGTAGAAATCAAACCATTCCATTTTTGGGTGGCACCTGAACACAACCTAATGGTGTTTATAGGAATCATTTGTATAGCATCAAAATAGATTTTTATCCTTCTTATGCCGAAAGGGTGTACTTCTAATCAGAAACCCAGCTCTTGTAAATTCCGAAGCTTTGTGGAATCTAAATTAACAATCTGAATATGATTCGATTTATTTAACTAAATAATTTCATTAGAAGTCAACAAGCATTCAATCTAAATAAAACAGTTTTCAAGCGATTTGGTTCATTTTATAGATTTTTCTCAAACTACTGTTGATTTATCTACTTTGAAGGTAGAAATTCTGAAGGCCATACTAACACATCCAATTCTTAGTCATGTTAAAATGTCACTAAATGCCACAACTTCATCAAGGTGGAATCATTAAAAAAAAAAAAAGAATATGTGAAGCATGATATATTTCATTCTAGAAATTAAACTGAGCAAATTTTTAGACGAAATTTGCAATAAAATAACCTTGAGAGAGATCAAGGAACAGTAGTGCAGCAAAATCCACTTGGAGTAGCAAGCAACATAAACAGAAATATAAAAAAGAAAACATAGAAAAGAAGAAGAGTTGCTTGAATGCTAGGAAATAAATAAGTAAATAAATAATAATGAAACCCAGTAAATTCCAAAAGAAAAGGAAAATAATTCTTAGCAATTGAGATTTTGAAGTACCTTTCCGACGGTTGAAGCTTTCAACCAAAGCATCCAGTCGTTTCTTAATGACAAAGTAGACAGGAGCAGGGCAAGATACAGAGCTGTGAAACAACTGCTGGCATTGTATCTTTTGCCACGGAAGACAACCAGGAAGAACTTCCCCTTCGATGTGTTGTAAAGCCTTTGCTGCCTCCAGATGTAAACTTCCATCAAATGTGATCAAAGCTTTCATCCAATAATCCTTTGGGTCAGGGGGGAACACTTGGACCCTGCAATTACTGGTAGCAAAGTTCTTGCTAGGCATGAAGGGAGCAATCAACCTAAGAAGCGCATCTGCACATACGCCGCCTGCAGGTTGACTGACAGGTTCCCCTCTTAACAAGTAAACATCTATGATTCTCCTCTTTGTTGCATTCCTCAAAGCCTGTAGTATTTCGGTTTCCAAAACATCTTTGTCCAGTCCGCTGATGATTGCACAGTCCATGTATTTCTTGCCAATTTCACAACGAACAAACCTTCCTCCAATCAGCAATGCGGAGCAATCCTCAACAATACAATCTAGATCCTCCATTGCACATCTGACTATCGCAATCCCCCTGCTAGGCTTGCGTGGCCAACAAACCTTGGCCTTTACCGCAGGAAAGGGGAATGCTTTAGGATCACCTCCAAAGGAGGTCCTTGAAGGGAATACATTAAGCAAGCCACCACATAGTTCTACTGCATTCAGCTTTGCTACAGCCTTTTCAGCAGACTCAGGAGTAAGAAATGTTATCTTGCCCCACTTTTCTGAGTCCTCGCCTTCTTGTCCACTGCTTGGATATCTATAGAAGCTAGCTATGTCAGGGGCACATTTGTCAAACATCATCAGAAGTTCCTTGTCATCGAGATGATGTGCATTTGCATGGCAAACTTCAACAGTTAAATATCTCTTCTGCAGTTCCAGATGCTTAATTTCAGCACCAGCACCAAACAATGCCACAGAGGGAGAAAAATCAGGTCCCCCACGAAATAAGCATTTCTCAATGCATTCATCTCTTAACCATTTTGCTTCATACTCTAAGGCATCATTCACAAGGTTAGAAACCTTTTCCATATCTTTTGATGAGGCATATATGTTTATCTCTTTTATGTCAAAGCCAACAACAATACCTATGCGGCTATCATTGCAATCCTTCTGAAGACGTGAAACAAGACAATGCAGACTGCTGTTCTGTTTACCACAGAACCTTCTCAAGATATTATTGTGAACTCCCACAATTACTTTCTCTTGCATCCTTCGGCTTTCCAACTCTGAGACATCAAATGGAGGAGGCGGCTGAAGTGCAAGTAAGCATTCATAGTCAAAAGCAGTTACACAAACCAAATACTGATTTGACATGGAAAGAAGTTCGCCAAAAACCACCCAACTTGGTTTCTGACCATACATTAGCAATGAACATGAAGGATGGAGTTGTACATGTTGTCTCGTTAAAGCCACTTCATAACCAAGCCGGTCATATCCAGAATACATGGCTACATTTTCTGCAAGGGATGAAAGTATAACCTTCTTCAACACATTATCATGTATTGTAGGAACATGGGGATCCCACTTCCAGTAACTCGGAACAATCATTCTGAGTTCATGCTGAAGACAGCATTCCAACTCGGAAACAGTCTCCATACACCTTCGCATGGATTTTGCATTGATGCTGTTCTTCCAACACCACTGATTTTTACTCTCTTGGCACTCTTCCCATTCCTTATAAACAGATAGCAGAGTAAAGAGGTCCCCATCACGATGACAAAACTGTACCTTAAGGCAGTCTGACTTTGATTTCTCTTCATCAGTACCAACTCTGCAAAATATGCTACTGGCATTTGCCATAACAGCAGCAAGAACAAGACCCTCTCTGCCCAAACCATGATCAAAGCTGCTGAGAATAAGTTTCCCGAGCCGAGGTTCAATACCCAACTTGACCAGCTGGTGACCAATATCAGTAAGTTCCAAAACATTATCTTCTTTTTTTAAATGCTCCGAAACAGTATCTTTAAAGACAACAGCACCCAATTGCATAAGATTCTTGATCGCCATTTTGATTGCATCTGGACTTGGTGCATCAACAAAATCAAAATCCTGGACATTCTTGATACCCAAGGAAAGAATCCTCAGAACGGCAATGCCAAGGTGAACTTTACGGATTTCAGGTTCCAGATGACATGGCATTGATTGAAAATCGTCTTCAGAGTAAAGTCTGTAACACCTTCCAGGTTCTGTTCGCCCAGCCCGGCCAGCACGCTGATTTGCAGAACTTTGGCTGATGCTGCAAACTCTAAGCACATTCATACCATTTCCAGGTTCAAATCTACTCTCTTTAACCATGCCAGAGTCAACCACGTATTTAACACCAGGAATTGTCAGAGATGTCTCTGCTAAATTTGTGGCAAAAATAACTTTTCTCTTTCCAGGATAATTTAGAAAGACACGATTTTGTTCTTCACAAGAGAGCTTTCCATGGAATGCCAGTGCAACAGCAGAAAGGTTTTGAAAATTCTCACAAGCCCACTCCACTTCCATTTGAGAAGTTAAAAAGACAAGAATAGCAGCACCATCATCCTCAGTTTTGTGGATCTGAGTCGCCATCTTAACAGCATCAGAAACGTACGAAGGACAATTGCCAGGATAAGGTTTTGAAACCGTTGCTGACCTCTCTGCAGATACATTTGGAACATTTCTGATGTCAACGGGGAAGTTCCTCCCCATCACATGGAAAGTGTTGCAGTCAAAGAAGTAGTTTGAAAGCTTGCTTGCATCAGCTGTGGCAGACATTATAATAAGTCTCAAATCAATCCTCTGAAGAAGCAACTTCTTAACCAGTGCCAATAGCAGATCAGTGTTCAAACTTCTTTCGTGGGCTTCATCTATAATTATGTATGAAATGTTATCCAACTTCATATCGTACATGAAGTACTGAAGGAGACAGTGATCTGTCATAAATATTACTTCATGGTTGAATCCTTGAACAGATGAGTATGTCGGATAACAAATCACTGATTTTTTGGCATAGCACCCATTACTTTCTTCCCTAACTCTCTGTGCCAAAGACAACGCAGCAATCTTGCGGGGCTGAGTACATACGATTGACCCATTAGCAGCTAGTCCTGAATCAGCAAGATATTGAACCAACTGTGTACTCTTCCCGGAGCCTGTTTCCCCAATCAAAACCATTACCTGTGATAGTGTAAAGACGTGAAGTTGGAAGCTGACTTCTGGAATGGAAAAGGTGTTGCATATCTCTGCTACACATTAATGAATTCAAATTCCCAAACAAACTTTAAAACATGTAACATGTGAAGATACAGATAAAAGATAACCCCATATTCTGATATGTGGTACTAGCATAGGGAAGGAAGAAAAATAAATAGTCCGTGCCTCTTTTCAGTACTTCATAATTCCTATCCATGCTCACATATTCTCTCATGCTTCCAAAGAAAATCACTTTTGAGCATATAAAATTAAAATTTACAAAAAAAAAAAAAAAAAACAACAAGAGTTGTATGATGTCAGCCCAAGCATATGTGATCCAAACCGTTGATCTGATTGGTCTCCATCATGGATGGATTGTGCCATAAATAATCTCCCCATTGGAATCCATAGGTGCCTTCAAACAGAAGGTTGAGAAAACAATATAGCAAGATTCCACATTCGATGGCAGAAAGACAAATGATTCAAAGCGAGTTATCTGGATCATGGGTTGCTCCAGTACGTGGTATGGAGACAAGTAAGCAGTACACTGCTTCCTCCAATAAATGGTATGCTAGAAGTCGGTGTATCATATGGGTGGGTGGGTCCAGTGCATGTTACTAAGTATAAATGTGCAGTTATATATCCAAAACGTGTTGTAATTTATAAACTAAAGGAATGAATATTGTTGTAATGTAAATCCTACATGCATGGTGTATATAATGTATATGTCTGATACTCCATAAATCAAAGTATAACTCTGTACATTCTACATATGAATTTGATTACAAGTTAATCTACAATAGGATTGTAAACCATAATTTCAGTCTAGTAAAAATATCTATTAGGTTCATAAATTACCCATAGTCTGGATCGCACAGTTCAGAGTGGAAAATATAGGGGTTTGGTTTAGAAATCATTGATTTGAGCATGGTAATATGTCTAGATGATATGTTTGCAGAAGCTCACTTACACACTGCCACCTGCCTACTTGGATGTAGGCCGTAAGTTACTAACAAGTGGTTTTTTGTGTTTGGGCAATTTGTAAATCTATTACAGGCGAGATGTTGCGTATTCATGCCAAATAGAGCTTAGGTGACGAGATCGTTCTAAAATCTTATAATCACATAAGAAACCTTGACACAAAATACACTATTGAGTTGAGTCTATCTAGATGAATCTTTAAACCGATTCTTAAGCTAAATCAATCTTCAAATGGGCCACAAAAGTGGGCCTACATATTAAATATGCTTGTAATGTGGAGCAACAATTTAATATAAGCAATAAAGAAATTAAAAAATACTAATAATAAATCCAAAAATAAGTTTTTTGGTTTTTTTTACACACGCACACACACTCACGCCGTAGTGGGATTTCACCACCTATGGATACTCAAACCCTTGACCGGGTGTTGAAACTCCTGAGAGTCTACCACCCGAGCAAAAGTAAGGATCCAAATAGGCCATAAGTTACTTACATGTAAGTGGTTCTTTGTGTTTGGGCAACCTGCAAATCTATTACAGGCAAGATGTTGTGTATTCACACCAAATAGAGCTTGGGGGATGAGATCGTCCCAAAATCTTATAATCACATAAAAAACCTTGGCAGAAAATACACTATTGGGTTGAGCCTATCTAGATGAATCTTTGAACCGATTCTTAAGCTAAACCAATCTTCAAATGGACCATAAAAGTGGACCTACACATTAAATATGCTTGTGATGTGGAGCAACAACTAAAAATAAGCAACAAAGAAAGTAAAAAACACTAATAATAAATCCAAAAATAAGTCTTAATTACCACAATCCCTACAGGGTTGCACACCGTCCATTTCACTTGATGCAAAATGGCATTTAGAAACCTCCCAAGCAGTAGCATATTTCAAAGTATCATCCTGTGCTGTTTAAATAGGGTGTAATGTGCGTTTAACCTTAACCCCTTTTGCCAAGTTTCCAAACCAGGCCTAGACAATCCATTACATGAACCTTCCTGAAACCAACTCAACCAAGAAAAATCTCTGCTTTCCACATTTGCACATGTCCAACGCCCCAAAACAGAATTAAAATGGAGATTCTCATAAATGCTGGACATGTACTACATTTCAATTTAATACCCAATGATCGGCATGCTGATCGCCCAAACCTTTTTCTCAGTCACTGAAAAAGTAACTATATACCGCTTGCACATCCCACATGATGAAGTAGACAAAGTTATTCTCTTGTCATACAGTGAAATATTTCACCTTATTTCATCCATTATTCACCAATATCATGATTCAAGAATCATGACATCAGGCAGAGATGTGGCAGATTCCATTGTCCAGACTGTCACCCTAACTTGCCCCTAAATTAAGTGTTTGTTAGTTCCAGACTTCCCACAAAACAAGCCCTAAACTGAGTGTCATTAGTTCCAGACATGGCACCAAAGAGACTATACATTACATGTCCATGCAGACATCCGACCGTCGAGTGAACCCGTGTACAAGGAACAATAGAGTGCACTCAGTTGCATGTGAAATTCGCATGCAACCTGGATCACAATCACATTCCAACATCCTGTATAGTATCAACCCATGCATATGGTAGGCCCAACGGTGAAAAACACCTGGCAAAAATTTCAGGCGGGACCACCCATCACGTGGGCCACAAAGTGTCAGACCCTCAGTACTTCCGATTACAGCCGCCAATTGCTTTCATACACAGTGACCCCTAGTGATGCCCATGGTGGGGCCCACTTTCAGCATGGCTCAGATGTCATCCACTCCACATTTTCCAGTGAGCTGGGCTGCATGTGAAATTCACACACAACAATCATCCCCCACCGTGTAATGTACATACTTACGTTTTCCCAGTTCATCACAAAACTGCAGTTTCTGGAATTTGCTTTACAAGAGAAATCTTTTAAAAAAACTGGCCATACCTGTTGGTGATGTATGTGCTGTAGAATCTCCTGCCTGTGTGCATAAATCGGTAGACCCTCATTAAGCCTCCGGCGTTCCCGGAACATCAAATAATGCATTCGTTCCCAATTCAAGTCGCCATTCACAAAACTAAACAGCTCCAAGCAATCGTCCTGCTTCCGCCCATCTAGATGTGCCAGAATACAGTGCATGGCGGCCTGGAATTCATCCAGCCTCTTGTTCAGTTGCTTCCGTTCCACTTCCAGCACTGACTTCTTGCCCTCATGCTCGACACAAGCCATCAACGGGGTCGGCTGAGCAAGCAAGCCAGTGATTTTCGCAATCTTGTCCGTCAGGGCATCGATCTCCTTCTGGCAGCGGCGTGCCTCCTCGCCATCGAGGAGGTTTTTGGCGTGGGCCACAAAGACGGATTTGAGGCGCTCAGAGAGGTCATCGCGGTCGGACGGGACAGAGAACTTTGATTGGACGTTGGGGGTTAGATGGTGGGCCCCACGGAGCCGGAAGTCCCACAAGTAGACGACGGCTTCGAGGGCGTCGCACCATTGCCGGAAAAAGAGGCGGCCGGCGACGACACCCGCCCGGGCAGCGAAGAAGCTGTAGGGGTCGGTAGGGCAGCCGGCGATGAGGGTCTCCACTTCGCATTTGGAGAAGCTCCGGCCGCCGGATAGAAGCTCGACGATGAAGATAGGGCGCTGGTCTTGCTGGAAATTCGACAATCCGTTGTATCTTCTCATCTTCTCTTTCTGTGATTTTCGGAGAATTGAAAAACCCTAGAAATTTATGAGTATCAAGTAGAAATTGAGAGAGGTGGGGGAGGGGAAAATCAGAAAAAGAAACGACGCCCTCTATGTATCTCGCGGCCTTTTACATAAAAACAGAGCTATTTCCTACCATCACATGGAAATGACAGACGCTGATCGCCTGCGAAAGCCTTCCCCATTTAGTTCCGGCGAGGGAAAGCTAAGTGGGCCCCACCGTAATGTTCACGAGAAATCCACCCCGTCCATCAGTTTTTCCAGATAACGTTAATACATGGCACAAAAATAAGACAGATCCAAAAGTGTGCCGCACGACCGAAAACACTGATGATTGAATGCTCACCGTCCACACACCACATATGTTTTTGGATCCGGCTAATATTTTTGAGTCTTCAGTTCATGAATGTTTTCATGAACGGTATGGATGACATATAAATATCAAGGCGGACCCAGCAGGTTTCAAGAGTACTTAAACGGTGGTAGTTTTGGATCTAACTCATTTTTGAACTAGAAAAACGGATGGACCGGGTGGATTTCTAACCAACACCGTGCAGCACCTAGTTTTCGGTCGCAGGAAGTTTCCGCGCCGGACCCAACGGTTCGTACGCGTGAATTATCACATTTCATAAACTAGTGACTTAAACTAAACATTTTAAACGGCTGGCGCCGGTATAAATAGCTTTCAATCTTAAAATATAAGCCTTATCACATAGTCCCGACTAGTGATTAATTGAAACTCTGGTTAAATCCAGACCTTTAAAAGTTTTTTATTTTAACCATCTGGTAGATGTCCATAAATCACCCAGTAATTATATTGATTCAGTATAATTGTTGGTTTATAATCCATTTAAAGTAGGAAACACTGATTTAGACGGTTCATCTTGAATTACAGTTATGCACGTATGCAGAAGCATGAGGAAATACGTATGAAGAATCATACTCTGCGGAGTACCAATATTAAGATTATTTTTGGGAGGTTTGATAGCTGTGCTTTTCCTTTGACGGTAAGCAGATATAAAGGGCAAGCATATAAAATGTTGGGGTGTACATATCTGATTCTTATTTTATGATTATTGCCGCTGATTGGGTTTCTTTTAAACAGGGAATGGAGACTAATTACAGAATCGAAAAACTTTGGTGCTCTGGCAGAGCCTGATGGATGATACGCAGGCACGTGGAAATTGCACACGTTAAGAGCAACTGATTCAAAATTAAAAGTTCAAAATCACGTATCCCAGTTTGGATGTATTATCAACCAAAAATTACGCTTGTTTGATTATTTTACTATACGATCGGTGGAGATTTATTGGACGGTTTAACAAAATGTATCCAATGGCCCTATTTCAACAAATCATTGTCCACGAATCAGAGGTTAGGATTGTTATGCGAATCTTATCTTTATATCGTGATTTAGATATACTGGGTTCCCTGATTTCGTTGGTTTATATTATTATATTACATTTATACAATTTCTTAGTGCCTACGTATCGACTTTCACATTCTGCGGTGTATCCCATGGCCACCCAAGGTCGATTGGCCGCAATAAAAGTGCGCTGCGTACGGAGAACTCATCGAAACCGGTGCGCGGGGAACCGAGTGTTGTTTGAAATCCGCTGTCAGAATTGAGAAACCGTCACCGTACACGTGGCATACCGTAACTCTGTCGGAACCTTTCAAATCGTGGGCCACACCCGGATGAGGTAAAGCGCCAACCCCGATGTTTACTAGACGATTCTGTCTTCTGATGAGTTGACATTTGATTTTTTAATTTATGCCGTTCATTTTTTTCATTTTATGATCACTTATTTCATATATATATCATCATCTGGACAGTTTGGTTTCTGATATATGAACAAATAAAGAATTTTATGCCATTTGGACGGCATGGATTGGCTTATATATATATCCGTCCAAATGGTATAAAATTCTTTATTTGTTTATATATATATATATATATATATATATATATATATATATATATATATATATATATTATATATATATATGTGTGTGTGTGTGTGTGGGGGGGGGGGGCCTTGCTCTTGCTCCGGTGGTAGGCCCTCAAGAGTTTCAACTCCTGATCAAGGGTATGAGTACTCACATGTGGTGAAATTCCACCAGCGTGAGTGTGTGGGGGTGTGCGTGCGTGTGTTTTAAAAAAAATAATAATAATAATAAAATGTATATAGTAGCTATATGAATGCGTTCCACCAGCGTGAGTGTGTGGGGGTGTGCGTGCGTGTGTTTTAAAAATAATAATAATAATAATAAAATGTATATAGTAGCTATATGAATGCGTTCGGATATTCATACTCCGGTGAACTATCGAGTAATTCCTACGGCAAAGCAGCTGGCCCGGCTTGAACATCTCCGTACACACCAAAGAGAGGATTTAGTGCGGCCCCGGCGTCACTGAACACAGTTCAGCCCTCGCTGTAGGGCTAATCTTGATTTATTTTTTACGTATCCACGCAGTCCATCCGTTTTTCCAGATTTTCTAGGTTATTAATCCAAAAAATAAAGCATATCAAAATCTAAGGTTGTTCACACCATAAGAAACATTGATGATTGAATGCTTACCATTTAGAACTTACTAGGCCCCACATTAATGCCTATCGTAACTTTTACTTTCCATCCAACCTGTTGATAAGATCACACAGAACTTGATGAATAATAAATAAAATAATATTTACAAAATAACTTTTTTAGCCCACAAAATGTTTTTAATGGTTAATTACCATTGTTTCATGTGATGTGATTAACCTGATAACTGAATATTCTCCATTTTGGACTCTTATCCTAAAATATTACTTTAAAAAACGGATGGACGGCTTTAATATAAACATATATATCAATATGGGCGCCATGGTCAGGGCTGCACGTATTGGGTTAGTCCGGGGCCGCACGTAATCCACCCCAGCATTTGCTTCTTAGTTCCCCCGGATGGCCCCATGTTATTATCTCGATGCAGTACTATTTGAAGGCCACCGTGTACCGGAAAGTACCGGATTCGTCTCCGACACGTGGAGCCATCATTTTCTATATATAAAATCCACTCCGCCCATCTGGTGATAACCCTTATGTTCACCGTACATTAAAATATCAGTACAAAAAAAATTTCACATAGTCCATAGAAATGGGAACAACATAAGGTTACTGCTAAAACTTCTAATTTCATTTGGTGTGGCCCGGATGAGTTTAGGATCAGGGTGAATTTGGAAATTTCTCTTCATGGTGTTAACTTACACTTGATTAACGAGTTTGATGAAAGATACACACCATGGTGGCCCAACACACAAACCTATGGCTATTATTCCATCTCCATCGTTTCCTCTGGTGTGTCCCAACTGATTTGTGGATCTAACCAATTTCCATCATAAGCATCTAATATCGAAGAGAAAAACGAATGAACGGAGTGGATTTCACATGTAAAACACGTTGGTCCTACATGTAATGGATGTTTTACGCGCTGCCTCGAAGTATGTGTTGCTGACGCTTCAGATATCCAATAAAAGCTCATTTCGTCGCTTGTCCGTGCTTGTTCGACCCGCTATGATAAATGATCCGCCACACACTTGGTATTTATATATGTCAATCCCAACCGTCCAAATTATTAGGCCTACTTTTGGTAGAGGATAGCTTGGAATCGCATTGATTGGATTGTTTTATCCATCTAATTTGGATCAGTCTCTCCTTGTCCAACTGATGTCAAAAGAATTGGATGGTTATGATCGTCCGATCCACATCTGCTCCATCCACAACGTGGATCACGATTTGTGCGGTCTGAATTGACACAATTGCATGCCTTTTGTATTTTAATGATAGATTATTAACCATGATTCATTAACTGAGCAGAGTACTCTAAATCTTTACTCACTTAGTGGATGGAGACTTCTTCATCTGCGCTATTCTTGACCGATTGAAAAAGTGACCCCTAGTGCAATCTATCAACGAACGGGATTGCGTCCTGCTGCCGCCCGTCTCCAGAGCTGGGAATGGGAAAGAGCTTTGAGTGGCCACCGTCATGTATGAGTCTTATCCACACCGTTCATCTATTTTATTCTTTTTTATCATTTTAGTATAAAAATCTAAAAATGAGGCAAATCAAAGGCTTAAGTGGACCACACCACATGAAGCAGTGGTGATAATGATTCTTCCCGTTGAAACTTTTCTAGAGCCTACCATGTTGTTTATTTTCCATCCAACCTACTCATAAAATTAAATATACATGGATAAAGAGCAAACGTTGAAACTCTTCAAAGCCCACCACGGGAGCAAGAGTAAGGACCCTATCTTGAATCTACCTTAATCTGAGGGTTATATTCTAAAATGATATGAAAAAAATGGGATGGCCAGGACCAATACATCACGGTGGCCACTCAAAGCTCCTGCCCATTCCCAGCAGGAGACCGGCAAAGGTAGGATGCAATCCGCATTCTCTCTCAACAGAGCACGTCGCATATTAACATATCAATTGGATTCATTGTCGGATTGCATTTTTTCAATTCCTTTAGTAATGTAAAGGAAATTTATTCTAATTGACATTTTACAACTTATCTAGCTAAATAAAGAGTAGTTACTTAAATGCAAATATACTAGTATTTTTAAAAGACGAGTAAAAAAAATTTACAATTATTGTATATTTTTATATAATTATAAAAATATTATATTCAAATACAAATCTTAATTTATTTTTATAATAATTTAATATTAAATTAATATAAAAATATTATCATTATTTTAATACTGATAAACTAAATACATGAATTAAGCAGCTGATCGCTGATGGTATATAGAGATAAGAGAGTTATATTAATTTGTAATCAATGGCCAACTAGTGAAACAAACAAGCTATAAAAAGTAGGGGTGGCTAAGTAAAGATATCTTGTTCTAATATTGAAGTCTTAGTATCAATTCCCTTTAGGATGGGTAAAAGAGGAGTGTGTACTAACAATTAGAAGTAGGCTAATTTAGGTCTTTGCATCCATTCCCTAGTGGGGTGTAAATATATAATATATATATACACACATACAGCCACGCCATTCATCTTTTTGTATAGATCATTTTATATGACATGAGCCAAAGAAAGAGGTAGATCCAAAGCTAAAGTAGACCCATCATAGAAAACAATAGGTAGAGCTATACCCACTATTGAAACCTTCCTAAGTTATACCATGATGTTTATTCAAGTTCCACCGTGGTGTTTATTTGAGATCCAACCGCTTAGTGAGTCAACAAAAACATGAAAGAAGAAAAAACACATATGTCAGCTTGATTGAAAACTTTCATACCCTGCAGGAGCTTTTAATGGTGGGCATCACTCTTCCCGTTACTTTTTGTGGTGGGTCCACGCTCGAGCTTCCGATGTAACTCATTCTCTGGATCATGCCTCGAAATGATCCATGCGAATACAAAACACGCATTCATTCATGGTTTCAAAAGTGGTGCCGTCACTTCAGTGGCGTATCTCCGTATGCTATAATGGTCGCATATCATAATAGGAGTAGTTTTCAAGGATAAACTATTCAGATAGATTGTGTTGTATATGGGTGTGCGTAACTTGCACATTACTCAATACGTGGCCACTTAGTGATTTTTGTTGTATATCCGCACCTTGCATTCATTTTCACTGGCAATCGCTAAACTTAAGCATATCCAAATCTCAGATGGACTATACAACTGGAATAAGTGGTAAATGACTATCATAAACTTTTTTGTGGGGTTTTGTAATAGGCTGGTACTTATCTTTTCCCTTCATTCAGGTCTAATTAACCTTATCAACAGGTTAGATGGAAAGGTAACAATATCGGTGGGCATTTCTGTAGGCCCTAGGAAGTTTTTAATGGTGGGCGTCCCATCACCATTGTTTCCTGTAATGGGTACAGTTGAGATTTGAATCAACTTAATATTTTGAAATACCTCCGAATTTGTGCTGGAGAATTGGTGGACGGCCTGGATATACAACGCATCATTAATAAGAAGGTGGGCCCCTAGTAAGGGTAACACCTGATCTGCTCCCACATTTGCAAGCCATAGTCGTATGGGTAGGATTGGTTTGTCCTCATCTCACTCATGAGCAGTAGTACGTACGTCTTCATTGGGAATAATGCCTGTTAGCCCCGGAATGTCTATGCAAGACACCATTTTAGGTGGTCTTATGAACTATGAGGTTTCCACCTGATCGAGGTGGGTCTGTTTTTTCACACTTTGTCATCATATCGACATTTCACACGTTCCTTTTGTACCTGATTGATGTGGATCTGGCCTACTAGAGGTGTTTTTTCTTTTCCTACATTTTTAGGATGATAAAATATGAATTTCTTTTCTCATTTTACTTTATTTTGTTCTTTTTGCTGATAAGTTACCGAAAACCAATACTACAGGAGAATCGTATTAAAAATGCTATCCAATAATTAAGTTTCAATTTCAAGAAACGATCACCTATAGGCTATAGTTTCATACATCACTATTATAAGTGGTAGTTTTAGCACAAGATGCAAGAGAAATAGGAGATAAAAATATTAGCAGTACAGGTGCCTGCAGGTGATTAATTGATCTCTTTGATAAAGCAGTTTCAGCACAAGATGCAAGATAAATAGGCATGTTTGTATTGTTGACACGGTATCATGAAAAAGGGGTATTAAATCTGTAGGAAATGCATGAATGCATAGGCTTAAAATCCCTGTTGGTGAAGTTGTTCATGAATTCATGTACAAATACTGAAAGGGTTTTTTTAAAAAAAAAACCAATTAGAAATACAAAATGTCAACAATAAAATAGTCATTTGGTGGCTTTTGGATGTAAGTTGCTTAAGATAAGCTATTTATTCCGTGAGTAACTTATTTTAATTTCTACTTATTAAGAAAATATGTATGTCTGTAAAAAATACAAAAGCTAAAAAATATTAACTAAAGTAATTATATACTTTCAAGAAAAAAGAAATTACTTATAATTGATTATAAACTGAAATTATCTAAAGCAAGTCACTTTATCTACTCTTTTATTTTATTTTTATTTTTTTTAACACATGCACACCGTGGTAGGATTTCACCACCTAGGGGTTTCGGACGCAAGATCTTCCGTTGAAACTCCTCAGAATCTACCAGTGAGGCAAGATCTGAAACCCCACTTTTCTAAGCCTGCAAGTAGAGAAAGTAACTTTGTGGTATGCAAATGGCCACAATTAATATTTTTTTAGCAAGAAAGTAATTAATAAGTTTTCGAGCGCGCAAGTCTTGTACCGCTAGGCACGGGTTTTCTATTGTCCTTCGTACTTTCCTATTCATGCTAGAGCCTTCTCACGGAAGTTGAGTCAGAAGAATAGATTTTTAGTATTTTATATATTAGTTTGGGAATGGAAAACAAATTCTATGCTAGTTTTGGTTTCTCAAACAATGTTTAAGTCGGATTGCATGGGTGTTCTTTCATTTCAAAGGCTGATCAAAAAGACAAGTGCCATTGAAAAATGTAACATGTTCCATCCAATAAATATAAGTGTAGAATTTCTACAAAAGTGAAAATTTTGGGTTTAATATGATTTTGACCCATAAAGCATGAAGTGAAAAAAAAAAGAATAAAAAGATTCCATATATGAATGTATGCATGAACATATATGAGGTACAAATGACACTTATGGGTGTGATTGGTTGCACCAAATTTCATGAAATAATCATGAAATTTTTCACTACATTAGACTAATTAATCATAAAATATCATGAAATTTTATGGAAACCGGACACTCCCTAAAGTATAAAACCTCGCTGGATGTAGTTAAATTATGCATGTGCACGAGTAATGACACAATCTCTAAAACCTTTTCATTTCAAGTAATTATTTATATAAATTGATCCCTTAAATATTTTCAATGTTTCACAAAAAAAAAATAAAAATGAAATCCCATTTAATGTTATTAAATAAATTGGTCCCTTCCCATTAAATATTTTCACCTTCAACTTAATTATGGATGGCAACGACTAATCTCTATCGTTATATCTTTCTCAAGAGTTTTTCTTATTTAAATGAAATAATATTTTCTTTTTAAAAATAAAACAAAAGAGTTTAATTCAGTCATTTAAAATAAAATATTTGTTCACCAATCTTTAAAAATATTGGGAGTTTTGAGTGTTAAAGAAAATTTATGGATTTTTTCATTTGGAATATAAAAAGTTCCCTGAATACAATTATGTATACTTAAAAAATAACATCTTTTTTATTTAACAAAACTTTGTCTAATTTTCTATGCTCATTGATTATTTAGCTAGAATACTTTTTTTTTTTTGTTTACACACACCCCACACACTCACGCTTATGGAATTTCACCACCTATGGGTACTCAAACTATAAGCCCCGTATCTTATACCGTACCATTCCATATGATTCCGCGATCTTTTCGGTCAAATTTCGGCAACCTTCGACCCTTAACCGGTATTTGCGTGCGAGCCTAAGTCACACGTCGTCAACTTGAATCGACTCAAACCAAGATTGTATCCTTGCGACCGCACCGTCACCGCAGTTTCGATACAATGACTCCGCGCCGATTCGATACCTAGGTCAGGAGATGTGAGTCTGCGTTCGGTGCGAGGAAAACGCCGCGCGTACAAATTCTGAGAGAATCTTTACGACTTATCACCTCAATCAATTAATCAATCAATCTCATCATGTCAAGTACATGTTAAGTACACATCACCTTTCACCCATTCCCAAACAACCCCAAAGTCAAAAGTTTCTTACGCAAGCCCATACTTTTCTTACACTATTTATCATAAAAGTCAAAAAAGATTCTTACACCCATCACTCACCATATCAACACATTCATCACTCCATCAACCATCTCTCTCTCTCTCTCTCTCTCTCTCTCTCTCTCTCTTTACAACCATCACTCTCTCATTTTCAAACTCACCTCCCAAGCAACCCAAGAGCACCATCCGTCCAAGCCTCTCCCCATCTCTTCCAAGTTACAAGTGTGGCCCACCTTTCCTACCCTTTCATCTCTCATCTCAACCATCCAAACCTCATCTCCTCTGTTGGGATTGAAGCTAAGGAGCAAAGAAGTCATTGGAGCCAAGAAGAAACAATCTAAGGTGGGTGATCCACCACTAGTTTGCTATTACAAAGCCCACTTGTGATGAGACCCATTTTTATGTATGTATTGTGATCATGGAGGGCCCATAGTGGCAGGGCCCCTCCACCACCATCCGATCTTTTGTTCATTTCTTTTTCTCTCCTTTTTTTTCCTTTGTATGGTAATGATCATGATGAGGTGTGTGGACCACTATAATGATTGCATCCAAGCCACCTACCGACGGACCCCACCCATGTGGGACACACCATGATGTTTATAAGTCATCCTAACCATCCATAAGGAGCCCACCTTGATATAGCTAACAGTGAGTGTGGTTGCCAGTGAAGTGTGATCGGACGTGGGCCCAGCTCCATAGCTTATGTAGTGGACTGAGTGAAAGATACATCGTTTAAACACTGGAGGTCTTGGTATTGATCCCTGTGGAGGTGGCTAATGTGGAGCGTGTGTCCTGATATGGGTGTGTACTGACATAGGTGTGTTGACGGTGGGGTCCATGGGACCCACTCCCATCCACCCTCCTAAGAATGGGCCACACCATGATATATGTGCCTTATCCAAACCGTCCACCATTCTGGACGGTGGGCCATGTCCCTGTGAGGCCCACTTCTACACCTTGATTCATAGCTCACTGACGGACTAAGTGGAGGTCCCTGGTTTCAACGGTGGGCCCCAGCTCACGTGGCAGATGGAGTGAAAGATACCTCATTTCAAACACTAAGGTCATGGTATCGATCCCTGTGGTGGTGGCTAACATGGAGTATGTGTACTGACGTGGTGGTGGGGACGAACATGGGGTTCATGGGACCCATCTACGCCCTCCACCCCATGTGTGGGGCCCGCCTTAACGTGATCACCCGCCCAGATCCATAGCTTAACTGGCAAACTGAGTGAAGGATACCTCGTTGCAACACTAAGGTCTTGGCATCGATTTCCCTGTGAAGGTGGCTAATTGTGCAGTGTACGGTGGAGTCCATGGGATCCACCTACACCGTCCACCCATTCTGATGGGCCACACCATCAGGTGTGTTCATCCAAGCCATCCACCATCTTTGGACAGTGGGACCCGCCCCACGTGTGGGGCAACACCCCGATGCATGTCTATGTCCAAGCCTTGGATGGCCTGGACGTTAGATGTATTATATATATATATATATTATTATATTATATTATATATATGTTATAGATTATAAATATGTGATGGTGGGCCCTACGTGCGTCCCACCTCTCTTTTAATACATAAAGCTGTTGTGTAGCAGTTTATATTATATTATACAATATATATTACATACTATATATATGAGATGTGAGGGTGGGCCCTACGTGGAACCTACCTCTGCCCTCTTTTTAAGGCATAAGAGCTACTGTGCAACAGTATATCATATATATAAATATATGTTATATATTATATACATATGATATGTGAGGGTGGGCCCTACGTGGGACCCACCTCTGTCTTTTAAATACAGCAGGGCTACACGTGTACATTCCAAGCTCTTCTGGCGGTGGGACCCACTCCAGGTGTATGAGTTTCATTCATGTTGTGTGAGCCCCAATGATGTATGTGCTTTGTCTACACTGTCTGTTGTTTGGACGGTGGGGCCCACCTTGATGCACGTATTTTATCCAAAACATCCAACCATTTGTGAGATTATTTTGTGACATGAGATAAATGGGTGAGTCAGATCTAAAGTTCAAGTGGACCCCACTATTTAAATAGTGGACCGTGACATCCACCGTTCAAAATCCTAAGGGCAATAGTAGTTTCTCATTTAAGTTGATATTTGTTTTCATTTCATCTACCTCTATGTTAACTTGTGAACAAGTTGGAACTCAAAAATATATGAAGGTGGGCCCGATTTGATATTCCAGAGGCCTATTTGACTCGGTCCATTTGACTTGGCCCAATTAATTCGACCCATTCGACTTGGCCCATTTGATCGGCCCATTTGATTAGGCCCATCTTAATATCGTTATGGCCCATCCGTTAAGGCCTACCTTGATATACATAAGGCCCATGTTATGCAGCCCATTTGTTGGGTCGAGGCCCAATTGCATGTACACAAGTCTATTACAATGTGTGACTCTACATGGTTCGTGTAATGATGTGCATGACGGTCGTGCCATGGGAGCAATGTTGGTATGACGTCCACATTGTAAGAATAATGTTGGTTAAATGTCAGCATTATAATTCTCCCTAGGGCCCATCGTTAAGCCCATACTTGTAGACCGTATAGGCCCACCTTCATTATGAATAACATCCATCATCATATAACATGTTTAATATAGTTCCATGATTCACGATCATGCGCATCATATGTATGCTTGATATAAGAAGTGAATGATCATAACATATTCCTTCAGACAGATTGTTTAAGGGCTCCCGAATAGGCGATGTTGCCCTACATGAGCGCACGATATGCACAGGATTGATGCATGACTGGATAACGTGATTCATGCATTCGTATTATGTGATATGGTACTAAACGTCCTAGCGACATCGGGGCCGTAGCCTCCACAGGTGTATCGTGGTTGATAGGATTGAATATCAGAAATCTTATTTTACATGGGGTGCTATAAATGTCCCTAGGTGAAAGTTTCTAAACTCTTATAGTACCAGGAGGTTGCTCCAACGTCTAGACCGAGTGGGTGCATGAGCGCCGAGTGCCGAGTGCCGAGTACCGATTACCAGAAGGCCGCGCTTTTCACTGTATCGTGGTCGGTTGGAAGGGGGTGCGGCTTTACCCGCTCGAGAGGAGGGGACAAAACTAAACTGAGTTTGACCAGCTCGAGGAATGGGTACGCTATCGACGAGCTGAGTCCGATATTGGCAGGCGGATAGTGAGGTCTCTTTCACTTACCTTATTACGCGTGATGGGGCGACGATCTGGTTTAGAGTGTACTAGACCCCGGTTATATTCCAGATTTGAGTTATATTGATGTGTGGACATAGATGAGGATTCGTATTCTTGAGTTATATCTCGCATCACATGGCCTTGGTATGGTCGACACATTTATGCCTTGCATCGCATAGCCTTGGTACGGCTGATGGTATTCATGGATTCATCAGCATGTTCCGCATTACTCTGATACTACATACATATATTATTACCTTTCGCACACACTTTCACCACCCTCTAAGCTTTCTATAAGCTTATGGACGATCGTTGCGTGCAGGTGACGTTAGATCGCAACAGCGCTGAGGTAGGAGCGCATATCAGATCAACTCGGAGTTTTTGCCCATTATCATTGTATTTCCCTTTATGCTTATTGTACTTGTAAAGTTTTTCATCATAGTGGAATATAATGGAGTTTTTGGTTATTGTTTGTGGGTTATGCCTTTGGTTATGCTTATCACGATTCAAACTGATGTTGAAAATTCTCCTCGTAGCATCTTAGGATCGAAACCTGCCGAATGGGCGCTGAGAGCTGAGAATGGGGTTCTACGGAGGCTATCGGTGCCAGATTCGGCGATCAGAAATTTTGTGAGCTCGGTTTCCGAGTTTGGGGCGTGACATGAACCCTTGACCGGGAGTTGAAACTCCTGAGAGCCAGAATACATTAAATCAGCATTTTACCAAAATTTCGAGCATTGTTAATGTCAGGATGCTTAAAGAAAAAATATAATTTAATCTTTCTTGAATTGGACCATTTCAATTAATGTGAATGTTTGCTTTTTTTGAATTAATTGGGTAGTTAGATTGTCCAACAAAATTAATTAATAAGAATCTTGAGAATCGTTAGGGATACTTGTACAACCAATTTAATAACCCTAGTTTTGAGGGCATTGCAAAAAACCTTAGAATCTAGCCTCTCAAAATAAACCAGAATAATGAAATAATAAAGCAATGAAAACAATCAAAACATAAACCACACCACACAAGAGATAATTATGCGAAAAACTCTCAAAGAGGTAAAAACCACGGGACATCGTCCAAATCAACAATCCACTATAAAGCAGAACGTTACAACTGATCACGAGCACACCTTGCTATAATCAAACCTTCATCACTCATGCAGGAGTGGATAAACAATAAGAGAAGTAAAAAAAAAAACCAGAGAGATCTCACCGATTACAAGGACGTAGAAGCGCTGAGATATGATAGATCACCTCTACGAGTATAACCTCCCTTCCACGAGCTTCATATCTCTCTTTCTCTCTCTCTCTCTCTCACACACCTTTGATAGCCCTAAACCCTTTAAGAAATTCTCTTGTATTATTTTTCATATCCCTAAAAAGCCCTAGGGATCCCTATTTATAGTTTTAGGAAACTCCATTCCGCATTCTTGTTGCAAAATGACTCAAAATCTGCAATCGGCACAAAATCGTGGAACGAATTTGTGTAACCTCAACTGGTCGAGCAAAGTCCTCAACCAGTCGAGCGGCCCCTACAACCGGTCAAGCACCATAGAGGAAAAAACAGATGGTCGATGGACTTTGAGTCGAGCCCCACTTGACCGGTCGAGCACCACCCACGACCGGTCGAGCAACGCGATGAATTACTTCGATTTTTCACCCGCTGCTCCATCTCTCATCTAAACTGAGGAGGAAAAACCCCATCACCTAGCCATAAGATCAATAGATAGAAAATGGGTGGGTTATATTTATTAAACTAGTAAAGGTTTGAACAATGCTCCGGACTATCCATAAAATGGGATCTACTTTTGATTGCTCTTCTCTACTAGGTCGCTTTCATAAGATGATCATGACAAACCAATGCACCAATCATGGCTATGAAAAATGCTAGAACAAGCATCATACATCATTTGTCACTGGCCTTTGATAGTCCATAATCCTAAATATGACTCTCTTATAATAATTGCAACCATTTGATGAATGGATAGAAAGTGGTCCATATATCTTATTATATAAAAGATTTGATCACTAATATCGACCACCCATCTTGTGGAGCTCACCCATGATTACTGATGATCACTTCTAAAGGTCACTTGAACTAGATAAGAAATGATTATGCATAACATAATCAATAGATAAGAAATGTCTGGGCATGTTTATTTTAGTAGAGAGGGTCCAATCAATCATTTAGGCTGTCCATTTAATGATTCCCACATTTGACTTCACGTTCATCACCAAAATTGAGGAGAGGCAGTTGCAATTAACTGATCCTGCGAAGAGAAATTTTGATACTATGAGAAAAAGTTACTCCAAAAATCTTATATGATTAAAAGAGCTTTGCTAAGCCCACACGCATGTACAAGATAATTAATACACATGCCACTATATTTGTGAATGTGGACAAATAGGTGAAATTTGCAACCCATCCGATAGGTGGGCCTAACCATAGAGATGCTACTAGCCAAAGAGACCACTATATTTGTGAATGTGGACAAATAGGTGAAATTTGCAACCCATCCAATAGGTGGGCCTAACCATAGAGATGCTACTAGCCAAAGAGAAATTGGTTCATCAAGTAAGTGTGACATGACATTAGAAATACATGTACAAGTTAGAAAACAGGCTGATTTTTTGAAATCATACATTTGATAAGTTAATTGAGGGTCACCAGATAAATTAACCAACTTGATTTTTGGTATATGAAATCTAAAGATCAGTAATATGCTTATGAAATGGCTTGGATATTGCACCTATCCACTATGCTAGCATATGTGGTAGTGTGTGCATTAGCGGACTTGTGCCTATGTGTGGGTTTGATAAACTCAAGTTATAAATTCAAGTTGGTGTTAGAGTTGTGCCATGGAAAACCACGGTGAGCCCAATCTCATGGCCAAGTGGATGTGATAGTAATGATCTCAATTGTAAATAATGATGACCAAGTGGACTTAGTACACATAATGCTATGTGCTAGTAATTAATAGGTGGTGTTATCTTAAACATGCATGACTATGTTTTCAGTGAGTAGTAATTCTTCTAGTTATCTTTGGAAACTTAGATATTGAATACAATAATCATTGGCTGAATGAAAGTTATGGTATATGGATTTCAGTATCCTATTATACTATATCCATGACAAATTTTAGAACAACCTATAGTTATCACATGATGAAAAACATGGTAATCCTATGTGAGGGAGTAGCTTAGGTTAGGATAGAATGTCTCCACCATTGATGATAGACTCGATGTCGCATGCTTTCACCCTACCCCATGCAAGGGTGCAAGTATACCATAAACACATAATCTTGTTAAACCTCCAGGCACTTGCAACGATGAAACAAGATTAAGTCATTAACTGTGGACGTTAGCGGGTGGATTATTTAAGGGTACTGGAGTTCTACTCTCTTCTTTCTATTTGGTTACCTCGCTCGAGGGCTTTTATTATCTCTAATACTAGCTGTAAATTATATGCAGAATTGAAAGGATCACACAGTGCATCGGAGATAGGGATTAAGAAATCTAAACTAAAATTCTTACCTAATTTAGGTCTCATTGCTATAAACCAAATGTCATATCCTTCCGCACCTTACACGCTTAGAGAAGTACAGGTATAGAAAAAATTGCTTCTAACCTTTGTAGGTTTGGAAACCTAGCCATGTTAAATAGTTATTAAGGATGGGGAGTTTGAAACCTAGCAAAACTTTTCTTTTTTAGCATTCCTAATCTTATTAAAACACTGTGTGTAACATAATTATAGTGCAAAACTCCTTACACGATTTTAGACTAATCACATCTTGAGTAGGGGTCTATATGTTTGATTATGATATCTAATCCTGGATAGATCTAAACCATTGATCAATTAAGCTCACCTTATAGAATTCTGACATGGTGGCAAAAGGTAATTGGGAGTGGACACTACTTAATAAGTTGGTGGATATTTTCTTGACATATCCATGTTGTTCATCAGTTTTTTCAGCTCATTTCATGACATTGTTCCAAAAATGAACCAAATCGAATCTCATGTGAACCACTAGGGATTGAATGCCCACCATTAAAAACTTCTTCATGGCAAAAAAAGGTTTTAGATCAAGCTCATGATTGTGTTTTCTATTCATTCATGCCCGTGTAACCTAATCAATAAGTTGGATAGCAAATAAACATGAGAGTAGACCCTATAAAGTTTTAATTAAAAGTGGCCATCTAATGACCGCTGTTTCCTATGGTCCGGTGCACTTGAGATTTGAATCTACGTATTTTCAAGGCCATGCTTTAAAATAAGCTAAAAGCCTGATGGACAACATGGATATAAAACATATAGATCAAGGTGGGGCCACGGTTAGGGAAACCTCACTAACATGGACGTAGAGGTGGATCCTTAGAGGATCCTTCACCGTGGGGCCCACCGTGATGTATGTGACTTACATCCACTCTATCCATCCATTTTGAAAGCTCCTTTCAAGACATTGTGCCAAAATAGAAGCAGATCTAAATCCTAGGTAGGCCATGTAATGGGAAACATTGGTGATTGAACATACCCGTTAAAAACTTCAAGGGGCCACCGGAATGTTTATTTGCCACCAATTTGCCACCCAATCTATTGATAAGGTGACAAATACCAAGACAAATGGACCACACAAATATCAGCTCGATCCAAAACTTTCGTGGCCCACGATAAGTTAATTTTTAATAGTCAATCACTGCTGTTTCCTATGGTGTGGTCCAACTGAGATTTGGGTATGCTTCATTTTTTGGGTCATGCCATAAAATGATCTTTCAAAAGGGATGGACCGCATGGATGTATGGCGAATATATCACAGTGAGCCCCACATTCAGGGATCCTCCTCGGTGGATCCCAGCCGTCCACCATTAACGTGATTCCCGGGTAACATCTAATCCGCTTCTATGGCGATCTGGCATGTCCATGTCGTGCTCCAATAAGTTCAAGGCAAGAAAAACGCTTGTTTGCACATCACGCTTCTCCATTCACATGCACCTCCCGTGTGTGTCCCACAAATACAAAACAAAATAAATAAGAAGGACAATTCCACACGCGTGTGATCTGTACACATCTTCACCCTGGTGCATGTTTCATACTGTGAGATCTGAACTTTCCATTAGGTTAGCTACACTGTCTAGATATTCTGGCATAGAAAAACAGGCCACCTCACACCTCAGGTGGGCCACAGCATATCAAAATAAATGAATGGCTAGGAAAAAAACCATCAATTTACTTTCTAATTTGTGGCCCACCTTAAAAGAGAAATTGTTTGAACTTCTAAGCATTATTTCCAGCATATGGAAAGCTCAGGTCTCATACACTAACTGCACACACGTGCGACTGCATGTGGATGAGACAATACGGCCCTGCACAAGTGTGGAATGAGTAGACCCCTATATAAAAACAGAAACCGTTTCAGACAAAATCCAAGCCGTTCATCACAGTAGGCCGTCATGAATGTTTCGTGCACCTCGTTAAAATAAAAAATAAAAAAATCTCACCGACGGGATTCTTGTTTTCCCATGGAATGCGGAGCATTCAATCGGTTATCCATATCAAGCAGCAAAAATACCATCTCATGTATTAAATCCTTTGCAGAATGGCCGCCTATCACAAACCCCGTTACATGACCAGCCTGTACCATCTAGTGAGCGACAGTCATACGTTGAATTTGGAGCGTTGGATTTTTTCTTACTGCCTATTTTTTCTCATAACAAGTTTGATATTCCTGCTAGAAGGACCATAATATTTTTTGGTCCAGCAATGCTCACAATAACATACGTTGCATGATGAGTGCTTGGATCTTTTACATGTGTGCCATCTAACGGCGGGAGTTAAAACTCCACATGCTAGCTGTGATGATTGGCCCCACATTCAGTATCACAGCTTTTGTTTTTTTTCTCTTATGTTAGCTGGTTGGTACACTCCCACTTTCAGTTCACATTTCACTCTTTAACACCCCTACTAAGGAATCGACGCCAATACCTCGGTGTTGAGACGTGGTATCTTTCATTCAGCATCACAGCTTTGTAAGCAAACAATGATTTTGCATTAATATAATTTCCACGCACGGTTCATCCATTTTGCTGGCTCATTTTCCGTCATGAGCTTATAAAAGAGGCAGATCCAAGTGTCCGATAGACCACACCATGGGAAATAGTGATGATTGAACGTTCACCGTTGAGAGATTTCTAAGATCACAAAAGTTTTAGATTTTTTTTTTCTTTTTTGGTTAGCTTGTTAGTATATACACTCCATGTTAGCCACCCCACCGGGGATCGATACCAAGACCGCAAGTGTTGAAACGAGGTTTCTCCTATCAGTTTGCTAGTTGAGCTATGGATCCACGCGTAGGTTTTGGATTTCTTTCATTCAAGCGTGCATGACCTAATCTATAGGTTGGATGAGAAATAAATATTATTGTGAGACTTTGAATTTTTTTTAATGGTGGATATTTATTCGTTGTAGTGTGGTCTACCTAAAATTTGGGTCTACCTCCATGGAATGGGCGAAAAAAAACAAAAAACCATTTGGACATACATGCATCATGGTAGGGCTCATGGAAAATTTTCAGCCCTAATAAGTATGGAGGGACTCCAGGGTTAAGTACCGAATCCGAGCCTAAGTAGACTTGGGCAAAGCGGACCCGATCCAGTGGATCCAACCTGACCAAAACCGATCCGACCAAATCAGAACTGAACCGACGGTTTGAATCAGTGCTGATCGGGTAGCCCCATCCAGATCCGAAATATTTCGGGTCGAGTTAGGATTGGCCCTGACTCGACCCGAAAACCCGACCTGAATGGACTTGGACAGATCCGATCCTACCTGATCCGGAGTACTTATTGATTTTTCTATTTTTTCCTATGGTATGGTTCGCTTGAGCTTTGGATATGCATTAATTTTGAGTTCAACCACTAAAATAATATGCAAAACTGAATGGACGGCGTGGATAAATCACATGTATTCAAGGTGGGCCCCAATAGAATTTAAGGTGTACAATAACAAGTTAGTTTACTTGTGTACCGTACATAGGCGTTAGCTATAGGCTGTAGCCTTTATGTACGTATCGTGTCAAGACGAGCACGGATGCTCCTCGAGCTCCGAGTTGCATGAACGGTTCAAAGGATATCAAAGTTACATTACATGGGCCCCACAGTAATGTATTTATTATATCTACACCGTTCATATATTTTTAGAGACTATTGCCGATCATTTTTCAAAAATGAATAATATCCAAAGATCATCTGGACCACACCACAAATAGAAGCAGAAAATGATTTTCAACGTAAAACAATTTTTATGGTCCACATGATAGTTAGATTTGTCTTATTTTTAGTCTCAAGTATTAAGACGAGCTCGCCAAATGAATGGACAGTTTGGATATAACACATACCTCACCGTCAGACTCCTGGCTAAAGTGTAAGCTCAATACAGCCCGTCATGTCCGCGACGTACGTGAAAAGGAAGGAGGTGACTGCACGTCATCATGATGACGTACAGATGAAGCTTCGTGTACTTTTCTCATAGTTATGTGGGGCCCACCTTGATGTATATATTTTATCTGAGCTGTTCATTCATTTTGAGGTATGATTTTAAGCGTTGAATACAAAATTGGTTTGAAGATCGGATTGGGTTTTATCACCGGATGGGAACCAGACTCGGATTAGCCCATTCAAATTTCAAATCTGTCTGAGTCAGGTGACCTGGACTCGATCTCTCGGATCGGAACGAGTTCGAGTCAAGTTGTTGAGACTTCGGATCTGATCGGGTTTGACCGAATCCGATCCGACTCGACCGATGACCAGCTCTAAGCCTGAGCATCACATGGTTTAGCAGACGGGGCATACCTAACGAAAGCGGATTTGCTGGGACCCGGCTCCACCGAAGATGGTGCAGCCGTTACAATAAGATGACCATGGGGCCTACCTAGATATATGTATTATGTATTCATATTGTACGTCATTTTTTTCAGTTCATTTTAGAATATTATCCCAAAAATAAAGCAGATCCAATTATCAGGTGGACCATACCATAAGAAACAGTGATGATTGGCAGTCCTATCATTAAAAACCACTTAGGTCATACATCAATGTTCCTGTAGTGTTTATTTACCAACCAATGTATTGATAAGTTCACGTAAGCTTGGATAAAGGTGGCTCATTAATGGTCAATCACAACTATTTCTAATGGTATGGTCCACTTAATAATTGGATCTTCTTCATTTTTAAAATAATAAACTAAAATGATATCGAAAAATACATAAACAGCATAGATACATGATACATACATCAAGGTGGGCCCACTGTAACCAAACGGTAAGAGCGGGTCTCACCTAATCTGCTCTCATACCTAACTGGGAGAACCACCTTGGCAGTTTTATAATAACATATGGTGCGAAACCGTGGTGGGTCACACGTACTGACCCACCAACAAGCCATCTCACATCACATGTAAAAAACGGATTTAAATAAAATTAGGAAAGGGACCATGATAAGAAATGTGGCCAACCGTACAGATAAGGAATCGAGTGTGAATCAAGCAATGTTCTAAAACCCGGACCTCAGCCGGTGATTGTTTGTGGTCTGGTCCAAACCGGTACAATACGTGATACCCACGTGAATATGTCATACGAGAAATAATAAACAACGGTTCGATGGCACCAATAGCATGACCCGGTCCATCCAACGGGTTGAACTGTCTGATTCAAATGGTGTCCTTTCCATACCGGATTCTTAGTGCCAGGTCGTTTTTGGTGGTGGGTCCGATCCGGTTCGTTTTTCAAAACACTATAGAGCATGGGAGCGGATTAGGTGTTACCCGGGTAACACCGTGGTAAGTGTTACACTTGCCAAGGGGCCCACCTTAATGATGTGTTACATATCCATACCGTCCATCTGTTTTTTCACCCCATTTTACAATATGTTTTAAAAATTAAGCAGATCCAAACCTCAGTGGACCACACCAAAGGAAACAGTGGTGATTGAACATCCACCATAAAATTTCCCAGGAATCACATTAATGCCCGCCATAATGTTTCTTTTCCATCCAACCCGTTGATAAGGTCAACCAGAGCTGGATGAAGGGAAAAACACAAATATCAGATTGATACAAAACCTATGTGACCTAAAAAAGCTTTTAATAGTCATTCACAATTGTGTTCTGGTGTGGTCCAGCAGAGATTTTTATTTTCTTAATTTTTTGCATCACATACTAAAATAATACAAGAAAAAGGATGGATGGTGTGGATATACAAAAAAAAAATTGAACATAGGCCTAGACGGTAATAGTAACACCCAATAAGGTGTTGCTCGGGTAACACCTAATCCGCTCCCTCAAAACATTAGGTAGAAGTGCTGCATTTACTTGGGGCAATCGATGTCTGCCTTTATAAGAAGGTCCCATCTTGTAACAAACCACTCCCAAAACAATCTCCCGTCTGTTTGTGTGTGCATGCAGGAAATGGCAGGAGCTGCTGGTAGAGCCATGGGTGCAGTCCTGGCATTGTGCTTTGTTGTTTCAAGCACTGCTACGGTTTACACTGTCGGTGATGCCAGTGGTTGGGGTTCGACCGTGGACTACAACACTTGGACCAGTGGCAAAACCTTTGCCGTCGGTGATAGCCTTGGTAAGTCTATTCATCTCATGTATCTTGTCTTGTAAATCTTGCATAGGGTGTTTGGGATTGTGAGGAGACTCTGGAAATGAATTCAATCTTCATGAAAATCCAGTTTACTGCTTTTTGTTTGGCAAAAAAATAATAATTGTGGAATTCGATTTCCATTTAGGTGGTTTTACTCAACATTGGATATCTGTTTCTCCTAAAAAACAACTAACTTGAAACTCGGCTGAGTCAACTCAACCAGGCAAGATTTAGAGTGAGTCACGGAGAAACTTGGTATTAAGCCTGACTTGTCCCCGACTAAGAGAGACTCATCAAATTGACTCAATGGCTTGATTCACTCTACACAACTTGCATGACTCTTGAGTCACTGGACAAAAGAGAAATTAAGGGCCTGTTTGGAACATCAGATTAGGTGGCATGGAATTGCATTTGGTCCTTGTAAATTTCTTCTTGTGTTTGGAATGGATGAGTAGTATGAGATTAATCTAAGATTCATATTATCCAGTCCAGCAGTAGATACAGGGGGATTTTGGTGGAATCCTACCTACATTTGTGGGCCTGTCTTGATGCTATGTGTTTTACCCACACCATCCATCCATGTGCATCAATAGTGATTGCATGCTGACAGTGCCTATTGCAATTGGCTACTAGATGGTGCTCTATGGCTCAACCATGATGTATGTATTTTACGCACACATGTCAAACCATTTTAGAACATGAACTAAAAAATGAAGTAGATCCAATTCTCAAGCACTGAACTACACTACAAGAATTGATAATGATTGAATGCTTACTATTAAAAACTTCTCAATAGGAATAAAAGTTTTGAATCAAGCTAATATTTACATTTTTCCATCGTCGACTCTATGTAACTTGATTAATAGGTTGGATGGCAAATGAACGTTACAATGAATCTTAGAAGCTTTTAATGGTCGGCATTCAATCAACATTGTTTTCCTATGTTATGGTTCACTTGAGATTTGAATTTACTTCATTTTTGAGTTCATATATGTTAAAATAATAATTAAAAATAGATGAACCATATAAATAAAACACAGAAATTATGGTGTGCCATCGACCACCGTCTAGCAGTCTCCTAGCTACTGGCGGATGCGGATTGCGCCCTACCCTTGGTCGGTAGCAGGGCTCTGTAGGGCCCATTGTGATGTAAGATTTTTATCCATGCAGTTCATCTTTTTTTATCAGATCATTTTAAGGCATGAGCCAAAAAATAAGGCAGTTATAGGGCTTAAATGGACCATAAAATGGGAATTGAACTTCCATTGTTAAAAACTTCTTGGGAGCCAGAGAAGTTTAGGATCAAGCTGATATTTGTTTTTTCACTTCATCCACATCTACATGACCTTATTAATAGGTTGGATGGTAAAAAAAATCACGGTGCCCTTAGAAAGGTTTCAACGGTGAGTGTCATTATCACTGCAGCTTCCTTTGGTGTGGTCCATTGGAACTGTGAACCTTCTTCGTTTTTAATATCACATATTAAAATTATCTGAGAAAAGCGATGAACGGCGTAGATAGAACACTTACATCACGTTGGGCCCCACAGAGCCCTACTGGCAGTGTCAGTACGCAATCCACCTCCAGTTTTGGGTTTTTTTTTTTTATATATATAAAATGTACAAGACCATTCACGACTGGTTCTTAGATACAACTCTCGCCATGTATGCATGGATGTGGCTTGAGTTGTTATACGCGGGGCCCATTATTTGGTGATATAGACCGTTGATCTGATGGTCCATAATGAAAGTGGACCATGCTTTGTAGTCTTCCATGTTAAAAAAAATCCCAGCCATGCAATTTTAGGCCCTTTCCATTCTTTTTTTTCTTTTTTTTTTTCTTTTCTTCATTGTTCATTTCCGCACCATTCGTCCCATAGTAAGGAATTAGGACAATCCAATTGGGGAGATTTTTTTTATTTTATTTTTACATGATGGATCCACGACAGAGCCAACATATAGACAGTCCGGATCATCAAACCAGGGACAACGCCGTTCCATCGAATCTCTGGCCTTTTTCTACAGTTGAATGTGGACCTTTGATATACATATATTTTTCTTAACAACATATTTACATGCCATCGATTGAATGGTTTGGATTATGCCATGTGGGACTTTCATGGACATGTACCGTCCTTGGTGTGCTCCATCAGATCAATGGTCTGGATGATACATGGGTCAACCATTATATAATTTCTCTTTAAGGGGACATATACATAGAACTAGAAGAGATAATTAGTAAGTGATGCTTTCTTATTTTTCTTTCATTTTAATGCTTTTCTTTGTAAAAAAAAAACAATGAAATCCATGTCATCCAATATCATAAAAACTGAAACAATTGTCCCCTGTGATAGCATTTACATACGTGGGAGGGGTTCACACGGTGACGGAGGTGAGTGCAAGTGATTATAGCAGCTGTAGCGCAGCCAATGCGATAAACACAGACAGTAGTGGGACGACTACGATCGCTCTAAAGACGGCAGGAACGCATTACTTCATATGTGCAGTACCTTCACATTGTAGTGGTGGGATGAAGGTTGCGGTCAAAGTCGGAGGGACATCTGGCACACCCACCGGCACAACCAATGGCACGAACCCTTACATGACTACGCCTAGCACCGGCATCATGACCATCATGCCCACTGACACTTACATGTACTCAGCTACCAGCATGGTTTTTCCTTCCACAGCCATGCTGCTCATTGGAGTTGCACTCTGCATGTTTACTCCATCCTAATTCTCTCTCTCTCTCTCTCTCTCTCTCTCTCTCTCTCTCTCTCTCAGCATATATATATATATATATATATATATATATATATATATATATATATATATATATATATAAGAATAGAAGTTGTTTATTTGGAAGTATTGGTAAGCATTTTGATTCTTATGTGAGTTGAATTCTAGTTTGTAATAAATAAATTTAATAGAAGCTAACGAAAGGTGACAATATTGACCGATAGTTTCTGTATGTTTTGGTTAGTGGAATTTATGGGAGAAGAATATGTTTTGTATAGAAGTAATAGATCTTGTGAGTAATTGTTAGTTTTAATCATGGTCAAAATTCTCTTATATAAGATATGGGGTGATTATTGTTTAATGAATATGAGTTTTCAGCTTGTGAATCAAACGTGTACTATGAAATTGAATCTATTTTTAATAACTTCAATGCAATAATCATTAGATAATCATCACGTTTTTTATAAGTCTTGAATCACTCCTATTTAAAGATGCCCATTGTGATTCTAGGTGTTTTAAATTAGAGTTGGAACAATATTAATGAAAATTTAGAGAGGACTTTATGATTAAATGGAATGGGCTTCTCCAAAATGGTAATATTAATTCTTGACAAAAGAGATTTTGCAATTTATTCAATTGAGTATTCAAAAGCTCTTTGGGGGGCTAGTTTGTTTCGCCTATTACCACAGTAAAGGAAATAGACAATAATTATAAATTTCTTTATTTATCTCCTAACAACCATTTAACCGTAACAATGAAAATTTTATATTGCTTGATTTATTTATGATAAAATCGTAATAATAGTAATGTTATATTATTTAATATCAAATTAGCATCAAAATAAACTGATGTTATTGTTTGGGTATAAATTTTTACATTTTTTAAATTAAAAAAATGTAATGATTATAAATTGTTTTACCTGTCTACTTGTAACACCCCGAATTTCGTAACTTGAGTATAATACTCTTGCCCTGAAATCCCGAGGTTATGTAAAGTACACGTAACTATACTTTTATATATTAAATATCTTGTTGAAGATTTTGACCTGCGGAATCACACGGATCTAGATCTAGGATAGCAATTCAATGGCACTAAGCACATACAAGAGAACACAGATTTAATGTGGAAAATCCTTTCGAGAAAAAATCACGGCATAAAGCGACAGATCTCCACTATGAAAATAGAAATTACAAAGAGAGAGGACTTACCCGATTCGAATAACTTCAAATCTCACCCTTGTTACACCCTTTGATTTTCCTAGAACCCCTTTAGAAAGTCTTAGAATTATTTCTCATATCCTAAAAAAATCTTAGGAACCCCTATTTATAGTTTAGGCAACTCTCTTCCACATCCCAGTTACGAAAGGACTCAAAATTCGCAATCCGCATAAAATCGCGAAACGAATCTACGTAACTACGACCAGTCGAGCGGACTGCACCACCGGTCGAGCGCTACTCACGACCGGTCGAGCATGGCCCACGACCGGTTGAGTACCTTGGACTCCAAAATTTTATGCTCACTGGATTTTGAGTCGAGCGGGCTATGACTAGTTGAGCTGCTCCCACAACCGGTCGAATCTGACCCACTATCAGTCGTGAACGTTCAAATTTAAGACATATCTCTACAACATTCTCATTCATATTTACATTGTACACATCAAATAAAAGAAATATAAAATAAAATTTAAAATTTGAGTTTCAGTCATCACATCAATCCACAAAGTTGTCCTATCAATTGGGGACTAATTACAAACTAAGATAGTCCTTGAAGCTTAAAAGTCCTACGAAAGTGTAATAAAAAATCTAACTATTGATTAAGCTCAAAAAGTTTGGTTCCAATGGATCCTTATTAGGCTCTTCAGGCATGTCTCCGTACTCTTTTAGCCATGTATCATTTATTGGTATATATGCTTACACACATCGAAAGGGTGAGTGGTCAAGTTAAACTCTTCCAAGATTACATATCCGTTATCACAGTCCAGTACAATTTACAAATATTAACAAAGTAAATATAATAATCATTTCATAATGTAACCTTAATTAATGTATGAATGCTTGAATACATATCAGCTTGGGTATGCACATCCAGTCGCAATACGTGAGTAAACTTATTATGTACGCAAATGAACGGCCGCGTAATGACCCGAATATCGGTGTCAGCTAGTAAAGTTCAAAAAGTGGATGACCGTACAATGACTCAAAATCACAAGTGACATACATCAGAGCCATCTAGTAAAATTCAAAAGTGAACGTCCGATAAATCCGAAAGCGCCATAAATCTATGATTAACTAATCATTTATTAGTTCAATTTAGAAAGCAATAAATTATAGAAACCTTGTTTTTTAAAAACCTTTTAAATCATCAAGTGGCAACATCTTAACTTTATCTCAACAATTTAGATTATTTAAGATTTATTATAACATATATAAGGTTAAGTGGATCATTAATAAGCTGACTAAAATGTGTGTACATATATATTAATCATATTGTACATAAAGTACAATAACTAAAACAGGCATTCACCAAATAAAGCGTTTTCATTTGTTAAGGCTCTTCAAGTAAGAAAAAAGAATTTTTTACCCAAAAAATCCTCCTAATAATTGACATTACATGAAAATGTTTTAAGGTTGCATATTTATCAAAACATTATTTTGATGACGTGAAGAATTTAATTTACCCTTTAAGAGAATTTGTACAACCGAATCCCATGGCTTCCCGTCTCATACGGAACTGATTTGCATTTGTCGTGTGATGAAGTTATTTGGCCCTGTCTTGATGTGTTTAGGAAATCCACACCGACCTCTACCGTGATGTGTTTAGGAAATCCACACCAGCCATTAGTTACGTGACCTAATTTTAGATGTAGGTCTAAGAAAATCTCCATCCTTGATTCGGTTGGACCAAATGATTGAAGAATGTGTACGGGTGGACACCTACCCTCCAAACTATTTCCCTTGGCATGGCCCATCTGAAGTACTGATTATCCTGATTTTTGGGAATCAGGCCTTAATTTTGGTGTGGCATCTAATGTTTTGAGTGGATTTCACATAATCATCACAATGGGCTCTATAAAAAATTAACAGTGGATGTCTCTTCCCGACTGTTTCCATTGATGGTCAATCTGAATCATCGGTCAGCCTAGTTCTTTGGCTTTTGATCTAGCGTGGGATTAAATATCTAATGATCGGAGTGAATTTCAAGACACATGATGGTGGGCTAGAGTTGACGTCTCATATATATATATATATATATATATATATATATGATGAGTTCTCAAAAAAGTGCGCAAGTAATCCCTGCAAACTGCTTCGCAGGTGAGCGTTCTGCATTTATATATGTGTGTGTGTGTTTGTGGGGGGTCTCCTTCAAACAGCTGGACAGTGACAACCTCGGAGTAGTGCAGTAACAATGGTAGCATGTGGTGATGTAAAACCTTGGTGGAGACGATCATGATGTATGTGTTTTATCCACACTGTCTATCCAAATTTTCAAATCATTTTATGATAGGAACCCAAAAATGAGGTGGATCCTGCACCATAGAAAACAGTGGTTATTGCACTCCCACCATTAAAAGTTTCTTAGAGGCTACAAAAGTTGTGGATTGGAGTGGATATTTGTGTTTTCTCTTGGCCAAGGTCTGTGTGACCCACTTAACAAGTTAGATGGAAAATAAATATTTTAGTGGCCTTAGTAAGTTTTTAATGGTGGGCTTTCAATCACCACTTTTTTGCCATGTGGCCCACCTTAGATTTGGATCTACCTCGGCTCATGCATTTAAATGATCTCGCAAAATGATATTTGGAACTTTTCTCGCCCTACTATGATTTATGTGTTAGATTCCCACCATATATCAATTTACACGTATCATTCTAGAGTATAAACCCAAAAATGAGGCACATCAGAGCTAAAGAAGACCACACATCCAAAGCTCATTTAAACCACACCAAAGAAGGGAATGAAGATTGAACGATGACCATTGAGGCCTTCTTAGGTTCCACCGTGATGTTTATTTTCCATTGAACCTCATAAGATCACAAGGGCCTGAACGAAGGGAAAACACAAATAGGCTCTTATGACCCTAAAATGTTTTCAACAGTACATGTCCATTAGTGTAGTCCACTTAAGTCTTGTATCCGCCTTTTTTTGTCTCATGCCCTAAAATGATATTGAAAAAATGGATAGACAGTGTGGATCTGATACATACATCATGATTGGGCCCATGCCAACAAGTTCAGTTTTCTTCCCCCTTTGGACTATGCTGCACCACAGAGCAAGCAACTGAATTTATTGAGGCCTCATAATGATTTATGTGTTATATCTACTTTGTTCAACTATTTTTTTCTAATCAATCTAAGACATGGGCTCAAAAACAAGGCTGATTCAAAGTTCAAGTAAATCTTACTAAAGATTCAAAGCTCGAGTAAACCACATCATAAAAACATTAAAATTTGACAGATATAGAATGAAAACTTCCTAGGTTATAGAAGGCTTTATCAAGCCAATATTTGTATTTTCCCTTCATCCAAGTTTGTGTGACCTTATGAACAAGTCATATGGTAGATGAATCTCACAATTGGCCTTAGTAAGGTCCTAATGGTAGTTTCTTCAATTCACACTGCTTTATGTGGTGTGGTCCACTTGAGCTATGGATATACCTTATTTTGGGATTCATCCTCTAGAATGATCTGAAAAGGTAATAGGCGAAGTAGATCTAACACAAATTATAATGAGGTTATAGAAGTTTCACACGTTAAAAGTTACATTGTGTAGTACTCAATCACTTTGAGAGAAAGAAAATGGACTATTTTTGTAAGGTGAGATCCACGTTAACCAATGAGAAGCCATGGCATTAACACAAGCGATCTGCAATCTTCCGTCATGGATTTGCTCATAGGGGTAAATTAGACTTTTTTCCTCCTATCCATACCATCGTAGGAATATTTTGGTAAATATCCAACTGGGAAGGAACTTCTCATTTTTCAATAAAAATCCTAAGGAAGACAACAAGAAAAGGATAGGAGTAAGACTAAAGAAGCCAAATATATCACTTTTATAAAAGGAATGAAAATATAATAAAGGACTATCAAAAGTACATGTATAAGAGTGGTTTCAGACAAAGGGTGAAAGTTTAACTTTCCCATGCATCTAAACCAATCTTGTTAACGGACCAAGTGAAAAAAATATGTTAGTGTCTCTCTCGTTATAATGGGCCCACATACGCATGCATGCGTTAGCAAATGTATACGATCTTGGGACCTTTTGATCTTTAGAAAACTTAGGTTCTAAGTTTCAAAGCCCAATCATAAAATGAAACTTCGTATGGAAGAAAGCTAACACTTGCAAATGAATGAGTGTAGGCAGGACTTGACTTTTTATACCGTAAGATAGGAAGTTTAAGCATAGAATCTTAGCCCTCTCAATCCAAACTAAAAAAATGTGGGACCATCCATGTCTAAGTACACACTTGAGGAAGAATTAGAGAAGGTAAACCAAGGGCATCTATCGTGCAGGGACACATGGAGTGACAATCACAGCCATTCATCATCGAGTTTGATAATTTAAAAGACTGTTGTGCATGAAGTATGTAGCTAATGGAATGTCCACAAAGGGAATTGGTGCGTAGAAGTTTGAAACCCATCAAAACTCCTCTCCCTAAAGGCTCCACACCAAACAAAGAATCCCGGTTCTCTCATGATGATGTGTGCGTATCGCTTCGCAGTAGTAGCACACCCATCCTTACGAATTTCTAGAAGTATCATAGCTTAGTAAGGCCTACTGGTGTACCTGATCACATCATCGAACCTTTAGGTTAATCTAGACTGTTGATAAACAAGGCTCACCTTATAGGATTCTTACATGGTTTAGATGTTCCACACACATGTTCCAGGTTGTCACATGTGTATGACTATGTGGCAGATAACTTTATGATTAAGTGGGATGAATTTTGGCTACATGTGGAATGGTCCAGTAGCTTACAAGTATGATCATCCGAACCGCATCTTGTGAAATGTGGGGTCACCATCCAATCAAAGATCAAGCTGGTATTTGTGAAAATAGTAAACGAAGTTGTTCGCATTTGCTTTATTCTCCATTCATGCTTTTTGATACCTTTGAGCTGTGGCGCTGTCTTCCGAATAAAGAGAGAGGTGGTCCTCTACTTCATTGACATGGCTAATTGGGACATTTGCATAGTGCAATCAATCAATCCGAACCGTCCATGTCCAGTAGGTCTAGCATACATTCATAGATGGGATTATATTGTTAGGAAGACCTGATGAATGTGATGCTTCAGAATAGTAATCAATCCGCAGTGGGCCCCAACGAATAAATGTATCAAATTGTTAATTGGAATTACTTTTTATAGATCTTGACCATCCTTTTTACAAGTTATCGATCAGTTGCGTAGAATGGTCGAATGGTGTTTTTTTTTTTTTTTTTACTTTTATAGTGGTAGCTCATGAAATATATGTTGCAAAGAATGGACGGTCCAGATCGGTTGATCGAATTGTCCAAGTGACCCAATGCTTGACCAATATCAACAGTGTGCTTTTGACTCTTAGTTTTTAAGTACCATGTTTCAGCCGCTCCCTCCGGGGTGTGCACCATATACGGCCTCCGTGGAATAATCCTAACCTTTCAATTGGCAGAATGCAAGTCCACGGACGATCCTCGTTCTACTGAAATGGGGCCCAATGCTGGATGACAGGATCTTTCTCAATTTGGCATACTTCAGGGCAATTGTACACTCACATGGCAGCTAACTGACAATGGTTGTGGATCGCTGAACCGTGGGCCCCACTTGCACAAACTGAAAAAGGCATTGAAGATGCCCTTATGCTGCAAATGGGCTTAGGCCCATCATAATTACTTATTGGGCATGAAATTTTTGGGCCACATAGAGGCAAGCGTACGTGAGGTGTTTGAAGATATACAACAGTCGCCGCACTAATAAAGTGCTAGATCTTGAGCTCTAGAAAGGTTTTGGGCATGATTCTCTAGACCTATTGACGACGGCCCATGACTCCACTGGCCCGTTGCCACCCTAACTAGGTGCTAGATGACCACCATTTTCAAACCATGAGACTCTTACCCGGAAAAGGCTGGCACGTCAATCAAGACCGTACAAATGGTGGTACCTACTGCAGATGGACCCGGGCCAGAAGATGAATCCAATCTAGAGACCCTAGCAATCCATTGCTGGATACATAATAAGAAAAGAACAAAGTAGAGCAATTACATCGTTAAACCTGTATTAGTTTGGTGATCCAGACGATTAATCTGATGGGGCCCACCAGATGGGGGAATACCCTAAAAATTTTCGAATAAAAGTTTTCTAGCTAAACATCTGTCTGTGGGCCACAGATTAAATGGATACGATCTTCCACATGGGAAGGTTTTGTAACCATCCGCAATAAAATCCACTATGAGCAAACTTATAATATGGGCCGCATTGTAATAATGAGAGCAATCAACGGCCAGGATAAGCGGAGATTATCCTGTACATTAGGAAAACCTATTCACCTGCATCCTGACCCAAGGACTCCTGAGAAGGTCATGTGCACACGGCATCTGCTTTTCACACGGAATCAGCTTGTATACAGCTGTGATGACACCATTAAAGAGATATCAAAGACCAAGATGACGTCCGTCAACCTCCTATTAGAAAGCGGATTGCTTGGTTTGCCACACACTACGGCCCTTAGTGGCTTGTTGACGTCACCATGTTTGTTGGGCCCACCATCATGTATGTATTATATCCGCACCGTCCAGACCTTTTACGAGATCATCCTATGTTATGAGCTCAAAAAGGAGGTAGATCCAAAGCTAAAGTGGACCACAACACCCACCGTTGAAACCTTCCTATGGCCACCATTATTTTTATTTGCCATCCAACCTGTTCATGTAACCGGAAAATAAAACTATTAGCTTGATACAAAACTTCTATGGCCCCCAAGAATTTTCAACTGTAGGCGTTCAATCTCCACTGATTTCTCTGGTGTAATCCACTTGATTTATGGATCTGCCTCATTTTTTGAGCTCGTGACCTAAAGCGATCTCTCAAAATGGATAAATGGTGTGGATATAACACATAAGTCATGGTGGGACCCACATAACTTGCTAACGCACAATTAAGGTCGCTTGTGTGCAGCATACCAAGCAATCTGCTTCCCTATTTAGAGACCCGCCACGGATGCAATCGAAACGAACGGGGCTTTTCTATTTTAGCATTTATTTTTTTATTTTTTAAGTGAGTGGTGACGTGGACCGATGAGGATTACGATAACAGAGAATCCCTGTTGACCAGATAACAGAGGATCCCACTCGAATGATTAATTATACTCAGGCACTTATTTGCATGCATGGCATACAAATGATTCAAATTAAACTTTCAACAGATCGAGTTTAGCTTCGCAGGAATATAAATCCCGAGACTCGCACGGTAGCCTATCATGATCGTTACTCGTTCATTTCTGACTGCCTGCATATCAAGCATTAGAAGCTCCAGAGTATCATTGTAGCTCCAAACCATGCTTAATATCCACGCAATCCTCGCCCATTTCTGTCTCTCTGCATTTCAAGCATGGTAGCCCGTCAGAGTATCAAATAACTACTCATGAACAGCTCGCCCATTTCACTCGCCTCATCTGCCTCCAACAACGAGATCTAGACCGTTCCTCAGAGGGTCCCGCGTAGATGGCCTCATCTCTTCCCGACTGATGCCATCTCACCATAAGTCCTAACATATTGTTAAACGATCTCTTCCAACTTGAAGATTTCCTAGGCAGCCACAATCAGATGGGTATCTCTTTAAATCAACGGTTTGGATGATCGAGCATAACCCAAATACATGGCTATAATCACAACATATCCAGTAACTGCAGGCTTCAGGTACATGCATGACATCATGCCTGCCAATTAGGCAATCTGGCCCATTAGTCTACGGAAGCGGATTGGCTATTGTACCACACACCAGCTATATAGCTGCTGTAGGTACGCGTCGTGCGAGGACGAGCACTAACGCTCCTCCAGCTCCGAATTGCACAAACGGTTGAAAGGAGATCAAAGTTACGTGGGCCTGCAGTGATGTATTTATTATATCTAAATCATTTATTTGTTTTTAGGAATCATTTTATAGTATTATCCAAAAAATGAATCATATCCAATAGCATTATCCAAAAAATAAATCATATCCAAAAATCATTTGGACCGCACCAGCGGAGGTAATGATTTTTACCGTTAAACAATTCATAGGGCCCATCATAACATTTTTTTGCATCCAATCTGCTCATAAGGTCACGAATACACGAATTAAAAGGAAAAACAAATTTCATATCGATCCAAGACTTCCGTATCCCCAAGAAGGTTTCAATGGTAGACGTTCAATCCCCAACTGCCTTTTATAGTGTGCTCCGCTTGATAGCTAGATCTGCCTTATTTTTCGTTACAGTCCTTAAGATGAGCTTGCCAAATGGATGAACGATCTGAATATAACACATATCTCGTGATTAGACCCACAGAACTTGCTAATGTCAATACAACAACTATATAGGTGGTGTGAAGTACACTAGCCAATCTGCTTCCTTAGTTTACAAGCTCACTGATCAATGCAATCCTATTTAGGGGTAGTTATCGAGTTGAGTCGAGTCGAGGTGGGCCAAGTTCGGCTTGGCTTGTCTATGCTGTACTCGAGTTCGAACTCGAGCTCAACATTGAAGCTTGGCTTGTTCACCAAAGCCGTAGAGTTGAGTTCGAGTCGAGCTCAAGCTTGTTGGGTGAGATAGTAATGGATTATGTTTTTGATCTTCTTCCGTTAATTCAAAAGAGAAGCTAAATAAAAAAATAAAAATTAAAGATGCATTTTACATGATGCTCCACCAAGTGAAATTTATTTTTAGTTTGGCTCGATAATCAAAATAGGGTGTAGTCCATCTTTTAGCAGTTCAAAAAATCCATCTACGTGGGTCCTATGATAGAAGAATCATGGGCCAAAAGCATCCTCAATTATATGTTCTGAATTACTCATCATCAAAGTTATACTTTTCAATGGATATGATTTTGAACAGACTTGAGACCATAAAAATGTGAAACCCACTTGTATTATTGTTGCTCAAACAAAAGCATAGTTTTCATTACCTTGCAAATGATTTGAGGACTTGTAGCTCACAATATATTTAGGAAAGATATATCTATTTATATGAGTGCTCTATACAATATATCATTTTAGATTCAAAATATTATTAACACTAACATTAAACTCTTTACTGTTAGGGGAAAAATAAAGAGATCTCACTTTAACTTTTTCCGTATTCTCCACAACTTTAATATATTTATTAATCGATCCAAGTCAAGCTTAGGTTCGAACTTCGAGTCGAGTTGAAATGCCCCCTAGTCAAATTCAGCTTGAACTCGACTTAAGCTTCAAATAATTAGCTTGACTCGGCCTGAATCGGCCCTTCAAACCGAGTCAATCCGAGCCGACTCAAGCTGAGTTGAACGACCTTTTCGAGCTAGCTTGACTCGTGAACAGCCCTTATCCTATTGGTTGAGCCGCCCACCCTACGCAACTGACATGTCGCACGGGCTGAATAGGTCAGCGAGTGACGTGGAAAATACATAAAATCATACAAGCATTAAAAAATAAGGAATCACAAAATATTACTATAATAAACATCCAAATCCTGTCATAAAATAGAAAATCTGAAATGAAACTAAATCAAGCTACTAATGAAAAATAGTATTTCCTACTCTAATAATCTGCACCATCCAAACAAAAATCAACGGTTGAGAATTTCCTAACGTACGTCGAAGATCTAGATCAAGAGAACGACGGCTAATGCGCCAGAGAGAGCTGATCCAGCAACCGCGACTCTGTTCAAGGTGGCACCGCTGTTGGGGGGAGATTCCGTCGGAGATCCAGTAGGAGACACCGGTCCCGTCGGCGACGTGGTGGAAGATGTGGGAGGAGGAGATGACGGAGAGGGAGACGACTGAGGTGGAGCCGGAGGAGACGAGGCTGGGGGAGTTGAAATCGGAGAAGGAGCGGAAGACGGAGGCTTAATGGACGGAGACGGCGACGGAGGGGTAACGGACGGAGATGGCGACGGAGAAGTAACAGCCGGAGACGGCGACGGAGGGGTAACGGACGGAGATGGCGACGGAGAAGTAACAGCCGGAGACGGCGACGGAGGGGTAACGGACGGAGGAGTAACGGCCGGAGACGGTGACGACGGAGCGGGAGTGGATTTTGGGGGCGAGACTGTCGGCGCAGCCGTTGGCGCGGATCCCGGCGCTTGTGCAAAAGCAGATACTGCCAGTAATGCCAGCAGCATCAGAGTCGCGAAGCTGTTGCTGGAAAAATCCATCTTCTTCTCCTTCTACACCCACAGACAGATTTCTAGGGTTTTGGATTTTTTGGGGGATATATAACGGGAAGGGAAAGTCGTTTGAGGAAGAGAATAAAAGAAATACAATATTTTATTTTCTAAATATAATTAAGACAACTAAGTAACGGGGTTCGCATTCCTGGAACCTTACCCGTTCGATCCGTTTTTGGATTTTTTGAGAAAATTACCACTCTAAATGATACCTTTTATCCAGCGTATTTTATGAAGAATCCAAAACTTACCTTTCCAAATTAGAGCTTGTACGTACGGACAGATCATTTCAGGACGAATATACCCTGCTTTTCACATGCATTGCACGTACGGAGAGGGGTATTTTCGTACTCAAATGCTCTGTCCGTGCGTACAAGGTCTAAGTTGGGAAGGTAAGTTTTGAACTGTTAATAAAAGACTCTAGATACAAGGTGGCGTGTACAGTAATAATTTTCTCGGGATTTTTCCATCTCCACCCCTTTCTGTAGTCCGCGGGTCTACACGATCAATTAGTCTCGCGGGTCCACCTGGCAGCCTTGGATAAAGCTTAGTTTTTGTTCATCTGGAGCGTTGGTCTGTTGGGTCCCTCTATCCCAGAAAGTATCACTGATTTAGTAGCGCTGGCCACCGATCTTGGGCCTTTCAAATTTATGTGGGGCTGATGCTGCATTTTCTTCTTAACCGTGTATTTGCATTAGACAGATTCTACGGTGGCTTTTGCCCACTCAATCAAACTTTCAGATGGTGGTCCATCAAAGGTGGGGCCGTATAGACCAATGGAGTCTATTTTTCAGTGATCCAGACCGTTGATTCTGATGAATCACAGAGTGGATAGACCATGAAACATAAGTATACCCCAACACTTGCATGTAAAAGTTCCCCGTTCCCCTGGGAAAGGTTAGTACTAGAGTCTTCTAGTCTGGGGTTTCTTATGCTTACGTCCATCTGTCCCGTGGTGGGGCCATCGCATCAACGGTCTGGAATACTGATCCATGGCCACGTTCCTCTTCAGCTTTCAACAAGTAATAAATCCCAGTGTTTTGATAAGACATGGTGCCCACCGTACGGCGGTGGGTTCTCAGCCCAAATGGCATGAGACGATGATCTGAACCGTTCATTTTCTAGAATCTATTCTAGCAGGACCATCTTAATAAGCATTTGTGGAACGGAATATTGTGTAATTTGAAACATCGAAAAGTAAAGTATGCATAACCCATATTCAAATCCAAGATTCAAAGGTTATGATCATAAATGAAGCATACCGATTAAAGCCATAGCTTTTCAAAGCAGTAATGAGAACATGAACGGTTCAGATCATCTCCGTACCCTACTTTCGCAGGGACACCTTATCCTCTCAGATTCCCGGGTGAGGCTTCGGCTCGCCACAAACAGATAGAGCCGCGGGGTCGGACGCGGTTTGGCGAGCGAAGCTGCAACCAGGTAGCTAGTGCTCGGTGCTCTGTGGGCCTACCATGATGTATATGTTTTATCCACGCCGTACATCCATTTTTAAGGATCACTTTAGGCCTTTATCATAAAAATGAGGTAGATCTAACTCTCAGGTGGACCACACCTCCCGAAAACAGTAACCGAATGTGCACCATTAAAAACGTCCTAGGTCTCACTGTAATGTTTATCTGACATCTAACAATTTTTCATCAACGGTCCACCCGACCAATATTTTCCATCAACGGGAGTTTGCGGGACCAAACAATTTGGTAGTCCAGCGGGCTACTTCCTTTCATTTACAGAAGTAAAAAAAAAATACAACACTCTAGCATATTATAACGTATGATACGCAAGCATTCAAGAATTGGACGAGATGCATGTGTGCAAATCAACTTGAACCATCCAGATAGTGGGCCTACTTTATATGGTTTATTAATCAAACCATTATCCTGACAGATTATACCCATCTAGATCTTATCTAATGGACGGTCAAGGAGAGGCCATCGATTTCAGAAAACAGATTGTCATGAATTAAAGGTTACAATCATACAATTAGTATTCTCTTACCTAGGCTTAAGACCTATCTATGGAGGGTTCCGTGATTTAGACGGCTTAATTTGAAGTACATACATGACACGTGTATATACATGTAAGTGTGTATATATCAAGAGTATATAAAAAACTCCTCACCCCCAAAGGGAAACATTAATACTCCGGTGAGGTATGGATGATGCGCAGGCACTTAGAAATTGCATGAGTGGTCTACAAGTAATCAAATTACACCATCCAATGGTCTTATCTCAACAAAAGTGTCATCAGATGTTGAAACGGTACAACCAGTCCAAATTTGCGACTGTCACTTATCTAAAAGTGGGGTCCACAATTCATTCAGTTTATTTGAATTGACATATGACACGAGTACAATTTCTGAGTGCTTGCGTATCAAGTGTTGACACTCGACTGGAGTATTTTTATTTTCTTTAACTTAACGATCCTGGCCAAAGGCCCAAAACCTGTTGGCTGAATGGGATTTGATTTTCTGATAAACCATCCATCGTTTTCGCATGGGCGTGGCCAGTCTGGCTATTCAAATATGCATGGTGGGACTCACCTCATGCACGGATCAGATGTTCCGCACACGAGACAAGTTGGAAGTGTACCACGTGTGAAGGTGCATGGGGAGAGGTTAGCGCGCGGCCCACTTGAGGATATTGACAGGTTGAATTTTCTACATGTATCTGTGGGCCCCACCTAGCTTCCGGACGCGGATTTCCTGCCATAGCCTTTTGCCGGAAGTTTCTGCGCTGCGATGCTGGGTGGGTCCAGCGTGATGTTAGTGAGAAATTCACCTGGTTTGTCCGCTTGGAGAGAATCAGAAATTAATTGCATCCATCCAAACCCTTTTTTTAAGGTCATTCCCACTGAGAAGAAGTGAAAACATGAAGAACCTATACGTATACGAAATTTTCGTGGGCATAAGAATATTTCAATGGTGGTCATTGAATCCCCATTATTTCCTCTCTTGCAACCCATTTGATCTTTGGATCTACCTCATTTTCTATGGCATGTCCAAAAACGAACTCATAAAACCGATGAACGGAACGGATTCCTCGCAAACATTAAGTTGAGCCCCACCTAGCATCACGGCGCAAGAACTCCTTGCAAGAGGCTTTAGCAGAAAACGAACGTGGATCGGACTAAGTTCTGTTTTTGGCCGCACCTTGCGCGCAAGTTGTAACAGAGCCCGTGTAATCCTAAAACTCTGTAGGGCTTACCTGGATCTCTGAGCGCCATCCATTCCATCCATCAGTTGCGCAAGATGATTGAAACGATAACCAAGGAAATCAAACATATATAAACTCAAGTAACCACACCACAAGAAATAGTAGCGATTGAACCCACGCCATCTAAATTTTATTAAGGTATGATATTCGAATTTCTCTTTATCCGTGGGAATAACATAATGATGACTTATATACATCACGGTGGGCCTCACGAAGGCTTCAGTGGTCGACCTTTCCATCCTTACTGTTTCCGTAGTGTGGCTTACTTGAGAAACTGACGGATGGAGCGGATCTCACACAGACACAACTTTGATCCCCACAGTAACATTGTTACACGTATCTGGCATCAGTCATTTCCAGGCTTTCGTAAACTTTCTCCAAGTCCAGTTCTAAACATTTATGTGGTGTGTTAGGTGGGGCCCAGGGACCATCTATGATGGGCCCCACTTCGTAATAAACTTTGGTCCCGGTCCACATGCAACGTCTATTTTGGAGATGAAAAGAATCTCATTTCAAGGTCAAATCACTTGGTCCACAACAGAAAGCCGACATTAGATTCCTCTTTCAAACACTAAACACTAGTACCCGTATCCGAGGTTTGATGGGCCCAAGCTCACCCTCTCCACATGCCCCTTTTACACGTAGCATACCTGCCAACTTGTCTGGTGTGAGGAACATCTGATCCGTGCCTGAGGTGGGGTCCCACCACGCATATTTCACCAGCCAGACTAGCCATACCTATGCGAAAATGATTGATGGTTTTGGCATGTATGATCACGGACCGGGCTGGTCTTCGTGCCAGGTCATATGCATGGTGGGACCCACCTTGTGTGGAAGCACATGCCAGGTTGGCATGTGTGGCGTCTGTCAACGTGTCGCGGAGACTGAAGGGAGTGCGCGTGGGGGCTGCGGCTTCGGTGTATCCCCGGATCCAACGAGGTGGGTGGGATCCAGGACTGTGTGACCCACCTTGATGTATGTTCCTTACATCCACACCGTTCATCTGGTTTGAAAGGTTATTTTAGTTCATATCCAAGAAACGAAGCTGATTCAAATATAGTTTGGACCATACCAAAGGAAACAGAGGTGATTGAATCCACACCATTAAAGAAATGTTTATTTGACATCCAACCTTTTGATAAGGTCACACAGACATAGATGAAGGACCCACACAAATATAAGCTTCATCCAAAACTTTTATGGCCCACAAGAAGTTTTTCCTTGTCAATCACCACTATTTCCTGTGTTATGGTCCAAATGAGATTTGGAACTGTTTCTTTTTATTCTGGATATTACTCTAAAATGAGCGGTAAAAAGGGTTGGACAGCGTGGATGTACGGAAAATACATCAAAGTGGACCACACAGTCAGGGATCCCACCCACCGAAGTCGAACCCGCGCATGGTGCTAGCGAAACTCTCCCTGTAATTACTCAGAATTTCCATATATTAATAAGGTTGAATGGAGTGCGTGAACATTGAACATGGGTGGGCAGCTGTTGGTGAGTTATTTGATACTCTGACGGAATGTGATGGTTGATACGCAGGCGCTCGGTAATTGTATGTGTCGTCTTACAGTATCTCGAATTGAACCGTTCAATTTGTAGGAACCAACGTAGATAGGACATTGTCAAGAAATTTAGATTGATCGAACCATCTTAATGTCCGATCAACTGTGAAGATAGGGTGGCACGCAATTAGGGCCACATCCGTCAACACATCAATAAAAACAAGGTGCAACCTTTGACGGTTTTGAACCACCGATCGCGAGGGCCCAGCCATGATGATCCACAATTCCACAACTGATCAGACCGTCCTATCTCTCTACCCGAAAAATCTTGAGATCAAAACCAAAACAGGATTTTTTTTTCCTTTTCTTTATTTTTATATGCCTATTTGAAAACCACAGATCAAACGATTAGGATCACGTGCATGGTTTACTTTGCTAAATGGCCCACCACTGTAGGGCCCATGGATCAATCGATCTCCATCAGTAACTAGACATGTCCAGTGGATATTTGTAGCATTGAGCCTCCCTCAAATGTCAGGAATTGGAAATATATTAAGATGAGCTAACACGGCTGCGTCCTTACTCTTACCCAGGTGGTAGACTCCATGTAGTTTCAACAGCGGGTTAAGGGTTCGAGTACCCATAGTGGTGAAATCCCACGGTGTGTGTGCGCGTGGGGCGTGTGTGTGTGGAGGTGTGTGTGCGTGTTAAAAAAATATTTTTAAAAAAAAGATGAGCTAACACGGCAAATGGTTTTTGTTGGCTCCCATTCACAAACTAATTTCGTGGGCCGGTCCGATGGTCGACCAGGGTAGGACCATCCACATACATGCAGCCGAACACAACTAACGTACATGTAAGTATACACCAGCCCTGATCCAAACCGTTCAAATAGCGGGCCCACTGTTGATGGGTCCACTATTAAAGAACTTACATCAAAGGATCATTTTCTCTTATTGATGGAAAAATAATTGCATTGCTAGAATGAAAGCCCACTACGGCGTGAGTGTGTGAGGATGTGCGTGCGTGTGTTAAAAAAAATAATAAAATAAAAAAAGAAAAAGAATGAAATATAGCCGGTACTGGAAATTCAATAATAAAAAAATATCCGGCATTAATATATTATGATATTTTAATCAGTTGATTCCGTGGACATGCCCCACCAGTAGTGGAGCCCATGATTTGAGCGGTTTGGATTGTGTTACATGTGTGCGGTGTACCATGTCAGTGTGGATGTGCATGAATAGTCACGCTCTGCTAGCGTATCAAATAACTCTAATTAAAATATTTATATAAGGTATCACCGTCTATTTTCGTTGTGGCAGTTCAATTATCAGTGGACACCGAAGTTTGGGTGTGTGTAACTGAAAAATATGGTCCCAATTGCATGGTTGTCGAAGTGGGCCCCACGGCCTGTGAAATATTGTAGAAAAGATTCCCAATATACGCTGCCAGGATGATCTGCCGCTAGGTGGGCCATTCGCATGCTGTGTATAAACTGTTCGTCTTCTTACCAACCGTACATTTGTCTGGTACACATGCAGCTTTTTTTTTTTTACACACGCCCACACACACTCACGCCACACGCACACACTCACGCCGTGGGATTTCACCACCATGCAGATCAGTTTATGGGAAACGGATTGGCTACTCCCCCTGCCACCATCCCGGTGGCTGGTGGTCGGTGTTCTGTGGGGCCCACATGATGTATGTGTCTCATCCATTTTTACGGATAATTTGAGTACTTGATCCAAAAAAAGAGAGGTATATAAATCTCAGGTGGACCACACTACCAAAACAATAGTAATTGGATATCTACCATTAAAATCATCCTAAGCCCATTATACTGTTTACTTGACATCCAGTAGGTTGATTAGATCATACAGACCCGGGTGAAGGGGAAAAACACGGAACAACTTGATACAAAACTTTTATGCCTCCAAAATGTTCGTTATGATCTACTTTCATTCAACACTGTTTCCTGTAATGTGGTCCACTTGATATTGGGATCTACCTCATTTTTGGTCTCATACCTTAAAATGATCTAGAAAAATATACGGACGGAATGAATGAAACACATACATCATGGTGGGACCCACAGAGCACCGACCATCAGCCATGGGATGGTGGCAAGGGGAGGAGCCAATTCGTTTCCCAGTTTATGAGCCTAATTTCTGGGCCAAGGCATGTGGAGGGCCCCAGATGAATGGTTCATATCCTGCACAAGTATGCCATCAGCAAATTATAGTTCACTGATGAGCGAGATTCCATACAGGTGGGCCCTGCTTATCAGCAAACCCATATTCGACTGACGCACAAGATACTGTGCGTTTGCGGCCTTTGGTTCTGTGATCGAAACCGTTGATCTCTTAGGATCAAGATGAGTGTATGCTCTACAAATCTTGTAGGTTTCGAATGCCAATTCTTTGATATAGTGGCCCGAAAAGTGAGCCGATCGGATCAAATGCTGAATGATTAGGATCTCCGCTTTGTGATATTTTTACCAGGAATTCCCTGTAAAAAATAAGCACACCAGATGAACGGTTCAGATCACCTAACCATTAGACCCCACGTAATGTGCGTCGATATCCTTGCTGTTAGTATGGGGAGGTGGGCCCCATCGTGGCTGGATCGACGATCCAAAAGTCTCATTGATGGTCCTTAATGTGATATTTTTACCAGGAATTCCCTGTAAAAAAAAAAAAAAGCACCCCAGATGAACGGTTCAGATCACCTAACCATTAGACCCCAGTTAATGTGCGTCGATATCCTTGCGGTTAGCATGGGGAGGTTCAGATCACCTAACCATTAGAACCCAGTTAATGTGCGTCGATATCCTTCCTGTTAGTATGGGGAGGTTCAGATCACCTAACCATTAGACCCCAGTTAATGTGCGTCGATATCCTTGCTGTTGGCATGGGGAGGCGGGCCCCATCGTGGCTGGATCAACGATCCAAAAGTCTCATTGATGGGCCTTAATGTGAATAGATCATGCCCCTAAAATCTAGTTGATGGGACAATCTTAACCCTTGAACTGGGGGTCCTTAAACATGATAGACGGAGTGGATTATACATATACGGTGGGCCCACTAAATGGGTGTTCTACGTACCTATTTGGGGCATTACGAAAATATTTGGAAGACGAATCTGATTGGGATCAAGGGAGATGGAATTGCATTTAGTCAAATTTTTATAGATTTTAAATCTGGTGGGCCTCATATTAATGCATATGTTTTATCTATGATGTTTATCTACCCTTTATAGGTGACATCCTAGTTAATGTATAAAAGTGACTTTTATCCATTGTAAATTTGGTTCGTTGATTATAATTTCATGGTCCACCGTAATGAGATTTTACTTGATTCAGGCAAATTTTTTTTTCCTTAACATGAGGATTGGATGGTCCAAATGCCATGGTATTTTCATATATTTAATCATTGTATAATAATGGTGTTAATCTCATTTAATATAATTTTATTAATTTAATTATATATAGGACAACTAATTGATGATCCGTTTTCGAAAATTTGTGCTATCACTGATTCATTAATAAGAATAAGAAACAATCGGTAGCATGTAAAAATCAATGCGCTGGCTGTATACATAAGACCAATCAAATAAGAGAACATATGTATTCGGGTATAAGAAACAATGTAATTACAAAGATGCCAAAAAATCTCGGTAATAAAACGCAAAAAAATTAATATAAATAAATAAAAGAACCAATCCAATGTCTATCAATCACTCTTAAATCTACCAAAACAAAGGGAAAATTTCCGATTCAAATCATCTGCAGCATCGAAGCAAAGATCGAATGGCTGAGAAAGCTCCAAAAGGAAGATTTAGAACAAGAACACGGCGGCGAAGACGCCGGAGATAGCAGATCCGGCGATCGCGACTCTGTTCAAGGCGGGGAGAGCGGCGCTGTTAACGGCCGGAGGCGCAGCCGGAGAGCCGGGTAACGGCGGGGAGGAGATGGACGGAGTAGGAGAGCCGGTGGGTGAAGATGAAGAAGGGAAGGGAGATGACGTAGGTGGAGCCGGAGGGGAAACGGTAGTCGACGGAGACGGAGAAGACGCCGGGGATTTGGTGAACGGAGAAGGAGCGGATGCAGGAGGCGTGACGGAAGGGGCCGGAGATTGCGGAGTAATGGCAGGTGGTGGAGACGCGGGAGCAGGGGACGATTTTGGAGGAGAGATAGTCGGGGCTGCTGATGGCGCGGATCCGGGCGCCTGTGCGAGTGCGGATCCTGTCAGCAATCCCAGCATCATCAGAATAGCAACGAAGCTGCTGCTGGAGAAACCCATCTTCTTCTTCTGTGGAGAGAGAACTTTTACTCGCAGCTGAGAGAGAGAGAAAGAGAGAGCTTGTTATGGGAGTTATGTGGAGAGAGAGAACTTTTACTCGCAGCTAAGAGAGAGAGAAAGAGAGAGCTTGTTATGGGAGTTATGTGGAGAGAGAGAACTTTTACTCGCAGCTAAGAAAGAGAGAGTGTGTGTGAGATGGGAGTAAAGGGCGAAAGGAAAATATATAGAGGGGTAATCCGTGTGATGGAAGAAAAGGGCGAAAGGAAAATACACAGAAAGAGGGGAAGTCGGTTGGAGACTAAAGCCTGGCAATAGCCCAGGTTTAGTCCGAGTCGGGGTCAAACCAAGCCCAACCAATCTAATGAATGGGTCAAGAAACCCGGTATCCATTACCCGATGACTTGAACCGACCCGTTTAAAATGTTTAGAGTCCGAACCCAACCGGGCCGGACCCATTTTAATTACAGTCGAGTCAGGCTCAACCGGCCCGCCCAAACCGACCCAGTCACTGACGGCGATAGGTCATGTTTTATTTTTAGACTCTTTTTGAGATTTTCATGTCTATTGTGCCTACTATTACATGCTCATAGCCCGGCTTGGCCCGAACCTGGCCTAGAGCCGGGTCCAGCCAATTGATCCGTTGGCACTCATTTTTAAATTCTTTTAATAGAAGAGAAATTATTGGCCAACTAGATTCTTATGAAGAACTAGCCGTTGAGTCCAGATCCTCTTTTTCCCAAAAGCACGACTTGCCTGCTTTTTGTCCTCGTTTGCTGAATATTGATCGGTCCATCTCAAACACCAATGCAATTACACAATCAAACGGTCTAATTAGATTAATTTTGCTGCTTTACACAAACAGATTTTCCGTATTCCGGGCGGGGTTTGGATACTAACAGGGTTAGTCCAATCACTACTGAAGTGACGCCACCAAGCTATGTGGATCCTACCATGGTGCGTGTGTTGTATCGATGCCGTCCAATCATTTGTAGAGATTGCTGTATGGCATTACAAAGAGAATGAGATAGATCTAAATTTCAAGTGGACTCACCACATAAAACTGCGGGAGCTATCACACCCACCGTTGAAACATTTATATGGGCTACAGTGATGTATTTTTGAGATCCATCCGATTCATAAGTTAACATAGAGATAAATGAAGTGGAAACAAAAATATCAGCTTCATGGAAAACAACTGTGGCCCTAAGAAGTTTTGAACGGTGGATGTCATTGTTCCTACTATTTTCTATGGTGTCCCGATGATCGGAACTGTCCATCTTGAAAAATCTGTATCATAAGAGCCTTATTTGAAAAATTGGGAAAATCAGATGATTTTCACCATCACCGTCTCTTGATAAATTTAAAAAATTGAAAGGAAAATTTTCAACGAATGGGATTAGTATTCGAATGAAAATCAATGGTGACGATCATGATGAAACGCAGAAATATCTTATTTGTGGTATAAATAGAATATCGACGGTTCACGTGACGTGGCCGTCTATGCATGTGCGCAAGCGTGTGGCGATGCACGCGGAACCTAAGCAGCGAGAAGTCAAGACCAACGCGTCTCTTTCATACCTTCCCATGAACTTTCTCCGCGTCTGGACATCTGTGGTTACGATGCATCGTTTTTCGAAAGACAAGTGTCCACTAATTAGACACTGGGCGGTTATTTCTGTATTCATAACGAGTCCGGATACTCTGTTGCAAAAGGCATGACTTTTCTGCTTCCCTGTATCGTCGTTGATCCATGCCAGTCGGCAATGACGGTGTGTTATGTCCAATTATACTGCAATAACCACGATTTTCTTGCTTGACGCAAGCAGAAGATCCGTATTCTTCTATGATTTAGTCGGTTTAATTTCAGCTAGTGGTCCTGTAGAGTTTTCCCAGTGCCTGCCTGCGTATCAAGAGGCATAAACATCCGAGTATCAATTTACTTTTCTCTTTCTTTTTTTTTTTCCTTTTTTTTTGTCACATGGGCAAGAAAGGCGGAGGCCGTGACTTTCGCTACACGTGGAATGCCTTTGCTGAGAAGGTACGCGGATTAGGTAGTGCGGCTCTCACCTCAGGAGTCGCCGGTCGGTGTGGTGATGTGGTGAGATATACAGCATCTTACATATATTGACTCCAAAGTTGGGCAATCCCCAGTAACGTCTCACCCGGGTTACAACTAATTCTTCAAGTGGCCGTACGCTATCATCTTCTCGCTTGCTGTAGCCATGTGGACCATTTAAATTAAATTGTTGGAGATTTTGACTCGTGGAATCACACAATCTAAATCTAAGGTAGCAATTCAATGACACCAAACACATATAAAAAAACACACAAATTTAATATTAAAAATTCTTTTAAAACAAAACTATAACACAAAGCGATAGATCTCCACTATGAAAATAGAAATTACAAAGAGAGAGGACTTACGTAATTCAAACAATCTCGAATCTCACCCTTGCTATACCTTTTAATTTTCCTAGAACATCCTTAGAAAGCTCTAGAATTATTTCTCATATACTAGAAAAGCCCTAAGAACACCTACTTATAGTTTAAGCAACTTCTCTTCCGCATCCCAGTTACGAAAGGACTTAAATCCGCAATCCGCACAAAATCGTGGAATGAATCTGCGTAACCACGACTAGTCGAACAATCCCTACGACTAGTCAAAGGGTACGGACATGAAAAACAGGACTCGCTGGACTTTGGGTCGAGTGGGCCACGACCAGTCGAGATGACCCTTACGACCGGTCGAGTAGTCCCTACGACCGGTCGAAGACGATGAAGACTTTTCTCACAACAATCTCCACAAAGTCTTCAATCTTCAACCGTATAACTTCTTAACATCTTCTCTTATTTCTTTATCACATCATAGCTTCTTGTGCACACTCCGTCCTTCTTTTACCCCATTGCCAAGCCTAGAGAAGTTTCACAGAACTTGAACTTATCTACACAAATGATCTAGGAGAGCATGTCCGTTGGATCAGAATCCACGTGCCCAACCGTCCTTGCTCCTGTCTTCTCAAAAGGAAAGACGTAGTCTTCTTACCATCTCACCACTACCCAATATTACATGCCCGGGTACTTGCTTACAACACTGATAGCCTGTGAAATAATCGGTCTAATCCAGACCATGACATACACTGCCAACCGCATTCGAATAAGGCTCATAAGATATCCCGCTTTTTCTCATCTGTTTTGGGACATGTCCTGAGGAAAACTTGAGTAGAGACGCGTAGGGAACGCTCTCTGGCTTTACCTGGCCCATCACATCCTTGATCAATACCTACACATAAGGTATTCCTCATGTGATTACTAAAACCTACTTCTCCTTCAGTCTCAATGCTAAGAACCATCTTTGCAGCCCCCCAATCCTTCATCCATGAAGGAATCAAATTACTACCTAGGCAATAGGTCGAACCACGACCTCTTGTAAAGTCTTTTCTCAGCCTCTTTAACTTCGAACCGCTCCGGTTGCTTCATGTAGATCTGTTCTTCACTTTTCCTTACGGAAGTGCAGACTCCACGTCCATCTTTCCAGCTTAAGATCACATTCGCTAACCAGTGCCAATCACGGATCTAATAGACACCTGCTATACCGTCGGCGCGAATATCTCTAAGAAGTCAATCCCTTCTCTCTGAGTATAACACTTCGCTACTAACCTCGCCTTGTATCTATGTTGTATCCTCCTGAAGATCCACCTGCATCCAACCGCTCTTAGGCCCACTGGAAGCTCCACCCGCTCCCATATATCAGTCCGATACAATGAATCCATCACATTACTCATAGTCACCCTTCACTTCTCAGCACCAGACTTACCTAGAGCCATCTGAAAAGAAGATGAATCCCTTGCGATATTGGAGTCGTTCATGTACCTCGCTGATATCTTGCGATCATGCTGTGTGATTCTTCTCACATGTGACTGCTCCACCTGCTCTGTATCCCTATCCGCACGTCTCAGCCTTCCTGCCCTGCTCGCTCATGTGGTCATGCCCAACATACCGCATACGTGCAGATATGAAATTCGCTACATCCATTGTAGCTCCACCTTTTGAAGTGCTCCCGATCAACCTGTACAAGTTATCAAGTCATCGCGCTTTTATGATTACCCGTGCCCTCTTAGATACTTTAAGAGCACCATCAATACCTGTGTTCTTGCATCCTTTTACCTCAAGCATACCAAGAGAAATCAGATTCTACTTCAAATCAGGAATGTATCTCACATCTTTTAAGGTACGCTTCACCCCATCAAACATCCTGATGCACACCGAACTAACAGTCACAACATTACAGGCAATGTCATTGCCTATAAATACCTATCCATCATTGCACTCCCCGTAGCTGGTGAACCAACTCCAATGAGGAGTCATGTGAAAAATGCCCCTGTGTTTAGCATCCATTCATCCTTACGATCATCGTATGACCATCTGAGCGAAGACACAGATAAAACATCACCATCACATCCATCTGACTGGCAATGTTCACCTCCCTGCATGAAGCCTTAAAATCTTTCCTCTTTGATTTAGGATTTTCACAATCCTTCTTCACATGTCCTTCCTTCCCACAGTTCCAACACTTTACCTTTCCTTTGTCCTTACCCTTGGATTTGGATCTAGAACCTGAAGAACCTGTACCTTGTCCAGAATTCTTACCCACTGTAAACAGTGCATCAGAAGATATCCCCATGTCGCTGTTTAGCTGTTTCATAGCCTTCCCTTAAAGGGTTGAGATAACGGTGTCGACACTCAGGACTTTATTCATGCTGCATATAGTGTCCTTGAATGACTCATAAGACGCTGGAAGAGAATTCAATAACATACATGCTTGTTCTTCATCTTTCATTACTTCCTCCATATTCAGTAATTTGTAAACTAATTTATTAAAGTTGCTGATGTGAGCCTCCAGATCTCTACCCTCTGCCATCTTGAAGTTATACCACTGTCGCTTCAAGTGTAGGCAATTTTTAAAGAATTTTGTCACATAAACATCCTCTAACTTCATTCATAACTTAGCCGCAGTTTTCTCCCTTATGACGTTGTAGAGAACCTCATCCGTGAGACATAAACGGATCGATGATAAAGTCTTCTTATTAAGAGTATTCCAATCAGCATCAGTTATAGTAGACTTTCGCTTCTCAAGAGCACCATCTTCGCCTTGCTTGATTAAGGAACTCATCATCTTGATTTTTCAAAACTCAAAATTATATTTTCCTGAGTACTTCTCAATCTTATACTTAGTGCTCACCATTATTACTAATTCCTTAGATTCAGATCTGTGCCCCAATGATAGCTTTGATACCACTTATTGGAGATTTTGACCTGTGAAATCACACAGATCTAGATCTAGGATAGCAATTCAATGACACCAAGCACATACAAGAGAACATACAAATTTAATGTGGAAAACCTTTCAGAAAAAAACCACGGTACAAAGCAACAGATCTCCACTATGAAAATAGAAATTACAAAGAGAGAGGACTTACCCGATTCGAACAACCACGAATCTCACCCTTGCTACACCCTTTGATTTCCCTAGAACCCCTTTAAAAAGCTTTAGAATTATTTCCCATACACTAGAAAAGCTCTAGGAACACCTACTTATAGTTTAGGCAACTTCCCTTCCGTATCCCAGTTGCGAAAGGACTTAAAATACGCAATCCGCACAAAATCGCGGAACGAATCTACGTAACCACGACTAGTCGAAGGGGAGCTATGACTTGTCAAATAATCCCTACGACTAGTCGAAGGGTCCGGACATGAAAAAATAGGGCTCGTTGGACTTTGAGTCGAGCGGGCCACGACCGGTCGAGCAGTCCCTACGACCGGTCGAAGGCGGTGAAGACTTTTCTTACAACATAAATTTCATTGTAGATAAATCATACATCTAAAATCACTATGATCAATCAATCCTAACCATTCATTTATGAATATCACATGGATGGTTAAAAGCAATAAAATAAATTTAATAGCTTAAAGGTTGGATAGGCTCGTATTTAAAATGTACAAGGTTGTGAAGACAACTCTTAATGAATATGACATTAGAATGAGTGTTATTTACATTTTACATTGAACAGTATTACTTCAATTACAAATTATCAGAGACGAGATGTTATAATGTATATGATTTTTTTGGGTCAAAATGTCAATGTTTTTTTTTTTTTTGGTTAGCTTGTTAGTACACATCCATTGTCATTACACACTGCACTGTTAGCCACCCCGGTACCAAGACCTCAAGTGTTGAAACGAGATATCTCCACTCAGTCTACCAGTTGAGCTATGAATCAAGGTGTAAAACGTCAATGTTATATATATATGGAGAGAGAGAGAGAGAGAGAGAGAGAGAGAGAGAGTTAAATGTACAAGTGTAATTTAAGAACCTGTGTTGTAGATCTAAATGAACCATCAACAATTATAAATACTTATGTACATAGAAGAACATGGGGACATCTCTTTATCGATTTGCATAGACATTCGAAGTGATGAAGGATGACATGGTTGAATCAAAAGGCGGATTGTAAATTAATCATAACTTTTGATCCATGTAGTGTTACGGGGCAAATAACCTATCAATCTTTACTAAAATGGGTCATACAAGGTGAACTGACCCACAAAGTGGGCCGTGTCTATCCATTTTGTCAGAAAACATGTACTTTTAGCACAAAAACAAAATTTTTCAAAAATTTTACTATTTTTAATTATTTTGATTTTTTTAATATATTTTTTTTATTTTTACAGTTTTAAATTTTCTTCTTTTTTAGAAACAACTTGTAATTATGTTAAGACTCTTTTAGCAAAAATTTAATTGAAATTTTTATTTTTAGAAGAATTTTATTAAAATTAAAATTTTTATTAGAGTTAGAATTTTGTTATTTTTGGTAATTACAAATTTTAGTTTTTTTTTTTTTTTGTTTGCTTTCTATATTACTAATGTAACAAGGACATATATGGATAAGTTAATTATCAATTGATTTATTATTAACTTCTAGAGAATTCAATGGATTCATAATAGTTATTCCCTTGAAGAAGATGGTGCTCGACCTCAACACGTTCTTCCTCAACACGTCCTTCCTTGCATCATGTAGCCAATCATGCAATGTATTTATTCTCGACAATTTTCCTTTTATTGGCTTGTTTAGACATCCCTAGCCTATTGAACAATGCACTTAAAAAAAACATTTATTTCTATTTAGGGAGTGTATTGAGCTTTATCCGAGCTTTGTTAAAGAGTATCATGGTCCTTGGAGAGGTGGTATTTCCCACAACTTCCACCCATCACGAAAGCTTTGGCTCATTTGATCCCATCCTGTAAAAAAATAAAAGAGAAACAAAAGGAAAATATCAAATGACCTTTCTACAGTGGTCCCACCATAAGAACTAATCAAATATCTTATGCAAAGCCCATTGGCTTGTTAAGAAGCAAATCCAACCCATTTAAACAAATCGAATTTTAATTTCATGTCATCACCTTAAGTTTGAAAGCAAAAATAATCATAAATGAAAATATATATATATATATAATTTAAAATTAAAGAACAATATTAGTAAGATTATAAGCCTCGAAGGGCTTCAACATTACTTGAAAAACACCGTTATATGGTTTATGACTATCCAATTAAAATAAATGGTTTGGATACGGCAAGGAACTGTCCCAATCATATTTTAAAGAGGCTCACATTCATATTTTGAAAAGGAACTTTAGATGTTATTTGAAAATACATTACCCTACGCCTAGGGCCATTGTTATTAGGAAAAAAAAAAACAGCTTTTATATATAAAATGACAACCGTTTATTTCGTGGGGACATTTCAATCATCACTTAAGAACAGGAGTTTCGGTGACAGATGTTATTAAAATATACATGACCGTACTTTCAAGGTTCTCAATGACCTACCACCAAATAACATAAGTTGTCGGCACGCCTGCATGTGGACGCGTATTGCATCCTGCCTTGCCTGGACATCGTGATGTACCTGCTTTATCCACCTGTCCCTACATTTTGCCGTGTCATGCTAGGGCTTTTTGTGGCAGATCCAAGGATAAGTGGACCACATTGTAGGATTGAACGCCCACCATTAAAAGCTTCTTACTAACCGCTTAAGTTTTGATCTCGTGTTTTCCCGTGATCCGGTTCTATGACCTTATAAGCAGGTTAGATGGCAAATAAACATCAAGGTCCTCATTAGGACGGTTTCAACCGTACGGTCATTATCATCATTGCTTCGTGCGTTGTGGTTCACTTGAGCCTTGAGCCTGCCGTATTTTTTCTATATCTTATTCTAAAATGATATGTTAAAATGGATGGGCAGCCTCGATAAAATGCATACGTCACAGTGGGCCTAGGCAGGGCATGATGCAATTCGTATGCCACGGGGCTCCCTCCGATGGTCGTGGCACGGGTGCGCTGAAATCCGAGCCATTTATCAGGTGGGGCCAGCGTGAGCTTGCCCTGATCTTAGAATAAAGCTGACCTGTCATTTAAGTTGGCCATTTTTCATATATAAATGGTTAGGGGTCGTTAGGCACCATAGGTTAGAAGGGATTGAAGGGGATTGATAATCCCCTAGCTATTTGGCAGCATAAAGTAATTGAGGGTTTCAATTCCATGGAATTTTTAATCCCCTCTCTGAGGGAGTTTGAAATCCACGGTGAGAGCTTAGATTACACCTAAAATCATTTCAATAGTTGCAGCTAGGGTTGTACATTCAGCCGAGTCAAGTTGAGCTGGGTCAAGCTTGGCTTGACTTGTTCGTGCTAAAATCGAGTTCGAGCTTGGTCTCGAGCTCAATATTGAAGCATGACTTGTCTGTCAAAGCTTTCAAATCAATCTCAAGTCTAGCTAATGGTTCGAGTTAAGTCGAGCTTACCTCGAGTTGAGTTGAGCTTGTTCATTTGCTGACCCAGCGCCCAGCTTGACCTAAACTCACACCCAACTCAACTCGGTGCCTACCCCGACCCAATCCAGCCCCCGCCCTGACCCAAACCCTAACCTGACTCAATCCAGCGCAGTCGGATAGAATTTTTTAATAAAAACTTATAAGTTTTAACTTTTTTAAAAAAAATTAAACATATTATATATATATATATATATATATATATATATATATATATATATAATATAATATAATATTAAAATATATTACTCGAGCTTGAGCTTCAAGTCGAGTCGAGTTGAAATGCATCATGGTCGAACTTGGCTCGAACTCAACTCGAGCTTTATAAAACACGCTTGACTCGCCCCGAGTCGGCCTTTCAAGCCGAGTCAATCCGAGCTAACTCGAGCCGAGTCAAGTGAGCTTTTCGAGTTAGCTCAACTCGTGTATAACCCTAGTTGCAGGTTTAACATATGTGTCACTGTACACTATCATTTTATTGAGCACATGGCCCACAAATGATGATTAGTACTGTCTAAACATTGTCCATGTAAATTAGCGCCGTCCAAACATTGTCCAGCACTGTCCAAACATTGTCCATATTAATCAACAATTAAAAATCATTAATTAGTCACTCAGACACAATTTTGTGCTTGCGGTCCATTCGAAACTTGAAATTTCATCGTTTTCAGGCAATGCATATATTCCAGTGGGCTTATCACAACCATAATATCAAAAATTATATATCTCACTAATTAGGGATATTAAAATTAATTTAGTAATTAAATTCAAACCCTCAAATATATTATGCATAGTTATTTTTGAATTAAAGTTGATTCACACTCTAAATTGCCAAACACACGGAAAGGATTGTCAGTCAGTTTCCAATCCTGGAGGTTCCGAATCAGGAGTTCCAAATCCACGCTCCCAAACAGGCCCTTATTCTCCTTTCTGACCGTTCATTTGTCTCATACACGCGTCCCAATTTATGAGACTATTCCTCATCGCGATGGAATGTTTACAGCGGGCCTTCTGAATGAATGGTGCAGATCCTACACGAGGACCGTGCCGAAATGTGTAGTTGATGTGGCAGTATTGTCCACCCCTCGGCTCGTGCCATTCCAACCAGAGGGCCGCTCGCTCCGGTGTTTCCGGGAGCACCCTAATTTTGGGTGGTGCTGGATAGATTTGGGGCCCACGTGATGAATTCTTACCATCCAACCGTCTATCAGATTCGTCACCCCAAAATTATCAAAGCTTATCAAAGCTGAAGCCCAACTCATGGGGCCTAAAAGACGTCACAAACCCAAGTATCTGCCCAGCACAAAAGCCGGATGAAGGGTTTGAATGGCTTTGATTATATATTGCACAATCCAGTGGCCCCCACACACTAATCATCTGCCTGAATTCCTCTCACAATATGTTCACTGTGCTGTGCGGTCCATCTGAGTTTTCGATCAGGCTGAATTTTCAGCACGGAATATTTTCTGAGGCGACTCATCTTATAGATGGGTTGGATTACGTAAGCCCCTTCCAAGAATCAGTTACGCAATGGCTCACAATCACGTAGAAAAACACAGTGATTCCATGGCTATGATCTTCCAAACTGGGAGACCTGTTAGAAAAAGTTGCATCCACGGTCGTTCCCCATCTAGTTAGTGGCTTAGATCAACCACCTAACCAGGGGCCTCACCCGTACAAATCGAATACCCCACTAGAACCACCGGCCCACATTAACAGACATGTTTTCCCGTGATTTGGTAAACATAACATCGGTCTGATCTGTCCCACCGCGAATGTAGTATGCCTCGAAAATCTCCTCGATATAGGATGGTTTTTAACATTTCCATGTCAACGGTACATGTATTATAATAAAAAGGTTCTAGTTTTGGTTGATAGGATCTTGCAACCTGGAAGACGGTTGGCGAATCCTTCATCTGCAGTGAAAACCAACGGTGCAGATCACCGAATCCTCTCATACCGTGAAATTCCGACAGCCGATTATCTGGAAAATGCAATCTAGGAACTGGTTTTGTTTTTTGTTTTTGCTTTTGTTTTTTTTTTTTTTTGGGTTGGTTGAACGTGGTCTGGGACCCCAAAATCTTCCGGATTGGATTCAATTTGGATTTTCGAAGGCTGATGTATTTCTTTGGGCAAACCCGATTGGCCCATGTCTCAAAGGTCCATCTAACTCATGTACATCAGACGACCGGTTAGGATAACTGAGCTGTGGTCCCCACTTGTAAGAACACCCGGGTAAGCTACTAGAATCACAGCGGTTGACATATACTTTTTGAGTATATTTCACTTTATAACGGAAATTTTTCGTACAATGACCATCCAAAATGAGTGTGATGAATTTCAACGGTCTGGATAAATGGACATTGGACACACTTAGAAAACCAAAGCTTTTCATTACCAATTTATTAGATTTATTCATATAAATGAAAAGAATAATGTGATTACAACGAAGCTAAATTCTCCGTAATAAATTGCAAAAGAAAGAAAAAAAAAAGTATAAATCAATAAAAGAAGCAATCCACTATCTATCAATCATTCATCCCAGCAAAGATCGACGGCTGAGAAAGCTCCAATCCAACGGCGAAGATTTACAACAAGAGTAGAGCGGCGAAGACGCCGGAGATAGCAGATCCAGAGATAGCGACTCTGTTCAAGGCAGGGAGAGCGGCGCTGTTGTCAGCTGGAGACTCAGCAGGAGAGGCGGGTGACGGCGGGGTGGAGATAGACGGAGTAGGAGAGCCGGTGGGAGAAGATGAAGAAGGGGAGGGAGATGACGGAGGTGGAGCCGGAGGGGAAACGGTGGTCGATGGAGACGGGGAAGACGCTGGGGGTTTGGAGATCGGAGAAGGAGAGGATGCGGGAGGCGTGATGGAGGCAGGTGGTGGAGACGCCGGAGCGAGGGACGGTCGGGGAGGAGAGACAGTCGGGGCTGCTGATGGCGAGGATCCCGGCGCCTGTGCGAGTGCGGATCCTGCCAGTAATCCCAGCATCATCAGAATCGCAACGAAGCTGCTGTAGGAGAAAGCCATCTTCTTCTTCCTCTACACTCAGAGAGAGGGAGAGATTCTAATCGCAAGCAGAGAGAGAAAAAGAGATTCTACTCGCAAGCAAGGAGAGAGGGAGAGATGAGTGATGAGAGAAGAAGGGAAGCAGGGTAAATATAGAGAAATGCAAGGTCGGTTAGAGAGAAAAGAGTATTATTTTAATTTTATAATAAAAAGGGAAATTATGGGGCAACCAGGAGGAACTAGCCGTTGAGAGGGACAGATCCTCTACTCTACAACAGCTGTTTCACGCACTTCGTGCCCTTTACACAGGACGCGGATTGCTTCCTACCCCGCCAGGACGGACTCGGTCCTAGCAGGGGGTCTGGGACCCCACTGTAATATATATGATTTATCCACGCCGTTCATCCATTTTAACAGATCATTTTAATGCCTGATTTGAAAAAGTAGACAGATCCAATGCTCAAGTATGCCACACCACATTAAACAATAGGATTGGTTATTTGCCGTTGAAAACTTTTTTTTAGGGCCACAAAAGTTTCTGTTTCTTATAGATCTGATATTTGTGATTTCCTTTCAACCGGGTTTATGTGATCTCATGAACAGGTTGGATGTAAAATAATCATAACAATGGCGGCCTATGAAGTTTTTTGTGGTGGCATATTTAACACCGTTGCTTCTTTTGGCGTGACCCACATTGGATATGAGGGGAACATGCCTTAAAATAATTTTTTACAATGGATTGATGGCGGAATAAAATATATATATCACCGTGAACTGCCGGGACCGAGTTGGTCCTGATAGGGTAGGGAGGTAATCCGCGTCCACTTACAGGAAGCGTATCGGCTGGAGTACCAAACAGCAGCTATATAGCTGGTGTAGTTACGTGTCGTGCGAAGACGAGCGCGGACGCTCCACGAGCTCCGTGTCGTACGAACGGTTCAAAGGAGTTCAAAGTTACATGGCCCCCAAAATGTTGTATTTATTATATCCACACCGTTCATCCATTTTTCGAGATCATTCTAGAGCATTAGACAAAAGACGAATCATATCCATAGCTCAAATGGACCACACCAAAAATAGCAAGGATAATGATTTTCGCCGTTAAAAAATTCTATAGGGCCCACCATAACGTTCATTTTCCATCCAATCGGCTAATAAGGTAAGAAATACATGGACGAAGAGGGAAAAGAATTACAGATTCACTTCGATTTTTCTTTCAGTGTCCGTGGGGCTCACGGTGTTTGTAGGCAAATCTAGGGTTTTGACTTCCATTTTAGGCTCGAAGACCTAAAATCACATTACACCCATTAGCTAATTAGCTGAACCACACATGTAAAAATGGTGACGTGGGTTTAATGAAAGATACACGCCATGTGCTGCTGGCTTTACACATCTAGCTATGGTTGGTGCCTCACTAATTGTTGCATCTGGAATGGCTCATCTGAGTCTGGGGTGAATCTAATAGACGGACTGAATTTTGGATATACAACATAACATGGTGGGCCTAAGGCACATCTTGTTGTGCATGTGAAATCCTCTGTCCATCAAGCTGAATTCCAGGATTTTCAGCCGATTGGACCATTGATTATGTACACCCACAACTGACGTGGGCGATTTTCAATCCAATTTGCTGTCGTGCTCCACCAATCCGATTTGGCAGCTCTAATTCGGCACGGCGCTGCCATAAGAACATTCCAGGAGCCAACACCGCTTTATTAAGAGGTACAAAATCGAGGGGCCGTTGGCATCTCTATTGCTAAGAGCTTTTTTTGCTTATTATTGAAGCTCTATTTGTATAATTGTTCTTTTAATAGTAATCATGCAACGGACCTTGGTTAGAGCAACGGACCCTCTAATATTAAAGTCGGACTATGAATATGGGTCTAGTAGTATTGAAGAGTTTTGGATGAAAAATTTTGCCTACCTTTACTTATCTGTGGATGTATTTATAATCTTTTGAGGGCGGTGGTATATATGGCAAGCCTCTTGAATGGTGATTACATATTATGGAAGATATCTTCATTCAAGACCGATGTTGATATCGGAGGTCGACCTCCAAAATTAGTAACCGATGCTGACTTTTGAGGTCAATGTCTTTAGTGACTTCCGAGGTCGAGATTATTTTTCAGCTCTCAAGCAATCCATAGTCTTCAAATATGTACATGTAATTAGTACGTTTTTACCTATAATAGTAGCTCCCTTACTTCCGAGCGTTCTTCAAGAGCTCGAGAAGTAAGTTAGCGTGGACTGACACTGGGTGATGTCTTGCCCCGAAGATGTTGGACGGAGTAGAGCTAGCTGGCCGAACAATTGTAAGATTGATAAGTCGATTGTTCAGTGGTAGATCGTGCATGGTAGAATTAGTAGGAGGGACTTTTCTTCCCTTTAATTGAGGGAAGTGCCAGTAGTTTACATAGTAGTAGGTCGAGCACTCAGTAGAAGGACTTTCTTCCCTTATACTAAGGGAAGTCCTCATAGTTAATCATAAGGTCAGATAATAGGAAATTGAAAAAAAATCTCCTCCCCTGACCTGAGGAGATCGTCCATCGTAGAATTCATAATGGATGACTTTCTTCCCTTGCAGTAAGGGAAGACCTCGTAATCAGTCGTGTAGTCTGAGTAGCATTGTCAATTAGTGGTCCGACCTCTTCTCTAAGGGTCAGACGACTGGTTAAGGACTGATTTTCCCTTACACTAAGGGAAGTCCTCAGTAATTTGTGTAGCTTGGATTGTAAAAATTTGCAAGAAGTTCTCTTCCCCTGACTTGAGAATGTTCTTTTATTGTAGAAACCGTCGAACAGTAGAAAGCACGACAATAATGTCGTGAGCACCTTTTTTCATTTTAGAAAAGGAGGCCACCCTCGTCGAGTAGGTCGGTCAGTCGATACACTCCCGGTCGAAGGACTTCTTGAGTCCTCAGGAGTAGTAGATCTTTTAAGTGGTCAGAATTTCATGGGCGAGGTAAGAGCCCCTCATGTCGTTTACTCGATATGTCCCTTAGTATTTGATGTCAAGGTTAAAGTTGGCCAATGAGCCTTTTTATCTAGCTTGGTTAATTGGTTCAGCTCGGCTTCTTTCAGTACTCATTTCAGCTCGGTGTTGAAGGGAGTGTATCGGTAGAAGCAATTTTCTGGATGTTAGTTGGCATGCTGGTAGGGCTAGGCAACCTACTTGGCTGATGATTCAGGAAGAGTTGGTATGGTTGTAGCAATGACGACTAGAGCTTTCTTCTTTCTTTTCAACATTATAGTTTTCTAGTAAAGTAGGAACGACTTTGATGTTGTTCTAACAAACGGTGCCAAACTGTTAATGCAAAAATTTGGTCCACCCCTTTTAGACCTTTGAGTACTTGCATATGAAGAAGACAATGAAGACTTTGGCTAGAGCAGGGGACCCTCCATTGTTATAGTTAGGCTAGGAATATGGGTCTAGTAGTATTGAGGGGTTTTGGGTAAGAGATTTTGCGTACATTTACTTATTTGCGGATGTATTTATAACCTTTTGAGGGTAATGACATATATGGCAAGTCCTCTTAGATGGTAATTGGGTATTACGGAGGATATCTTCAGGCTGATGTAGATATCGGAGGTCGACCTCCAAAGTTAGTAACTAAGGCTGACTTTCGAAGTCAAGGTCTTTGGTGACTTCCGATGCCAAGGTTATTTTTCGGCTCTCAAGCAATCCATAGTCTTCGATTCTGTACATCAGAACAATCTATTTTTACCCATAACATTACTTATTTTTTAAAACTTATTTTACACCAACAATTTAGGTTAATTTTAGAATAAATTTGTCTTTAAACTTTTTTATATAGTTCTTGTCTTGCCTTGTTCTTATTTCTTTACAATGTTTCGAGAACAGAAGCACATAACGAATGACCCATGTTGAAGGTAGGGCTCCACATGATGAATGGTCCACATCAAGGTGTTACACATAATGCATGATCCATCCAATGGTTGGCCCCACATGGTAGATGATCTACACAAAAAGGGCTCCACCTAATGGATAATCCACATCAAAGGCGGGACCCACATGATGGATGGTGGACATTAAAGGAGGGACCACATGATGGAGTCGACATCCAAGGTAGGCCCACATGATGAATGACCCATATTGAAAGTTGGGCCCCACAGGACAGATGATGAATATCAAAGGTGGGTTCCCTATGATGGATGTGGCCCACATCAAAGTGTATCCTTACATGATGGACTATCCACATCAAGTGGGCCCCACATGATGGATGATCAATAACAAATGTGGGACCCACATGATGGATGGTGGACATCAAAAGTTAGGCCTACATAATGAATGACCCATATTGAAGGTGCTCCTCACATGATGAATGGTCCACATCAAGGTAGGCCCACATAATGCATGGTTCACATCAAAAGGTGGGCCCCCCATGATGGATGACCATATTAAAGTGTGTGTAACATCCTGAGATTTCACAGCCAGAGTTTATACTCATGCCCGAAAAAATCAAGTGTTAATAATGTATAAACCTGAATGCCTTTAACAATTGCACCCTATTTTTTTCCGTTTGGCTCACATCCAGATACATTCTTGAAGGTAACATTCACAAGAATAAAATCAACTATCTTGATTATATTTCATCAATGTAAAAAAGAATAATCAATGCCTTCTTAAGGGAAGTTTATTATATTCATCGAGTTCACAGCGGAAGTATAAAACTAAATTATAAATCGTCTTCTCATTCTTTTAACACAATCTTCCTTAGGGAGAGTGTTCACTAGGTCTTCAATCTGTACGTCACCTGCATAATCTATACGGTTGAGAGAGGGTTAATGCCCTAATCATAGTGATGGTTACCCTTTAAGATTAATAATAATTCAAGAGGTACATAAAAATAACGTAAACGTTTTGATATGTCAAGTACTCCACGCTACAAGAGTTATCAATGCATAAACAATCTATAAGAGATGCATGCTTGGCAAAACATATGCGGTATATCACACTTAGTGATCGCCACAATGTGGAATATGATTAGAGCTATTCGACTCACCCCGCATCCCATACTACGGAGATTCGGCGGCGTGTCCCACGCGTAACATGATTTTACGTAGTTGTCCTAAGATGACCACAACACATAAACAAGGAAAATATGCCCCCAGAGATTAGAGCGACTATTTGCAACAACCAACCCCCCATAGAAAGGAATTGATGTACTGAGTATATAGAGCATCTCACGTACACCAACTAGAACACCATCAACCCAAGAAACATGGAATTACGTGTCGCCCTAGGGTCTCTACCAAAAACACATTACGTCCACAATATTTAATCGATCGCTAGAGGAGGGATTTCTATCATAGTACTTGCAACAAGAAAGAATTCCTTTATCCATGGTCGTTTAAGAATAACAAGACACCTGCTAAGCCCTTAAGAAAAAAGGGACGAGTGACAATAACCAACTCGAATAAGAGGCGAATGATGAAGGTCAACTCGAAAATGAGGAGAGAGGTTAAAGCCAACTCAATAAATAGAAGAACGACAGCCGCTGATTCTTTAATAAGGGTGGCATCGGCCAATTTCTTTATTAGAAGATCGACCATCGTTGATTCTTGGTAACAGAGAGTGGCAGAGGTAAATAAATGGTAAGGCAAGAGCAAGGCTTGTATCCATAGCCTCCCATGAATCCAAAAAAGCCTCTTACAATGGATATCATGTAAAAATCTCAAAATGGCCAATAATTGATTGTAAAACATATAATAGCACGGAAGATTTAAAGCGATATGTAAAAGGCGAGATAAAATACATGTAAAGGTAAGATCAAATTTATGAAGACATAAAAAAACAGGATAAAATTATCAACTTAAATTAGAGTAAGCCTAAAGGATAAAACCCTCACCTTTATTGTTTGTGTCTTCCTTAAGAGTGAGTATGCGACATAGGGTTGGATTCTTAACCTAGGATTTTTAACAGACTTAAACGGTTAATTTCTTCCCTTCCTTCTTTCTTCCTACTTTTCTTTCCTTTTCTTTTCCTTCTTTCTTTCTCTTTCTCTTTCTCTTTTCTTTTCTTTTCTTTTTTCCTTCTTTCCTTTCTTTCCTTTCTTTCTCTTTTCTCTTTTCCTTCTCTTCTTTCTTCCCTGCTGGACGGCAGCAGCCTGGGCGGTCGGAGCTGCTGCTCGGTTGACAGATCTCTCTCTCTCTCTCTCTCTCTCTCTCTCTCTCTCTCTCTCTCTCTCTCTCGTTTTCTTTCTTGTGGGACAGCAGGACCTATTTATAGCCAGTCCGCACCTAGAAACTTTTGTGCGTAAGTGGGTTTACGCAACAAGGATGAATCGGGACTCTACTTGCGCTCGTTCTTGTCTGCGTAACGAAGAACGACCCGCTTTTCTTATCATAAGTGCAAAGCAGGGAGTTCCAGAATGGAGAGGTCGATCCGATCTTTTCAGTGTCCTTGGAGGGAGTCGGACTCTCCTACGGATTGATTTGGGTGATCCTGATTGCCCTAGGGGATGGGCTGTTGATTACAGAACGACTGAGACCTTGTTGGTTTCAACAAGAAACGACTTCCTTCATGCCTGTGGCTGCGCACGTAACGGCTTGCATGGGCCTTATGGATTCTCAAGTTTTGGTTCCTAGTGTGTAATACACCTAATGGATGATTTGGATCCATGTCCAGAGGGTCGCAGCGTGGCCTAGCTTAGATTCGATCATCGGTTCTTCATTTCCGCACAACTCACTGTGTTCGACGTTTCATGTATGAATCCGTCTAGAAAAACCAAGCAGAGGTTAAGGTGGGGTCGGTTCAATCCTCTGATTGTAGTGAACGGTTTGGATTCTTCGTACGGATGATGGGTATGGCCCACTCCTCATTCCAGCGGATGATGGTCCGTTGCGAGAGGGAATAACGGCCTCCTTTTGCAGAAATCGTCAGGTCAAGGGAACCTTGACCAACTCCTCGTGGTGGTAAAGTGCGGGCGTACGCAGCTTGTGCATACGCACATCCATGTGTGGGGTCCATGCTTGATGTTTTGGAGAAATCTACTCCGTCTATTCTTTTTGTCAGCCCTTGTTATGGGTTGAGCCCAACAATGAAGCAAATCCTAAGATCAAGTGGATCATAAGCAAGGGTTGAGGCTGATTTCCTAATTGGGCCACTACTATGGTGATACAATAGCCGAGATTTCGCTTGTACGATTCTTTCGTGATAATTGGGCCTGTTATAAAGTTTTATGCTAGATGGATCATGGGAATCATGTGATTCGGAATTCAAGGGCCTAGGTTAATGACATTTTTATAATTATTGGAAATCTAAGAGTTTCGTGAAATTTAATGGATCCACGTGGTTGTAGGCAATTTCTAAACAAATCTTACACAAGGTCTCACATCCCAAATCATTATGATAATGAGTTATTAGCCAATCCATTTAAGGGAAAGTGCGTATGTCAACTTACATGATGGATGGTCTTGCCATAAAATCAATGGTCAGATGGCTTGATAAATGAATAGATGCTACCCCTAGGGTTAGGTTAGTGTCATAGCAAGGATATAATGCTAGAATAGTTGGATTGGTAACGTACACACGTATATGCTACGTTGATTCTTATGGTAATGCTCGAGGACTTTTGATGATCAAGTATCGAAAAGTTTGGGGCATTACAATGTGGCCAAACATGATGGACCATCCACGCTAAGTGGGCTCCACTTGTCAACATTAACGATGGGACCCACATGATGAATGATGGACATCAAAGGTGGCTTATGTGATGAACGATTGATATCAAAGGTGGGCTCACATGATGAACAACTCATATTGAAGGTGATGCCCCGCATAATGATTGGTCCACATCAAGGTGGCCCACATAATAGATGGAGTGGGCCTCACGTGATGGATGACCCACATCAAAGTGTGGCCCCTCGTGATGGACAATCCACATCAAGTGAGCCCCACCTAATGAATGGTTCACATCTAAGGTCTTATATGATGGACAACCTATATCTAAAGTGGCCTAACATGATGAATGATCCACATAGAAAGTGCACCCCACAGGATGGATGGTGGACATCGAAAGTGGGCCCATATAACTAGGGGTGTACACAAACCAAGTTAGCTCAGTTAGCTCACTCGGCTCGACTCAAAAAGCTCAAAGCTAAGTTGGAGTTGATTTTTTTAGCTCAAAAAAATTTTGAATCGAGTTCGAGCATGCCTGAGCTCAACTGCACTTAGATCTAACCCCAACTCGATTCGAACTCATACGGTGATTCGATTACTTTGATATTGATGTTGCTCACCAAGTATTTGATGAAAATGACTCGATGAAGTGTTGGCTAGTGGCAAAGAAGGTATGTATATGAAATAAATACCATTTTTTTTCAAAAATTTTTGATATTGCCTGTAAGGTGTTTGATGAAATACTTGTAAATAGTTGATGCTGTTTTATATACAAGGCAAGATTGAAAATGCACTCCATGTGTTTGTAAAAATGCCACAAAAGGCTTGATGTTGACTTGAACTGACCGGAGCTACTGACCAAACCGAGTTGAGGTGGCCAGTCAGGATCAAGGACCGAGTCAAGCAGAATTTGAGCTGGTGTCAGCTATTGGTCGTTGGTAAATTTCTTTGGACAAACCTGATTGGGCCATATCTCCACGACGGGATTGGATTTTATCATCTGGATAGATTATCTTCATACATTTTCGTTCATGTCCCAATCGGGATGTTGGGGCATGGTCCATATAACGCATGTGCATCGGACGACCAGTTAGGATAACTGAGCTGTGGTCCCAGTCGTAGGAACACCTGAGAATGCTACTAGAATCACGACTGTTGGCATATGTTAGAGTATTTAGGATTTCACTTTATCAGGCAATTTTTTTGTAAAATGACTATCCAAAGTGGGGGTAATGAATTTCAACGGTCTGGATAAATGGTCATTGGACCCACTTAGAAAACCAAGCTTTTTATTACCAATTTAATAAATTTATTCATATAAATGAAAATAATAATGTAATTACAGCGAAGCTAAAAGCTCCGTAATAAATTGCAAAAAAAATAAATAAAAAGAAAGTATAAATCAATAAAAGAAGCAATCCACTGTCTATCAATCATTCGTCCCAGCAAAGATCGACGGCTGAGAAAGCTCCGTTCCAACGGCGAAGATTTACAACAAGAGCAGGGCAGCGAAGACGCCGGAGATAGCAGATCCGGAGATAGTGACTCTGTTCAAGGTAGGGAGAGCGGCGCTGTTGTCAGCTGGAGACTCTGCCGGAGAGCCGGGTACCGGCGGGGTGGAGATAGACGGAGTAGGAGAGCCGGTGGGAGAAGATGAAGAAGGGGAGGGAGATGACGGAGGTCGAGCTGGAGGGGAAACGGCCGTCGACGGAGACGGAGACTGAGAAGACGCCGGGGGCTTGGAGATCGGAGAAGGAGCGGATGCAGGAGGCGTGACGGAAGGGGTCGGAGATGGCGGAGTAACGGCAGGTGGTGGAGACGCCGGAGCGGGGGATGGTGGGGGAGGAGAGACAGTTGGGGCTGCTGATGGCGCAGATCCCGGCGCCTGTGCGAGTGCGGATCCTGCCAATAATCCCATCATCATCAGAATTGCAACGAAGCTGTTCGAGGAGAGAGCCATCTTCTTCTTCCTCTACACGCAGAGAGAGAGATTCTACTCGCAAACAGACGGAGAGACAGAGAGAGAGAGATTCTACTCGCAAGCAGACAGAGCTACAGATAGAGATGAGTGATGGGAGAAGAAGAGAGGCAGGCTATATATAGAGAGAGAGAGAGACAAGGTCTTTCAGGGGAGAGAATTATTTTATTTTATAATAAAAAAGAAAATTATTCGCCAACCAGGACGAACTAGCCGTTTTACAAGGACAGTTCGCCTACTCGGCAACAGCTGTTTCACGCACTGCGTCACCCTTGCACAGGACGCGGATTGCATCCTACCCCTGCCAGGACGGACTCAGTCCTGGTAGGGGTTATTTGGCCCCACATTAATGTAAATGTTTTATCCACGCCGTCCATCTATTTTATCAGATCATTTTATTAAAAGATTTTAATAAGTAGGAAGATCCAACACTCAAGTGTGCCGCATCACAGAAAACAATGGAATTGGTCATTTGCAGTAGAAATTTTTTTTTAGGGCTGGAGAAGTTTCTGTTTCTTGTCATCTTGATATTTGTGTTTTCCCTTCATTCATTCTGGCATATGAACATGTTGGATGGAAAATAAACATAACAGTGGGATTACGAAGGTTTCTAAGGTGGCATCATTATCACAGCTACTCTTTTTGGTGTGTCCACTTGATTTTTGGATATGTCTATTTTTGAACCATGCATTGAAATAATCTTTAAAACAAATAAACCGTGTGGATAAAATACATATATCACAGTAACTTCCAGGGAACGTCTGCCAAGAACGAGTCAGTCATCTGAATGCATGGGGCAATCACGTCTACTTACACCGGGTCAGTCTGGTAAGTTTTTGACTTGGTTTCTAAGCCTGAAGGCCCAAATTTACTTTACATCCACTACTCAACACCGTAACTTAGATGAGCAGAAACAATGGGAAATTTTCATTTGTTTAATGAAAGACACACCTGTTGACCCTACACATGTACTTGTATAGTTGGGATCTTGCCTCACCAATTGTTGCATTTGAGAAGGTGCATTTAAGTTTGGAGTTAATCTGATTGATGGATTGGATTTTGCATACAAAACATGGTGGCACAGCATATCTGCTTGGTCAGTCTGACAATTACAACCGTTTCTAAAGCACCCAAGTATTTAAGGCCCATACTGTTTTACATGTGAAATCCTGCCTCCATAATTCTCAGCCGATTGGACCATTGATTAAGTGGACCCACAACTCAGGTGGGCCATTTTCAATGCAGTTTACTTTTCTGCTCCACCAAACTTAAATTGGATATTTGACAGCTCTAGATTCAGCACAGCTCTGCTATTAGAACATTATAGGAATCACACGACTCTGTTTAGAGGTACAAAACTGTAAGGCTGGTAAAATCTACGTCTCTACTAACAAGAGCTTATTTGCTTATTATTAAAGCTCTATATTTACATTTATTCTTTTAAAAACAAGTATGCTGTTGATGCAAAAATATTGCTTCCCCGATTGAGCTCCAATGGTTAGCTTTGAGTCCTACGAACCTACGTAAGGAAAGAATAAAAGAGATTCTAGCTAGTACAAGGGACCCAAGGGACCCTCCGATGCCAAAGTCAAGCTAGAAAACTGGATCTAAGTAGTGTAGCTGGAGGTTTAGAGTGCCAAATATTGCATACCCGTTTCAATGGATTCATCTCCTATTTATACCTATGGATTGAAGGAGTCGTGGCCGTTAATCTCAACACGATCCCTTCCATCAAGTGGGCGCTACATGTGCATAGATGCCGATCGTTACCCTTATATTGTGCACCGAAGAACTCTCTAACATACCTCATTGGGACTGATCTTTGGGCGTGATCTTCGGCCACGTATATATCCGAGCCGACATCGACCCGTGACCCTCCGAGCCCATGAGAGAATTAGTCCTGGTCGGGTCTCAGATAACTTGTGTCGACATCGAGTACCAGATCTCTGACCATTGACTACGGGTCGGAGGTGTAGCGCCATATCCTTGCTAGGGCCGAGCCTTGTTTACATCTCTCTGATCCATTGGGCAGGGTTAACAAGTCTGGCGCATTTTGATACCTTCCAAGCTCTACGTTGAAATCAAGGCTCAAGACCTGATTCAGGGCCGTAGTTCTTTGGCTGAGAGTTCCAAACGTTGGTGTGGCCCGACCTGCCTCTCTTCCAAAACCCTATCTTTGGAACCGTAGTCCGGAAGTGTGGTCACCTCGGACATAATGCTATTACTTCGAGGCTCTGTCCATCAATTTCTCCACATTGGCCTTTGTTGGATTCGGCTCAGGTTTTCCCATAACACATGTTAGCACTTCAAAATTAAGTAATGAAAATGTTACTATTTTTTGAAAGCTTATTTTATGCAAACAATTTGGGTTAATTTTAGAATAAATTTATCTTTAAACCTTTTCATATAATTCTTGTCTTGCTTTCTTCTCTTTTCTATACTATCTCTCTAATTAAAAGAGTGCATGTAATGAATGACTCATGTTGAAGGTGGGGCTCCATGTGATGAATGGTCCACATCAAGGTGTCCCACATAATGCATGATCACATCAAAAGGTGGCCCCCACATAATGGATGATCTACATCAAGCGGGCTCCACCTAATGGACAATACACATCAAAGCTGGGACCCACATGATGGATGGTGGGCATTGAAGGAGGGACCACATGATGGAGTCGACATCCAAGGTGGGCCCACATGATGTATGACCCACATCAAAGTGTGGCCCAGCATGATGGACCATTCACATTAAGTAGGCTCCACTTGCCAACATCAACGATGGGACCTGCATAATGAATGATGGACATCAAAGGTGGCTTATGTGATGAGCTATTGATATCAAAGGTGGGCTCACATGATGAAGGTGAGGCCCCACATAATGATTGATCCACATCAAGCTCTGCCTAATGAATGGTCCACATGTAGGGTCTCATATGATAGACAACCTATATCTAAAGTCGCTCAACATGGCGAATGATCCACATAGAAGGTGCAGCCCACATAATGCCGGTGGACATTAAAAGTGGGCCCACATGATGGACAACCCACTTCGAAAGTGAGACCCACTCGATGTACACATCAACGGCACGTGTATTATATAAAAATGTTCTACTTTTAGTTGATAGGATCTTTTAATCCCAAAGACCATTGAGAAAACCTTCATCTGCAGTTAACCAGCATATATCAATGGTCTGGATTACCGAATGCGGACAGAACAATCTAGTAACTTTTTGTGGTTGTGTGTGGTCCGATGCCCCCAAACTCTTCCACACATTGGATTCAATTTGGATTTTGGACGGCTGATGTATTTCTCTGGACAAACACGATTGGATCCATATCTCAATGAAGGGACAGGATTTTCTCATCTAGACAGATTATCTTCATACTTTTTTGTTCATGTCCAGATCGAGGATGTTGGGGGCATGGTCCATCTAACACATGTGCATCAGACGACCGCTTAGGATAACTGAGCTGTGGGCCCCACTCGTAGGAATGCTACTAGGATTTCACTTCATCAGAGAAAATTTTCGTAAATGACCATCCAAAATGTGCGAGATGAATTTCAACGGTCTGGATAAATGGACATTGGACACACATAGAAAACCGAAGCTTCTCATTACCAATTTAATAGATTTATTCATATAAATGAAAAGAATAATGTGATTACAACGAAGCTAAATTCTCCGTAATAAATTGCAAAAGAAAGAAAGAAAAAAGTATAAATCAATAAAAGAAGCAATCCACTATCTATCAATCATTCATCCCAGCAAAGATCGACGGCTGAGAAAGCTCCAATCCAACGGCGAAGATTTACAACAAGAGTAGAGCGGCGAAGACGCCGGAGATAGCAGATCCAGAGATAACGACTCTGTTCAAGGCAGGGAGAGCGGCGCTGTTGTCAGCTGGAGACTCAGCAGGAGAGGCGGGTGACGGCGGGGTGGAGATAGACGGAGTAGGAGAGCCGGTGGGAGAAGATGAAGAAGGGGAGGGAGATGACGGAGGTGGAGCCGGAGGGGAAACGGTGGTCGATGGAGACGGGGAAGACGCTGGGGGTTTGGAGATCGGAGAAGGAGAGGATGCGGGAGGCGTGACGGAGGCAGGTGGTGGAGACGCCGGAGCGAGGGACGGTCGGGGAGGAGAGACAGTCGGGGCTGCTGATGGCGAGGATCCCGGCGCCTGTGCGAGTGCGGATCCTGCCAGTGATCCCAGCATCATCAGAATCGCAACGAAGCTGCTGTAGGAGAAAGCCATCTTCTTCTTCCTCTACACTAGAGAGAGAGAGAGAGAGAGAGATTCTACTCGCGAGCAGAGAGACAGAGAGAGAGATAGAGAGGGAGAGATGAGTGATGAGAGAAGAAGGGAAGAAGGGTATATATAGAGAAATGCGAGGTCGGTTTGAGAGAAAAGAGTATTATTTTAATTTTATAATAAAAAGGGAAATTATTGCCCAACCAAGACGAACTAGCCGTTTGAGAGGGACAGATCCTCTACAACAGCTGTTTCACGCGCTTCGTCACCCTTACACAGGACGCGGATTGCGTCCTACCCCTGCCAGGAGAGACTCGGTCATGACTCGGTCATGGTAGGGGCTATGTGGACTGCATCGTAATGTACGTGTTTTATCCACGCCGTCCATCCATTTTAACGAATCATTTTTAAGGATGAATTTGAAAAATGGGAAAACCCAACACTTAAGTGTGCCACACCAGAGAAAACAGTGGAATTGGTCACTTACCCTTCAAAACTTTTTGAAGGGATAGCAGATGTTGGTGTTTTCTTTTAAAAATAAAATAAAATATATATATATATATATATATATATATATATATATATATATATATATATATATTTAAATCACCCTACTTATTTCAGTGTCGCCCACTTGAGCCTTGTATCTGTCTATTTTTGAAACATGCCTTAAAATAATCTTAAAAATAGATATCATCGTGACCTCCACAGAACCCCTGCCAGGACCGGGTCAGTCCTGGCCGGGTAGGGTGGCAATGGGGTCGGTGGGGCTCACCATCTTGTGTACATGAAATCCTGTCTGGTCAGATTTGACTTCGATTTTAGGCCTGAAGACCAAAAATCACCTTACATCATAACTTAGATGTGCCGAAATAATGGCAATATTACATGAGTTCAATGAAAAATACACAGCATGGTGGCCTTACACATGTACCTATGGTTGGAATTTTACCTCACCAATTGTTGCATTTGAGATTACTCATCTGAGTCTGAGGTTAATCTGATAGATGGATTGGATTTTGCATACACAACATGGTCGCCCCACATAACTGATTGGTCAGTCTGACCATTACAACCGTTTCTAAAGCACCCAAGTATTTAAGGCCCATCCTGTTTTACATGTGAAATCCTCTGCCCATCAGCTGAACTCCATGATTCTCAGCCGATCGGACCATTGATCATGTAGTTCCACAATTCAAGTGGGCCATTTTCAATGCAATTTACTATTGCGCTCCACCAAACTTAAATCGGAGAGTTGACAGCTCTAGATTTGGTACAGCTCTGCCACAAGAACATTGCAAGAGTCACCAAGTTTTTATTTAGAGGTCCAAAACTCAGGGGCTGTTTGGGGTCTCTACTAACAAGAGATTATTTGCTTATTATTAAAACTCTATTTTTATCCTTATTTAGAAAAAAAAAGAAGTACGCAGGTCCTTAAAAAATAGGCAATGAAAAATTAAGTTATTTTGTCTTTGAAAGCTTTTATTACTTAGATAATTTTGGCTAATTTTAAAATAAATTTGTCTTAAACTTTCCTTTGTAGTTCTCATCTTACCTTCATCTCTTTTCTTTACAATCTCCATGTTGAAGGTGAGGCTACACATGATGAATGGTCCACATCACGGTGTCCCACATAATGCATGATCACATCAAAAGGTGGGATCCGCATGATGTATGGTGGACATTGAAGGATGGATCGCATGATAGAGTTGATATTCAAGGTGGGCCCACATGATGAACGGCTCATATTGAAACTTGGGCCCCACATGATGGATGATTCAAAAGAAAAGTGAAACCCACATGACGGTTGGTGAACATCAAAGGTGGGTTCCATATGATGGATGACCCACGTATGTGGCCTCACATGAAGGATTATCCACATCAAGTGGGCCCCAGAGGATAGACGATCAATAACAAAATTGGAACCCACATCATGGATGGTAGACATCAAAAGTTAGGCCCACATGATGAACGACCCATATTGAAGGTGCTCCCCACATGATGAATGGTCTACATCAAGGTGGGCACACATGATGCATAGTTTACATAAAAAAGGTAGGCCCCACATAATAGATGGCCCACGTCAAAGTGTGGCCCAACATGATGGACCATTCATGTTAAGTGGGCTCCACTTGTCGACATCAAAGGTGGGACCCATATGATGAATGATGGACATCAAAGGTGACTCATGCGATGAACAATTGATATCAAAGGTGAGCCCACATGATAAACGACCCATATTGAAAGTGAGGCCCCACATAATGATTGGTCTACATTAAGGTGACTCACATAATGGACAGAGTGGGCTCACATAATAGATGACCCACATCAAAGTGTGGCCTCCCGTGATGGACAGTTCACATCAAGTGTCCCACCTAATGAACCGTCCACATATAAGGTCTAATATGATGGACAACCTATATATAAAGTTGCCCAACATGATGAGTGATGCACATAGAAGGTGTGCCCCACATAATGGATGGTATACATCAAAAGTGGACCCACATAATGGCCAACCTACTTTGTAAGTGGGATCCACTCGATGTACACATCAAATGTGGATTCAATGTTATGGGTAATGGACACTAAGGGGCCCACATAAAGGGCAATTAGCATTGATGGTGGGCTCCATATAATGGACAATCCACGTCTAGAGTTAGGCACAGGATGATTGCGACTCACCTAATTCAACTCGTCTGACTTGTTCAGACCCGACTCGATCCGAACTAAGTAGGCCTCGCCCAATTCGAATTCAAACCGAGTCGAGTTCGAGTTACCCAGTAACTCGACTCGACCCGAAACTCGGTCCGATCAAACTTGATTCGTTTCGAAACCAACTCAACTCAAATTCATGTATATATAAAATATATACAAAAAAAACATAATTTTAAAATATATCTAACCCTATACGCTGCACCCGATGCCAACCCGATCCCAAACCTTCTCTCTCTCTCCTTCATCCTCCTCTTCCAAGCCCGGCAACCACCCACCACCATCACCACCCTACTCATCTCTTTCTCTCCCCTCCACTCCCTCCCTCCTCTTCCAATCCCGATAGCCACTCACTAGCATCACCATGCTCCTCCTCGTCCTTTCTCTCTCCTCTCTACTCCCTCTCTCCCTCCTCTTCCAAGCCCGGCAACCACCTACCACCATCACCACCCTCCATCTCTCTCTCCATTCCACTCCCTCCCTCATCTCTCGATTTGAATTGGTGCCAACTCAAACCGACTCGATACTTTTGATTGGGTCAAACTTAATCCAGATTAGTCCAAGCCAGACCTGGATTTGGATTACTTCATGCATGTTGGACTTAGTACCGAGTCGAGTCGAGTTTGGGTCAGGCCTATTTCAAAACCGGATTGAGTCGGGTCATCCTTAACTCGGTCCGACTTAACTCGATGCTCAACTCTATCCACGTCAAATGTTAACCCCTAATGATGAAAAGTTTATATTCAAGATAGGCCTCATATGATGGACAATCCACTTTGAAGGTTTGGCTCACATGATGGACGACCCGCATCAAAGGTGGGTTCCACATGATGGACAATCCACATCTAATGTCCGACATAGTGGACGATCCAAATGTCTTAAAAGATGAAGACGATAGCCATCCATTCTTTTGCCATTTGGGGCATGGTCAATTTATCATTAAATCCACCAAAATGACTGTCTAGATTATTCTTATAATGAAGTTGTTATAATCTTAAAAAATGACATCAACCACTTTTTAAAAAAGCTATTATTTGAATGATTTATCAAACGTTCTTATTTCAAATAAGAGTAAGAATAAAAAGAGCTTGTTGAAGGAAAAATCAAAGTGGTCCGTGATGCGAAAAGAACGACTAATAACAAGGAAAGTGACTCGAAACCGAGGCGACCAGAGTACTACGATAAGTTTCTGGCTCAAGCTGTTAGAACATAGAGGTAGGAGACAAAACAAGAAACTCTCTCGATGAAGAGATGAACCCCTGAGTTAAGATATCCAAAGACATGCCCTTATTAGGGGAAGAGTAATCCCATCAGGAATATCTACAAACATGGGCAAATGACCCATAAGCAAGGAGCTCAGGTCCTTAAGCTCCCCAACACCCTGAGTTGACTAGGTAGACCACTGCTAATGGTAGAACGAAAAATATGGAGGGAATCTCGCACCGGATTTAGAGAAAAAGGATTCGGGCCAATCCTGGTCGAAGATCATACCAACCAAGGCAGGCTTTGTGACATTTTTGGAGATAGTTTCCACTTAAATAGGAACCTCTCAGCATATCCAACATATCCCGTGAAGATACGCTGGTTTCGAAACCGTCTAAGAACCTTATAAGTACAACTACCTTAAATGAGAGAAGGTAAGCTAAAAAATCCAAACTCAAGCCTTTGATCCAAATCTACCAGCCAAACTTAGGCATCGGAGGGTCTATAACTGTCATCGGGACCCCTCCATTATCTATATCTACCTATTTCTTTGCAGATCCATTGGTAGGTGTACCTCCACGACTAATCATATCAAATTACTAGATTCCTGTGATACCTTATGAAAGTAGGTCTTATTTGAAAAACTCTTATTAGATTAGAGTAGAGATGTCAAACCCGCCATTAACATTTGAATGTTATACAAATCATTCCCTACAAGGGAGGGACGCGAATTGAGTCCGGCCCCTTGGTTTTGAGTAGAGGCGTACACGAACTGAGCTAGCTCGGTTAGCTCGCTCGACTCGACTCGAAAAATCTTGATTCGAAGCTGAGTTCGAGCCGAGTCGAGCTAATTTTTTGAGCTTGAAAATGAGTTCGACCCGAGTTCGAGCTAGCCCCAACTCGACTTGACTCGGATCGAACCCAGCTCGAATCGAACTCGGATTGAACTAGTTCGATGACTCAGTTACTTTGATATTGATGTTGCTCACCATGTGTTTAAAGAAATGACTCAAAGAAGTGTGTTGGTGGCAAGGAAGGTATGTATATGAAACCAACACCCTTTTTTCATGATTTTTATGTTGCTTAGAAGGTGTTTGATAAAATACCTATAAAACCATTACTATTGTATAAAATACAGTGAGATTTTGAAGGTGTAGTCCAGGTGTTTGTGAAAATGTTGTAATGGAAAACTCGGCTCGATCTCGGGTCGAACTCGGCTCAAACTGGCCCAAGTTGCTCACCGAACCTAGCCAAGCTGGCCAGTCAAGCTTGAGGACCGAGCCAAGCCAAGTTCGAGCTGAGGTCAGTTAGTGGCCGAGCCGAGTCGAGCTGAGGCCAGCTTGGCTCGGTTCGACTCGATGTACACCCCTAGTTTTAGGTCCAGAAAGCCCATTCCCTAGATCGAGTGAACGTGGATTGAGTGCTACCCCCACCAGGACTAAACTACGAATAGACGGTCCTCATAGGGGTTCTTTGTGGTCCACCGTGATGTATATGTTTTATCCATACAATTCATCCATTTTAAGAGATCATTTTAGTGAATGAAACTAAGAAGAATGCATTTGGAAGGCTTAAGTACACCACACTACAAGAAGTAATGGGGATTGAATGCTTACTATTGAATTTTTCTTAGGTCTGCATAAGTTTTGAAACAAGCTAATATTTATGTTTTTCCTTCATCTAGCTCTATAGATGATCTTATGAATAAGTTGGATAACAAATAAACATCATGGTAAGACATAAGAAGGTTTCCCCGTTACTTTTTGTTAGGGATGCACACAGGTTGGTTCGGTCTGGTTCTAGGGTGAAACTGGAACCAAACCATTCCTTACGGTTCTAGGATTTTCGAAACAAGACCATGAAAACCTGTTCAGTTCCACTGTTCTGGGCTTTTTGTAATCCAGCCCAATTGGGAGAGAAATGAGCAGAGAGAGAGAGAGGGCAGCCACACGCAGTAGGGTTAGGTCTAGTTAGGGACTTAGGCTTTTATTTTTTGTTTATTTTTTTTTTTTTTTTACAAGTTTGGTTCGATTTACATACCCGCAAACCAAGAACCGAACCAAACTAAACAATTCTTTGATTTTTGGAATCAGAACCGGAGCCGGTGTACTTTAGAACCGTACCAAATCGAACCATTTGCTTGATTCTGGTCCGGTTCCACGGTTTGATGTGTACCCTACTTTTTATAGTGCAGTACACTTAAGCCTTCCATCTATACCTCTTTTTTGAATTTTTTATCCCCCACCCACACCACACGCACCATCTATTCCTCTCCCCTTTTTTTTTGGATTTTTTATCCACCACCCATGCCACATGCACAATCGATCCAAGATCGAAATAGTGTCTCTCTACCACCATCTACTTTGTTTAAGATCCTACTGTTTTTTTTTTAGATCCTACCCTAAAATAATTTGTTACCTTTTTTAGACCTTGCATTAAAATGATTCATTAAAATGAATGGACCGGATGATAAAACACATGCATCACTACAGACTATAAAAGAACTCCATCGGACGCTGTACAAGGCCTACAGAGATTCCCATGAAATATTCACTCCATCCATCAGTTTTGCAAGGCCACGACATGGCAAAAATCAATCAGATTCAAAACTCATGTAGACCATACCACACGAAACAGCGTGGATTGAATGCTGACTTTCTGTGGACCATCGTAGTTAAGTATCAAGATGTTGTTTATGCTTTATCTGAACTGGTAATAACCCAATTACGGGATTGGATGGCATATAAACATCTTGTCGGCTCATTTGCGGACGATTCCACTCTTACTGTTTTGTTAGGTACAATGATCATTCAAGCAGGCGTAATGAATTTCAACGGTCTGGATAAGTGGACCATGGACCGACATAGAAAGCCAAGGTTTTCGATAGAAATTTAATATATTTATTTAGATAAATAAAAGGAATAATGTAATTATAGTGAAGCTAAAAAGCTCTGCAATGAATTGGAAAAAAATAATATATATATATATATATATATATATATATATATATATATATATAAAGAAGCAATCCACCATCCATCAATCATTCTCTTGAGAAAGCTCCAATCGGATGGTGAAGATTTAGAACAAGAGCAGGGCGGTGAAGACGCCGGAGATAGCAGATCCGGTGATCGTGACTCTGTTCAAGGTAGGGAGAGCAGCGTTGTTGTCGGCCGGAGACTGTGCTGGAGAGCCCGAAAACATTGGGGAGGACATAGACGGAGTAGGAGTGCTGGTGGTAGAAGATGAAGAAGGGGAGGGAGATGATGGAGGTTGAGCTAGAGGGGAAACGTAGGTCGACGAAGACGGAGAAGACACCGGGGGTTTGGAGATCGAAGAAGGAGAGGATGCTGGAGGTGTGATAAAAGGGGCAGGAGATGGTGGAGTAACAGCAGGTACTGTAGACGTTGGAGCCAGGGACGGTCGGGGAGGTGAGACGGTTGGGGCTACTGATGGCGAGGATCCCAGCGCCTGTGCGAATGCGGATCCTACCAATAATCTCAGCATCATTAGAATCGCAATGAAGCTGGAGAAAGCCATCTTCTTATTCCTCTACACGTAGAGAGAGAGCTGCTACTCGCAAGTAAAGGAATAAGGTAGCTCGCAAGCAAAGGAATAAGGAGGAAGAGCGAGAGAGAGAGAGAGAGAGAGAGAGAGAGAGAGAGCTGCTACTCGCAAGCAAAGGAATAAGGCAGCTCGTAAGCAAAGGAATAGGGAGAGAGAGAGAGAGAGAGAGAGAGAGAGAGAGAGAGAGAGAGAGAGCTGCTACTCACAAGCAAAGGAATAAGGCAGCTCGTAAGCAAAGGAATAAGGAGAGAGAGAGAGAGAGAGAGAGAGAGAGAGAGTCATGGGAGAAGAATAGAAGCCGGGTATATATAAAGAGAGACGAGGTCGGTTAGAGAGAAATGAGTATTATTTTATTTATTTTTTAATATAAAGGAAATTATTGGCCAACTAAGATGAACTATCCGTTTGAGAATGAGAGACCCTCTACGACAGTTGTTTCCCGCACTGCGTCACAAATCACAGGACGCGGATTACGTCCTACTTCTGTCAAGAGGGACTTGGTCCGAGCATGGGCTCTGTGGGGCCATCGTGATATATGTTTTTTTATCCACGCATTCCATCCATTTTAGCAGATTATTTTAAGGCATGACTTGAGAAGGAGTCATATTCAATGCTCAAATAGGTTGCACCACATGAAGCAGCGGTGATAATGAGATTACTGTCAAAACTTTCGTAAGCCCGCTGTGATGTTTATTTTCCATCTAACATGTTCCTAAAATTTCATAGGATTGTTAGTGGTTAATTCTACTATTTTCTGTGGTCGGGCCCACTTAAGCATTGAATTTGCCTCCTTTTTTTTATTTAGATAATGCCTTAAAATAATCTTTTAATATGGATGGATGGCATGGATAAAATATATACATCACCATGGAGTCTACAGGGCCCCTGGTAAGGGAAACAGATTGGCTACTCCCCCTGACACCAGCCAATGGTTGGTGGTCAGTGCCCTGTGGGCCCCACCATGATGTATATGTTTCATCCATGCCGTTCATCTATTTTTACAGATCATTTTACGATATGAGACCAAAAATAAGGTATTCCCAATCTTAGGTGGACCACATTATAGAAAACAGTGTTGAATGAGTGTCAACCATTAAAAACATTTTGGGGGCATAAAAGTTTTGAATCAAGCTGATTTTTGTTTTTTCCCTTCATTTAGGCCTGTATGACCTAATCAACATATTGGATGTTAAATAAATAGTATAGTGGGCCTTAGGAGGATTTTAATGGTGGATATCCAATTACTATTGTTTTCATGTGGTGTGGTCCACCTGAGATTTATATCCCTCTCATTTTTGGGATAAAGCAATAAATGATGTGTAAAAATGGATGAACGGAATGGATGAAGCACATACATTATGGCGGGGTTCACAGAGCACCGACCACCAGCCACGGGGCTGGTGGCAGGGGTAGTAGCCAATCTGTTTCCCTTGGCAAGACCGAGTTAGTCCTGGCGGGGGTAGGAGGCAATCTTCGTTCAATTACAATTTGTGTGGCCCACCATGTTGTGTATATAAAATTCAGTCGTTTCAGGTTTTGACTTCATTTTTAGGCCTCAAAAACTAAATATTAGCTTAGACCCACAGCTCAGATGGGCACGACAACATGGAACAATGGCGCCGATATATGGGTTTGATGGAAGACACACACCGCGGTAACACTACACACGCACCTATGATTGGCAGGCTGATTTTAGGTCTTGGGGCGAACCAGATAGATTGATTGGATTTCATATACACAACATGGTGGACCCTACATAATGAATTATTTTACGTGTGTTTAACCACCGAGTCCATCTACTACACCAGTGTTTCACCCAGATTATAGAACACCCCAGCAGTTTAAAGCTCATTTTGTTCTACATATGAAATCCTTTGTCAATTAGGTAAACTATATGATTCTAAGCCGATCGGACCATTGATCATTTAGACCCACAACACAAGCCACAATCAAGTCCAAACAAGAATAATTCAAAATTTAAGTTGAAAAATCTTTGCGAGCAAAACCCACAACACAAATGGACAACTAATGCACTATGAAAGAAGAAATTACAAGAGATAATAGCTTACCGATTTGAACAAGCCTCGAATCTCTTTTTTTTAAGCCCTTGTAAGAACTTTATAAGGTAGGCCTTATTGATCAATGGTCTAGATTGACCCGATTGTTGGACTATATGATCGGGTAAACCAGTGGACCCCACTTCATTGTGATTTACGCAGAGTATCTGCGTAAGAATGCACAAGGGGTGAAGTGTTATAGCTTGATATGTAGGGCTGTTTGTGTTTGATTAAGATAAGCAAGTGTGGAGCTGTGAAAGAGAGTTGTGATGGGATTCAAACTCTCATCCTCACATAACTTATATATAAGAGATCTGGATCCCCGATCCTACACCATACGGTAGAGGCTTAAGTTACATCTATTTCTCTACGAAAGGGTGTGAAGGAGAGGAAGATCTTATGTAACGTCCCAAATTTCAGGGGCTGAGTAGGAACACGACTCCTAAATTCCTAGGTGTCACGTGTGCCCTAATGGGCTTCAGCTTTTAATTATATTTGGATGATCTTATAAGTAATGTAAAGTTTAGCAAGGCATAAAGAATAAACAAGTCATAAAGCAGTATCAAGTGCCACTAAATATAAAAATATTTAAACCACAAATCCAAAAATATCCAAACAGAAGACTAGTCTCACTTATACATATGTCTCAAAAAGACTAGGGCCCTAGCCCAATCCCTCGATCGTCGACCGAACTTTAAAGATCCGTTAAAGGTCTGGCAGTACGCCCGCTTTTCCTCGTCATCCATGTTGGTGTCCTCCAATGCATCCTGCTCCATCATCCCTGCATCTATGACATGTAATGGTTGGTGTTTTAAAACACTGTCCTAGATTGGGAGTCAGTAGTTATCTCAGTGGTACCATTAACAATAAATTACACAAATTATCATACACAAGAGTAAATTTAGTAAACAATATACATCATAGAATCTTAGATATTCTAGTTAGTGCAATGCATGATTTAATGACATAATGCAAGCCTCTCACCACCAACACTCTCTTAAGCGACAACTTCTAACGATTGTGAATGACCAATACTCCCTCTATGCGACCTCGACTGTCTAATCGTTAAAGAAAATAATGCAATGTCATGTAAATGCTAATCAAGTTGATTAATTAGGTTCATTTATCTAGCAGGTTGAGAAACCGAGATACCCTTGTTGAAAAATATTGCCATAATCCTATCATGCGGCTTTAATGGTTGTGGCCGTATGACTCTCACAATCCTTAGCCCTCGTGGGTTCGTCAATCTCATAGCTCTTAGCTCATACGAAAATAATTAAGACTTCAAAGTCCTTTTCGTGGTCATTACGAGGAGGTCGTCACCTCAGCATAGGCCAACAGCATGGGCATAGTATCCCATACCACCGTCCCCGTCTTACAAGTCTTGGTGCTCACTGGTCACTACGAGGAGGCTCGTCACCCCAGCGTAGGCCGACAGCTCGAGCTCGGGCATAGTGTCCCATACCACCATCCCTAGTTCATGAATCTTTGTGGGCCACAAATCATGGTTATCAATGGGCACAAAGGATACACGGTGCCCTAGGTTCTAGCAGGCGTGTACAAACATGATTAACATCTAAGGATGGCCAATCAGTGGGCTAATATGCCCCCACGAGACGAACCATAGACTATATGGCCTGAGAATGACGTCTCGTGTAGTCCACTTACGGCCGACAAGTCATGGTTTGACTAGTCGGGCCAAACTTGCCTGTGGGCTGACCCAACGGAACGGTTGCCCCAGGGATTCCGGTTGATCAGTCGATCCATAAGGGGACATGTACACAGGTAGATAACATATATTCAATAATTTCACGGACAATTTCACTAGTGACATGCACAATTCAGCATTCTAGGAATATGGACAGTAATATGCTAAACTCCGCCCAAACATCCGCATGTGAAGAGTCAACATTATAATTTCAGCAACAATTGGAGATTAGGATCAACATATTCCAGCCATTTAGCAAAGATGGACAGCCATACGCCTATCCACAATAATTTAATTCACATGTGACAACATGAATCATACAATTTAGCAAGGTAGCGGAAGCTAAGCACAACAATTTCAGCAAATCAACAGGTAGACAAACAATGCATTCAATCTACGCCTAGCAATTGCATGTGATGAAGTTCAAGATACCAAATCAGCAATATATTTGGAGAATTGCACATGCGATTCCTAATAAATGAATAAACCGACATTCACACATCAGGGAGTTCTCAGAACCTAAATCCCTCTCCTAATTTTAGGGAAAACCTATGTCTATGTTCCAAATCAAGAAGTTCTAAAAATTCAGCAACATGCAAGTACATACACCACTCACGTTCACTAAGATCTACACTAGGCACAATAATCGGCCACCTAAAGATAATGGTCCGCACCTATTGTAGATTGGAGGTCCTTTGAGTCACTCTAGCAGCGCCGGGTTTGCAAATTCGATGTGTTTAGGCCTTACGCCAAGGAATTGCATGTCAAGACGTATGCATGCAACCCTAGCATAAGAGAAATGGAGGAGAAGTCAAGATTGTTACCTTGAATCAACCATACCTCGTCTCTATGGCGATAAAGCTAAGGTTTTCGACGTGCGGTGGTGGTAGGGGTGTAGAAATTTCAATTCCCTAGCTCCCTTGCACATGCACCCTCCTCTCTCTCTCAACTGCTGGAAATGGTTGTAAAATTGAGGGAGAGAGGGCTGAATGGGTTATATACCTTGATTTTAATTCCAGTTGACCCAGAATTCTATAAATTCCTTCAAATGGCCCTTGGGACTCATTTCTTATTGTTAGGCCTACCCTGATGGCCCCCTAGCCCATCTAATTTATGTGATAGGTGCCCCATGGCTCGATGAAGGGCTGTGCAAAGTTTGACGGCAAACAGACACAGATTTTTATTGTGAGGATCTGATTTGCGATCAATGGTTACCGTTCTCGATCGGGGGTTAAATTTGGCAGACGAATGAAGGAAAATATTTTCAACCTATGGTGCAAATTTGGGTGAAATTCGATGACTGAAATGTCTTAGTTTATTGTCCTAAGTGGTAGGGTAATTTGTTTTAAAATTTCAGACTTAAGGCCTGTGCTAAGGTGAGTTGCAATTTACAAGTGCCGATTGGATGGCGCAAATCTTCTATTTTCAAGCGTCGTTTGAGTCCATTTCCCGCGATGGACTACAAGCCCAGTGAAATGGACATTACTCTATAATTTCAGAACTAATGGCCCACTAACAAGCGATTTAGAGCCTGTTCAGGTAATCGGGGCACTTCTTGAATAAATTAGGTAGAGAGATTTCTTGGACGTAATATTTGAGGTATGGATTAACTAAGTTCACAGTATGGCCTATTTAAAATTAGCGAAAATGATGATTCGGTCATGATCACTGTAAACCATCGGTTTTAGGCTAAAAGAGTAACTGGCTTGATTTAGTTTATTAATTAAGGTCTGACCCATAGCTGGCTTGGGTTTGGGTAGATCTCTAGTTTAGTTATGGTTGTTTGATTAGTCGGTGGTAGGTCGGTTAGATTTGGGCCCTATGTGAATAAATCATGGGGCTAAACTCGATGTTTAACTGATCGGTTGGATTCATTGGTTCTTTATCGGTACCAGCCACGTATAAGCTCACCTCGAGCATTAAGGGTCAATAAGTGATGACGTGGCTAGTTATATAAAAAAATTTAAGAATTTTTGGTAATTCAAAATAGCAAAAATTCGAGGTGTTACATCTTAGCATTGGTTTTCTGGTATTATACTTCTTCATCTTTGGCGTATCAGTTAGGTAAGCCATCCAAACCTCAGATCTCTATGCCCTATGCACAACCAGATCTCTGGGATTTCTACATTATACTAGAATAACAGTTGGTATCAAAGCTTATTGTACATAGGTACGGATGATTGAAAACAGTAATTAGGGTTTTCCAATACGAAACCCATCTCAGTAATTAGGGTTTTTCCAATTCGAAACCCACATCAGTAATTTGGTGATTTTGATTCAAATCCCAAAATCTTAAAATTAGGGATTTTGAATCCCAAATCCCAAATGTTGAGGGTTTCAGTTTGATAACCCCAAATCCAGTTGAAATTAGGGATTTCCGATTCCGATTCCCAAATCAATGAGATTAGGGATTTCGGATTCCGATTTCCAAATCAGGATAATTAGGGATTTTAGATTCCGATTTCCAAATCAAGATAATTAGGGATTTTAGATTTCGATTCCCAAATCAGTGAAATTAGGTATTTCCTATCTGTATCCCAAATACAGCAGCTATTGGGATCATACCTCGATCTTCTATGCCAGTTAGCTATCATCGCCCCTCGTCTCAGTTAGTCGTCGATGATGGTTCACCACTCTCTTCTTCCTTACCTTCGGAACTTTGGCTGACATCTATGAATCTAACATTCATCACCTTTCCGATGACGTCTCCGACATCTAGTTTCGGTGTCATACCGTCCGGACTACCAGAAGTTCAAGCAGGAGAGCAATGATACCCTTCATCTTCTTGGGTCATCGGGCTGGCAACGAGATAAAAACTGCAAACCCTCTCGATTTTCTGTTTTAATCGGAGCAGAGTACCGGGTCCGTAGATCCAATGTGATTCGATTTGGGTCTTGGGATCCGACTTAAATTTCAATCAGGTATGCAAACCATATTTGTGTTGATTTGGGTCTGTCATATGGATATGGATCCCATTTAGTTGGTAGGCCCTGATTTCAATCTGGTCCATTAAATCCCAGATTTGGACTGTTCAATATCATTCCATGTTCATTATTATTTAGATTTGGGCTGTCTTATGGGCATATTAACTAACTCATTCACTAGGTATATGATATACGTGAACTTTTATCTGAAAAATTTTAAGTGTTTGAACTAATCTGTCCATCTTATGAACACCTATACATGGACCTACCCATCCAATTGTAAAGTTCCATACTATTTTTCTATCATGTGAATATCAGGAACTAGATCAGTCATGTTCATTGAACACGTCCTGATCATACAGAGTCTTAATCTGACCCTTTAATTAGCCCATCACCCATTCTTGGAGTTGATATGGACCATTGGATTATATAATGAGAAACTTATCCATATGTTTCACTTTAAGGTTCCTATATTTTCCAATGGTCAATACCAACCATCTTGTGAGCCGCATCAGACTAATTAAGTTATAATCTATTGAAAGGCAGGATTATAATCACAATCTTAAGTCTATATTTAAAAGTGTTGGATTCGATTGTGTTAGCCACCATAGTGACCTCAATCGATGAAAACTTTGCAAGTACAAACTTGTGACATTGGGATAAGGAGGATGGCATACAGTTGCATTCATGTTTTCATGCGTGCGGTAATGAAAACACAGACATTTATCGTTGGGTAGTAACATGAACGGGTGAAGTAAATGATAGGGGTGATGTAAGGTTGAAAGACTTATCTCACTCATGGGTGTTAAGTGTCTCAACTTTACATAACAGATATCACTTAGCTTCATGTTTAGGAGGATCGCTGACATGTTATTATTATTTATTATCTCCCATAAGAGGAATGATGATGATGTAACAAATCCTCACTAGGATGTGATGGTTGGGTCCATCTTCATCTTGGATGATTCAATTAATGCCTCCCTTAGCAACTGAATTAATTAATTTTTCCTGATATTTGTTTACATTCATGAACTGATAAAATAATGAACTGATGTGAGTATATGCATCTCTTCTATTTCAATCTCAATTCCAACTAGTGTATACCAAGTCCTTGCCCTAAATGGATCTAATTATGTTCAATGGAAGCAATCCATTGAAGTTGTCTTGGCTTGCCTACAATTAGATCTTGCCCTGATAACACCATAACCACCAAAACCATCTGATGATAGCACTGAATCAGACATTAATCGTTATGAGACATGGTTTAGATGAAATGATATGTACTTAAAATTCATAAAGTATTCAATTTATGAGTCTATGAAAGGTGTGATGCCTAATGTAGATAAAGCCAAAACTTTCCTGACCGAAATGGAAAAACGATTCAAGAAATCTGATAAATTAGAACTAGGTATTCTTTTGAATAAACTAACTCATTCATCAATATCCATGAATAATTATAAAGCAGATCGAAGTTGTATCTAAGATCCGCTCTCTAGGTCTCATACTTATTAATGACCAACTGATTCACTTGATCATGAATAATCTACCTCCTGAATACAGTACGTTCCTAGTAAACTATAACACTCTGAAGGAGATGTGGACATTGGATGAATTAATTACTCAATGCGTCTAAGAAAAAGATAGGATCAGGCTATTGAGTAAAGTGTAAAATGTTAATATGATGATCTCAGGATATGGGCATAAAGGTAAAAGGAAAAGGAACAAAGGTTCTAATAATAGATCCTCTGGTCCTCCATTATGAAACCATGATAATCAATTAGGAAATGAATTGAACCGCAAACAGGCTAAAGGCAATTATTGCTACTTTCATAAAAAGGTGGGTCATCTAAAGAAAGACTGTAAAAATTATAAGAAATGACTTATAAAGAAAGCTAATAACTCTGTTCTTATCTGTTTTGAATCTAATCGATGTGTCGGTGGATTCGTGGTGGATGGATTCGGGAACTACTATTCACATATGTACTTCTATGCAGGAATTACTATAAGTCAAGCCACCAACTGATGCAAAGCGCTCAGTATACGTAGGCAATGGTGTCAAGGTAGATGTGGAGGAAATATACGTCTATAGGCTCAAGTTAGAGTCTAATTATTTTTTAGATTTAGTAGATACATTTTGTGTGTCGTCTATAAGATGCAATTCAATTTCAATTTCTTGTTTGGAAAAGTTGGGATATTCATTTCAAATTGAAAATAAAAGCTTTATTATTTACTTTAATTTGATTAAAGTTGAAATCGGCTCTATAGTGAATAACTTATAACAATTAGAATTGATTACCTCTCACATTTATAATGTTAATACCTTGTATGGAAATAAAGTAGGATCTAAGCGAAGGTTAGACTATGAGAATTTCTTCATGTTGTGGCATAGGCGACTATGTCATATATCTCATGAGAGATTGGATAGACTTGTGCGAGAAGGAATTATACATTCTCTAGATTTCTCCGACTATAAAGTATGTATTGATTGCATATATAAAACAAAAACAGAACAGAACTAGAAAGAAATGTGCAATAAGGAGTGTATGTCTCTTAGAGACAATACATACGAACATTTGTGAATCATTCCTTACGGCTTCATTGAGTGGAAACAAATATTTTATTACCTTTATAAATGGCTACTGTCGTTTTGAGTACCTCTACCTTATTAGTGAGAAATCAGATGCCTTAGATGCTTTTAAAATCCATGAGACTGAAGTTGAAAATCAACTCGATAAAAGGATTAAAGTTGTTAGATATGACCATGGTGGTGAATATTATGGCAGATATGATGAATTAGGACACAATCCATAGCCATTCGCTAGATACCTATATGATTGTGGCACGGTCGCCCAGTACACTATTCTTGGTGCTCTAGAATAGATTGATATGGAGTTGAGGGTCAAATATTGTATATTAGACCCCATTTATTACCTGAATTTATGAACATGGTACCGTCTAACAGCCTGTTTTAATCGTGTTTGTGATGCAGGACATATTTACAAGCTTGGATTGAAATAGGAGGATAAAAGCATGGATTTAATGCACTAATGACACCAAGGCAAGGGATGGACCCCAAGGGACCAAGATCGATGGATTTACATGCCAGAGATCCGAGAAAATCGAGAAAATGAAGCTCAAGTGGCTCGAATTTGGTCCAAAATGTAAAATCACAGGGCTTAAAACTACATACATGGCTTGAGGACCACAAATTAACCGTACACATCAAATTTCGACCATGAGATCCTTGTGGAAGTGGGCCAACGGACAGATTAGCCCGTGAATCTCTAATTTGGGGCCCACCTAATACCTGAATATATTTCAATTCGAGTCTCAACCCATTAAATGAGCTAGAAAAGTGGACAGACGGAGCAGATTTCTCTTGACATCACGGTGGGACCCATTTACATGGGATGAGCGTACATTGCACACGTGCACTGGAGGTGCACTGAATGATGGGTCGGGTCAAACCGACTTTGACCCGCGCCCGTCCGACTTTCCTAAACAGAGAAGGAAAGTCTTTGTTGCGTTTCAAGGTCGACCGCTGATCCATCAATGGCCCACCATCATCGTGAAAATCGATGATCGGATCCGTTCATCATGTCTGGAGGGGGGATGTGACCGTTACCTAGGTGGAAATGTTTCAAGAAGCAATAAGGATCAGTTTTCAACCATCCAAATGAAAGACCAACGGTGAAGTGAAAAATCAGGTGGACCACACTAAATGTGAATATAATCACGTCATTTGTCACGCCCCAAACTCAGAAATCGGATTCATAGGAATCCCGATCGCCGAATCCGGTGCCGACAACCTCCGTAGTACCCATTCTCGGCTCCTAGCATTCATATGCCAGATTCTGATTCTGGGATCCTATAAGGAAGATTTTTTTTTTTTTTTTGAAATGTACATTTAACTAGTAATAAGCATAACCACAAGATTACCCAATTCACAACGACAACATCGTCATCACATATTCACTAATATAATCATTTGAATACAATACTGAAAGAAAAATACATAAATAGAGAATCAAGCTCCAGAAGACCACCGCACGTTTCAAGCTCAATACTACTGCAGCTTGACATCACCTGCACGCATCTATCGTGCATAAGCTTACAGAAAGCTTAGAGGGTGGTGTAAGTGTGTGCACAAGGTAAGTGTCAAGTATTCAATACAATGTCATGATCATACAATACCGAAAATACTGGTAATTCATAATTCGTACATCATCGAAATAAGCAGAAATACTAACAAGTCCATAAGTCAATAAATATCAGGATACGCAATATATAACAGTTATGCAATAAAGAATCATAAAGAGCTAAATATCAGATGTCGAGGATGCAATGCAATATACAAATCCTGCTAAGTCTATCTAGGCCATATAATTACAGAAACATAGCAACCCAAAATGTCATATGCCTGCGGATATAATGTAATATGCGATGCGAATGAAATGATCATGCTTGGAGTGTGAAGTTGGGATGATAGTACGTAGTATCACAGGCTACGGGGTCCGCCACAATGGACTTCTATCCAAACCAGTCCCATACATAAATTTGGATAGTTAGACTCAACGTGGTAAACTCCTGATCTCAGGTTGGTTACGCTCCCAACCGAAATCCTTACCATAACGAAGGTACACAATAATTAGTTATACACCACCAGCCCGAGTGGATAGTGAATGAATGAATGAATGAGCATGCAACTCCTACTCGATAAGTCCATATATCAGTACGGTTCCTCTCTGAAAAATCACCGGGGTCTATTACACTCCAAACCAGATTGTGGCCCCATCGCGCTCAACAAAGTGAGTGGAAGAGACCTCACTATCTTCCTACCAATATCGGGTCCGGCTCATCAATAGCGGACCCATTCCTCAAGCTAGTCAGACTCAGCCTAGCATTGCCCCCTCCTCTCGGGCAGGTAAGACCGCACCCCCTTCCAACCGACCACGACACAGTGGGAGACGCGGCCTAACGGTGTATGACCCTCATGCGCTCATGCATCCACTCGGTCTAGACGTTGAAGCAACCTCTGAAACCAAGAGAGTTTAGGGACTTTCACCCAGGGATATCTATAACACTCCATGTAGAATAGATTTTCGGTATCCCATCTGACCATCCACGAAATGCCTGTGGAGGCTACGATAACACAATGCAATGCAAGATGCATGAGTCATACAATCCAATCATACGTCAATCCTGCGCATGCCGTGCTCTCATGTGGGGCAACTCCGCCTATTAAGGAGCCCCATGAACAATCTGTCATATGGCATATGTAATGGTCAATCACGTCTTATAACAAACATGCAGATGATGCGTATGAGCATGTATCATGATGCTATACTGTCACATACTCATAATCGGTATCAACGATCGGCCTCGATAATATGGACATTTAACCAACATCGTCCATAAGGAATGACCCACACAGAGCCAAACATATAATGGGCCCGCGGCCTCACACAAAGGTCTAATACTCAACATAATGAGCCATACTCAAGGGCCACGTATACACAACACAACAGGTTGGCCCTGCTCATGGGCCTAATACATATCACAATGGGCCTTGCCCATAGGCCATGAATATATCACAATGGGCCTCGCCCATGGGCCCTAAATACATCACAATGGGCCTCATTACATAGACCTCATATTCATCACATTAGGCCTTAAACACGAGCTGGATACATATCACAATAGGTCTCAATTATGGGTTACGACACCTCATATAGGTCTCGACAATCGGCCTCGGCATTCGAAATCGGCCTTAATAATCGGAATCGATGCTCGGAATCATCCTCGATACTCGGCCTCATATATATCAAATAGGCCACAACAAAGGGAATCGTTAAATCGACCACGTCAATCAGGATCGACAATCGGTCACGATAACCGGCATTGATAATCAATAGATAAACAAAGCGGGGTCCATAAATGATCAGTCGATCAACCATAGTATAAAGATCGGCACTCGGCCATGGTTATATCAAATCCGATAGCACAGAGTCATCCGTCTACGGTGAATGGGGCCCACTTATTCGAGTTAACCCATGAAGAGAATGGGCCTAACAAGGCCTAAGGGAAGGTCACAATGAGGACGTCTAACCGTTATTACCCATCAATGTGGACATCTAACCAACATTGCTCCCAAGGAGTGACCTACATAGGGCCAAACATATAGTGGACCTATGGCCTCACACAAGGGTCTAATATACAATATCATGGACCTCATAGAAGGGTTACATACACATCACTATAGGTCGTATCACATTGGCCTCGAATACATCACGATGAGCCTTGCCCATGGGCCTCGAATATATCACAATGGGTCACAACTCATGGGCTTCAAATAAGTAAAAGATGGACCCCATACATGGGCCTAATACATATCACAATGGGCCTTGCCCATAGGCCACAAATACATCACAATGGGTCTCATCACCTGGGCCTCAATATACATCACATTAGGCCTCAGACACGAGCTAAATACACATCACGTCGGGCATTAAATACGGGTCACATGTACATCACATTGGGCCCCGACAATCGGAATCGGTAATCAGCCACGACAAATCAGAATCGATAATCGGCCTCGATCGATAATCGACAATCGACTACGATAAATCAGAATCAGTAATCGGCCTCGATCGATAATCGACAATTGACCACAACAAATCAGAATCGGTAATCGGCCTTGATCAATAATCAGCTTCGACAATCGGAATCGGCCTCGATACTCAGCCTAACAAAGGACCTAAGAGAGGGTCACAATGTGAACGTTTAAGTCACAATGTGGGCGTTTAACCATCATCGCACATCAATGTGAACATTTAACCATCATTAATCCCAAGGAGGGGCCTAATAGAGCTAGACATATAGGGGCCTATAGCCTCATACAAGGGCCTAATACACATCACTATGGGGCTCACTCATGGTCGCATATACATCATAATGGGCCTCAACACATGGGCCATAACTACACCACAATGGTCCTTACCAATAGGCCGCATATACATCAAGTGGGTCGCATCATGTGGGCCGCTCCAATGGGCCAACATGCATTAAGTAGGCCACATCACATGGGCCGCACCAATGGGCCCATATACATCAAATGGGCTATAATACATGGGCTTAATACACATCGTTATCAGCCGCATCATGGGCCAGAAATACATCTCAATGGGCCTCATCATATTGGGCATAAATATATCGAAGTGGGCCTCTCGAATGTGCCACAAAATACATCAAGGTGGGTCTCATGCATGGCCCACAAAATACATCAAGGTGGGTCGCATCAATGGGCCTCATAAAAGTCAAGTGGACCGCACCGATGGGCCTCATAAACGTCAAGTGGGCCGCACCAATAGGCTTAATACATATCACGATAGGCCTTGCCCATGGGCCTAAGATTCAAGCAGGTGGGCCCCATCATATGGGCCTTAAATATACAAACAGGTAGGCCTCATGGATGGGCCATAGATACCTCAAGGTGGGCCGCACCGTCTACAAGTGAGCCGCATCAATGGGCCATAAATACCTCCGGGTGAGCCCCATGGATGGGCCATAAATACATCAAGGTAGGGCCCACCATATTCTCCATCCAATCTGGCCATAAGGTCACAAAGACCTGGATTAAGAGGGAAAACAAATTTCATATTATTCCAAAGCTTCTGTAACCCCAAAAGGTTTTTCAGTGGTGGACGTTCAATCTCCACTGTTTTCTGCAAAGTAGTCTACCTGATAGATCTGCCTCATTTTTTTTTTAGTCTCAAGCCTTAAGACAGGCTAGCCAAAATGATGGAAGGTGATAGATATAATACATACCTCGTTGTCAGCCCCTATGCTGACGTTAATGTAGTAGATGGACAGGGATGCAATACATACCTTGAGGTGGGGTCCCACTGCCTGGACCGTCCATCAAAATGGCCAGACGACGTGGATTCAAAACACATACATCCTCGGTGGCTCCCACCATCCAGACCGCTGGGCGGTGAAGATATACAATACATACATAGAGTGCGGGCCCCACGTCCACGGTCGGTATGAATAAGACATACATCAGTGGGTAGGCCCACCGTCCAGCCCATCTGGACGGCAGGATTAAAACATATATATCATAAAGGGGGGTCCACAGATGTACGGTTGAGATCTAACACATCTCATGTAGGTCCCTCACGTACTGATCAAAGAAAATGCAGTAGTACGTTGCTGGTGTGAGACGCGTACACCACCAATCTGTTTCCAAGAGGGTGGGTCCCACATGGGGCCACCATACATACATATTATATATACGTAATATAATATTATATTATCATTAAAATAATGTATAATTTATTATTATTTTTTTTGAAAGGAATTAACATCCAGTCCGTTGGACGATCTGTTAAAACAGTTGGACAGCGTTGATGAAACGCATAGACCACGGTGGGGTCCACCATCCCTGCTGGACGGTGTTGATATAACACATACGGGGTGGATCCCACGGACCGTCCAGGCACGGACGGCCTAGATATAAAACACATACATCGTGGTGGTTCCCACCTGTCCAATCCATGGACGATGTGGGTGGTGGGATCCACAGCATTTGTTGACGTCAGTGGGACCCACAAGGCTTGGTGGCTTCAATACACCAACTATAAGAATGGTGTGAGGTACCCAGCCAGTCCGTCTACAAGGTGGGGTCCACATGATGTGGCCCTACCTACATCAATCAAGGTGATATTTGTATTTTCCCTACAGCAGGGTCTGTCCAAGCCGGCAGCAAGGGTAGGCCCTGGGTGGACAGCGGGGACCGCCCACTGGATGGATGGTCCGGATACATTGTACTCAAGGTGGCCCACAACAAGGAAATGAGAGAGAGAGAGAGATTGGATGAGGTGGGGAGGAACTCCGCCACTATGAGCTCCTCCATGCAATGCATACATCAAGATGGGTCCCACCATATGTGGGCTCTCAATTCACAAAATCAACAAATAAAAGCACTCACCTTTGATCTCCCCTTCCTTCTTCGGCCAATGCATAATAGAGCTCCAAAGGTACAATTTTAATGGTTGAGATCTGTAACGCCCTAAAATTCGGGGGTCGAGTATAACTCAGCTCCCGAGTTCCAAAACATCACTTATGCAACATATACAATGATGATTGTATATTGTCTGTATTAATACATAAAACATGATATAGATCAAGCTAGATTAGCAGACATAATTCAGGGATATTAAGGTAAAGCAAGCGGAAGACTTAAATACATACATGATTCAAAATAAATCTCCAATGATGCGTGCTCTACCTAGGGCAATATACATATGTCTGTGTCTCAAAATACATACATGAACCGTTCAAAATAATATAATCCATATCCCAGAATATCCTTGCTGGTCAGGACAAGGCTCAGTCGAACTCGCCTGAAAACTGCATGTATGAGAACGCCTCCTCATCCTCATCAAAGTCTATCCCTGCCTCGCCAGTATCGCCATCACCTGCATCTAAAGCAGAGTCTGGTTGGTGTTTAAACACCTTCCCAAAACATGGGAGTGAGTGATCAACTCAGTGGTACTATACAACAAAAGTTAACATGTTATCAATCCAATCAAGTAGTAATGATAAAGTAGTACAATCACACAAGTCCTAGATCTCTTGTTAATGCAAGGATGATATGAAGAATGATGCATGCCGTCACCACAATGCCCTCTGCGACATCATCTAACCATCGCGGCATGACTCACTTCCTCAGTGCTCTATCACCAATGCTGTTAGCACATGCAATGCGGTGTTATGAATATGATTATCAAGTTCTTATTAGTCCTTTTCATACAGCAGTATTGGAAAGTTAAGACACCTCTCTTGTATCATTTTCCAACATTGATCCTTTCTAGGGTCGTCAGTCCTAGGAATCTCATACGATAGTATGGTTCTAGGTCGCTGTAAGGACTGTTAGGGCTGTTGCGCGCAATCGTTGCTCCACTCCCCCATCAACTTATCAATACAGACCTATTTATATCCTTAAGACTGCATCAGGACTCGTCGCCCCCATGCGGTGTCAGGATAAACTCATGGTCACTACAGAGGGCTCGTCACCAATCAGTGTAGGCCGACAGTAAAAATATAGTGTCCCATACCACCATAATCTGCTCAGAGTAGGGTACTCACTGGTACTACAAGGAGGTTTGTGGCCCCAGCGTAAGCCAATAACACGACCACAGTGTCTCATACCACCATGCCCGGCTCATGAGTCTTAGGGGATCTTGGTACCATGGTTAATGGGAGTTACACTGGTAAGCTCAGTGTCTTACATTCAAACAGTGGCGACCAAACATGCTGAACAAGCATCGGTCAATCGAGATAGTTGATAAGTTCAACTAGGCCAATCGCACGTTGAGTTGAACAACATGGAATGCATAAGCACTCCTTGTGGCCTAACCACTGTCGAACTCCCCAATCACGACTCAGATTCGCTAAACTCATCTTGTATGGCGAAAGCAACCTCAACCACTACTTGCAAAATATTTTCCGATTACCTAGACTGTGGCACAACCACATTCACATACAAGGATCATAACTAACTTATGAGTCATATTCTGCATTCACATGAACAACAAATGAAGTATAGCTTGAAAATGTAAATAGTACATGCAGGAATTAATACACACATTTATCATGATTTAACTAGATATATAATTCATAGAGGAAATCATACATTCATTTAACATGGACAACCTAAGTTACATGATTCATGGAAGGATTCATGCACACAAATACTGTGGTTGAAATCCATATCCCAACCATCTTAACAACCACACTTTACTAACTACTAACTCACTTAGGCATTTATTCAAACACTTAGGTAACACTATTCAACATACATCACGTATGTCGACACCGTTGCAAAGTAGGGCAAGTCCTTTCGCCAAGGAGTTTCCGAATACATATTAAGCATATAACAATGACAATTTATCATGGCAATCAATTCAGCAAATTCTATACGTATATGTGTATTCTAACATATACATGAAATACGATATTTACAATATATAGCATACGTATACGGAAGACAAAACAGACAGCACATTTGGCATGTGTACTTGCATCCATAACATGAATAAATCATTAACTATCATTGAAAGGGTTGAAAACTATAACCTAAGTGCATATAGTCCGCACCTTACGCCGGTAAACGCGTAACGAACTCAGTTTGTTCACTCACGCTTTGTCTACGGCCCAACGACAACCTATTACATGAAATAGGTTAGCTAGCACTCTATTACAGCTAGTCTAAGCTTCAAAACAGGTTAGGGTTAGCTTAACTTACCCAAGAACGGAGTCAGAATCGCTGGAAGAACGATTCAGATACGCCGGTTTAGAGTATAGATGCACTAGGAAGGATCCTACGGAGTTTCACCGGATTCTCCCACACTTTCTCTCTCTTTTCTTTCTTTGGAATCTCTAGGGTTTGAAAAATTCGTATGAGTTAGAAAACTAAGGTTTAAGGCCCTTTTATAAGCCCAAACATAACAAAAATGGACTCCAAGTCAAGGTATACTTAGGTTATATCCAAATCGGGATTTTTCTGATCCAACGGAGCGTTTCTGGAGGTCCTGTTATCGATTGCGGTCGGACTTAAGTTCACTAACATTAGATCTTTAATCAGTTGAGTTTTCAGTCCGATCAAATTTTCAGATCGTCCATGGCGGACCAGTGTCAATACAACGGTCTCCGAACTTCGATTAGGGCCACGAGTACTTAGACATGTAAGGGAAATTTTTCCTGATCCGAGGGTGAAATTTGGTTGAATTCTGACGGTCAGAATGCTTAAAAATAATGTGCAAGTGAACGTGCCAGATTTAGAATTACTTTTCTAAATCTTTTTCTTTTCTCACTCTCTTCACTTCGAACTCAGTAAAATGGTGTCAGGACATCAGTTGAGCTTCATTTTCGAAACGATTGTCAAGTCCAACTAAGCGGTCATAATGGTCTAAAATTGTAGATATCGGACTTTTGACGTGCGGTCTAGATCCAATGTAAAGTTACCAAACATTCCCTAGAACAACTGGGTTTAGAGTTGGATCCTAGATTTCGGGGTATTATAGCGTCATTGATTGTATAAGTTTTAAGTCTTGCAGAACATATTTAAAGTGAACAACACTAATTTCACAGCCAGCCTAACGTAGCGCTAGGTAACTTAGGTTCATTTTCTAAGAGAATTAATCCTAAGTGATTTCTGATCGAGGTGGTACTTGGGTCTTGATACGAAATTTTTCGGGTCGTTACAAGATCGATTTTAGAGGGTAGGATTAGATGGTAGGAAGGTGGGTCACACTAGCTCTCCATGGGGAGCTTGGACGTGGGTGGCTTGGGAGGAAAATGAGAGAGAGAAATGAGAGATGTGATGTGAAGAGAGAGAGAGGGATGGGTAAGAGAGTGATGAAGTGATGGGGAGAGAGATGGGTGAGGTGATGGAAAAGTTGACTTTTAGTGATGGGTAGTTGTACTTGGGGATGGGTGTACTTTTGACAAATGATGTGATTGATGTGATGGATTTTCTTGGAATTTGCAACGCGCGGTGTTTTTCTTGAACTGAACGCGGGCCCACAACTCCTAGTCTGGGTACCGCATCGGCGTGCAAGACGCGGCATTAGAACTGTAGCGATAGCGCGGTCGCACTGGTACAAGTCTCGGGTCGAGCCGACTCTGAAATACGGGACACGTCTCAGGATTTTGTGCAAATGATGATAACAGATCGCGGGTCACCAAAATTCGACCGAGAGGACCGTGGAGGCATACGGAACGGTACTGGCTTGGATACGGGTCTTACATCATTCTCACCTGAAATCTCACCACGAAGCTAATGGACGGCGTGGATTTCACAGATGTCGGAAGGAGTGGGCCCCACCAACAGTCAGCGCTCTTTGCACTATCCCTATTACATAGTCCGAAAAACCCAGAGATTCTGACATGTTGTGACCCACCGAGTTGTTTTGATTACAGAATCTAACCCATCCATCTTGTATAGGGGTTAAAAATGTCCAAGGTGATCTTTTTCTTAAGGCCGTTTGTGGATTCCACGCACATCAGCAAAAGGCAAAAGTTCCGCTTCTCACATATCATGCACCAGCTCTATTGACGTTTCTGCATTTTCGCAGCTGACTCCACCTTTTTGCACACGAAAATTTCCTCTTCTCCACCACGCAAGCACTGTCTTTCACATCTATAAAAGAGAGAGAGGAGATTGGAAGGATCATCTACGGCTGAAACATGAAGGGAAAAGACAGGGAGAGAGAGCAGTGTTTTTTTTTTTTTTCCTTCTTTCTTTTGTTTTCATTTAGGGGATCCAGCCAATTCATGTGGGGCTGAACCTCTTAGCTAGGGCTAAGAGGTGAAGTTTGTAGTGTGATGGAGGACTTGTTGCTTGTGCCCTTTTATTTAAGACTGATTTGATTTTAATTATAGTTTAATTAATAGAATATTTTTAGTCTTTAATGGTCTGTTGTGACTGAAATTACAATGGGTCTGCAATGGCTTTAAGCAAGTTCCTTTCCTTTATGTTTATGACGTCAGGAAGCCCTGTTGTTCACCATAGTCGCCTGAGCATGGTCGGATGACGGTACCCTTCCTAACCTTCATGCATTGTGATTGGTTGGTAATTAGTTTAATTCTGTTGTTTGCTTTGTCTCCTAGGCATGGTTTAGTGATGGAATCCATTCTAATTCATATACCTTTCATCTCTTGAAAACCATATCAATGACAATTCAGTTAAATGATTCTTAAAGCAGGCATAAGATCTCTCTGATCTCTACAAGTGGATCCTCTGAATCCCTAGTTTCCTTTCCTCTGATTTATATAAATTTTAGATTAATATTTCACAATTATTTCCTAAATTCCATTCGATTTAGTTTATATCTTAGTCTAGTTCTAGTTCTACTTAGTTTCAGATAACGTAAAGGTATCAGTCCCTTGGGATTCGACTTCGGTCTTACCGAGTTTATTACTACATCACAACCCTGCACTTAGGGAGTGAACATGTGGCTAAAAGGTGCAATTGCACCCTTATGGATATAGTGCAAAGCATGATTAGCAATTCAACATTGCCACAATCTCTATGGGGTGATGCGATCAAAATCGGAGTTCATATTCTTAACAGGGTCCCCAGCAAAGCAATAAGCAAGACCCCTTTTGAGTTATGGAATGAGAGAAAATCAAATCTCCGATATCTGCATATTTGGGATTGTCCTACTGAGGCCAAAATTTATAAACCGTATGAAAAGAAAATTGATCCTAGAACTGTAAATTGTTTCTCATATGTTATTCAGAAAGATCAAAGGGCTATCGATTATACTGTCTTTCCCAGTCTATCAGGATTATTGAGACTGGGAATGCCAGATTCATTGAGGAAACTGAAAATAATGGAAGTACAAACATTATAAACTTTATATTTGAGAAAGAAAGGACTGTGACTCCAATTATAGTCACTCAAGATCATGTGGATAAAAATGCTACAGTCAACCCTGCAATCACTGTAAAACACCGTGATGAACCTCAAATACAACCTATTTGTGAAGAAAATAAGAATCACACCTAAGAGGCTAAAGCATTAAGAATATCTAAAAAAGAGAGAAGACCTGTAATTCGAGACAATTACATTGTATACTTACAGGAGTACAGTTTTGGCATAAGGGTGAAAAGGGATCTAAAATCTTTTACATAAGTCAAACAGAGTGTTAATCCTTCTCGTTGGTTCGATGTTATGAAAGATGAGTTAAAATCCATGAGGGACAATAAAGTATGGGATCTTGTTGAGTTACCCACTGAAATAAGGCCGATTGGTTGTAAATGGATATTTAAAATCAAACAGGACTCCAGGGTAATGTCGAAAAATATAAAACCAAACTTGTTGCCAAGAAAATTTTAATCAGCATGAGGGCATTGACTTTAAGAAAAATTTCTTACCAGTATATAAGAAAGACTCATTCAGGATTATAATAGCTCTGTTAGCTCATACGGACTTAGAATTACATCAGATAGATGTAAAGATAACATTTCTCAATGGAAATCTAAATGAGAATGTATACATATTACAACCTGAAGTCTTTGTAGCCAATGACTCAGAAAATTTATTTTGTAAACTAAAGAAATCCATTTATGGGTTGAAACATGCATCGCGTCAGTGATACTTAAATTTTCATTAAGTAATTTCCTCGTATGGTTTTGTAAAAAACACTTCAAATGAATGTATCTACATTAAAATCAGTAGGAGTAAGTTTGTTATGATGATTTTGTATGTTGATGATATTCTGTTGGCTAGCCGTGATATCAGAATGTTGAGCGACACCAAGAAATTCTTATCTCAAAGATTTAAAAAGAAAGATCTTAGTGACACCTCTTATGTAATCGGCATTGAAATTCGCAGTGACAAATCACTTGGACTGCTCAGCCTATCACAGAGGGCCTATATTAGTAGGGTACTCGAAAGGTATGCATGCAAAATTGTGCTTCCGGTCAGTCGTCCATTGTAAAGGGCGAAAAATTTAGCTTATTTCAATGTCCTAAGAATGATTTGGAAAAGAATCGAATGAAGGAATTTTCTTACGCATCAGTAGTAGGGAGCATCATGTATACTCAAGTTTGTACGCGACCAAATATTGCCTTTGTCACTGGAATGTTGGGGAGATATATATCTAATCTTGGAATGGAACATTGGATAGTTGTAAAGAAAGTGTTATGGTATTTAAAGAGAACAAAGGACTTCGGACTCCCCTATAAAAGATCTGATCAATTAGAGTTGATTGGATATTCAGACGCAAACTTCGTTGGTTGCATTGACACTAAGAATCAACCTCAGGATACATCTTCATAATGGTTGGAGGAGCTGTCTTTAAAAAGTGTGAAATAGTCTACCAGAGCTTCATCTACCATGGAAGCAGAATTTATTGTCTGTCTCGAAGCATCTAATCAGGTATTATGGTTACAGAGTTTATTCGCAGGTTTGCAGGTACTGAAGCATATCCTAAAACCACTGAGAATATTTTGAGATAATTCAGGTGTTATTTCCTTTTCTAGTAATAACAAGCATTCATCAAGATCGAGGCATATCGATATCAAATATCTTGTTGTAAAAGAAAGAGTTCAAAATCATCAAGTGTCCGTAGAATTCATCGATACTAAACAGATGATTGCAGATCCGCTCAGTAAATGTAACGCCCCGTTTTTTAAAACCCGAGTATATGACCCGTTCTCCAAAAACTTGAGTGTTAGCCTCTAAAATTCAGTGTAAAGTTGAACCGTTAATCATTAATTAGAGTTAATAGTAACAAAGCTAGAGTAAATCATGCATTGAATAAAAATATTCCAATATAATGAAAATCCAAATGTTGCGCTCATACAGGACTTATACAATCTCAAATAATAAAGTTCATGTAAGCAAAAACATGAGTCTATCAACTAGTGGTGAAGATCAATATGAGCCGTAGGGACCCCGTCTAGCTCCTTAGCTACCCGATCTGCTTTAGTAATCTAGTGAACAGCATCGGCTTGCTCTGCACCTACATCAAGCTTTACGATTTGATAGCGTTAATGGTTATCGCAGTGAGGAGCACCCTTTAAGATTGCACACATCATTCATAATCCAATATAGATCGCAAGTCATGAAAATGGATATATTAAACAGGACATTTCATAATAATGATCATACATTAAAAAATCAAGTTAATCAACAGAATCTCATCATAAGCAAAATATAATAGCAATCACAATATAAGAGAATATGTCCATATAATCAAATAATCAATCATATGACTTTCTATTACACCTAAAAATCGCATTGTACGTGAACTCCACAAGATGGATAGAAAATCGATAAGCGAATTTTAGCTCCACCCGAAAATCATGGTACAAGTGAAATTCACAAGGTGAATAGAAAATCAACTTTTAAATTTCTACTTCACCTGAAAATCATATTGTACGTGAACACCGCAAGATGGCTAAAAAATTGATAAGTGAACTTCAGCTCCACCCAAAAAATCATGGTACAACTGAATACCGCAAGATAAAAAGAGAATCGACATACGAACTCTAGATCACCCAGAAATCATATAGTATGTGAACACCGCAAGATGGCTAAAAAATTGATAAACGACCTTTAGCTTCACTTAGAAACCATGGTACAACTGAACACCGCAAGATGGCTAGAAAAACAACATACAACTCTAAACCATCCAAAAATCATGGTACTACTGAACACCGCATGATGGCCAAAAAATGAACATACAACTCTAGACCACTCAAAAATCATATTGTACATGAACACCGCAACATGGCTAGAAAATCGATAAACGAACTTCAACTCCACTCAAAAATCATAGTACGACTGAACACCGCAATATGGCTAGAAAACCAACAAGCCACAAAAGGGCACCAAAAATCCATCAAAGCCATAAAGAGCAAATAAATGATCCAAGCCGTATTGGGTAAATATGCGGTCCAAGCCATGTAAGGCAAAATGTGATCCAAGCCATGTAAGGCAGATATGGACCACAAGATAATGAGTCTACGACAAGTTCCATTCAATCCATCAAATGATCGCAAATGACAATTATACAATTAATTAACATGTGTACGACTAAGGATAACATATTATCATCAATCATTTATGCTTACCAAAATAAAGAGATATGTTCATTATCTAATACAGGAATCAAGTGCGCAACATATTATCCTATACTCATATTCACATAATGAGCTAAGTAACTCAATCAAGTAATTAAATAGAAAGAATTAAGGCATCATCTATGATTAGATTAATGAATTTAAGAGGGAAGCTCAAAGGCTGAGTTCTCACCTTGGTCAAATAACCTAGTTGCATGTGGCCCACTAGGTAGCACGAATGTAGCCTTATCGAGTCAAACCTAATTGGTTAACATGCAACCACAACCAAATCAAAATTTCAATGAAAATGATAAATGCCTGGTTTCTACGGTTAATGGACTTAGTGAAGACTCGTTGAGTCAACTTAGTAGCAAACAAATGAAATAGGCTTTTATTTACCTTGGATTTATGTCACTTGGCAACTACAAGGCTTGAGTGGGCCAACCCAAACTCAGCCCAACTCCACCTAGTTGACTCAGCAGGTGCAACCACAATCCTAAATCTCTGTTCTTCTTTTTTTCTTTCCTTTCTTCTTTCTTTCCTTATTTTCTTCTTCCTCTTACTCCCTCTCTCTCTCACCTCTTGCTAGAACGTCCAGCAATAGATCTAATCCACGCTTGGCTCAGCCAAGTTAGACTCAGTTTTAGCTGAGTCAACTCGGTTCTCTCCCTCTCCCTCGCTATTCTCCTTCTTCTCTACTCCCTATCTATTGGTGAAAACCCAACTGGACCAGGCCCACGCCTAGTTCAACTCAGTCAGACTCGTTTAAACTGAGTCAACTCGGTTCCAGCTGAACAGCAGCCCCAAGCTGCCTCTCTGTCACTTTTTCTTCCCCTTTTCTTCTTCCTTTCTTCCTTCCTTTCTTCCTCTTCTTCTGCTGGTCTAGACAGCATCTGGACCCGACTAGCAGCTGCTAGACTAGGCCAGGAGTAGACTCGACCCAATCCTGTTGGCTCGGCCCGAGCTCGAGCTGTCGCGGTAGCAACGACCGCCCCCACTCTCTCCATTCTCCCTACTTCCTTCACTTCCTCTTGGTCATTCCCTCCTTCTCCTTTTCTTCCCTTCTTGCTCCTTTTCTATTGACCAGGCGGGACCGACCTCCAAACTCAGACCGAAATGGTTCCGGGTTTAGCTGGTGTGGGGAGCAGGGAGGAAGACGATCATGGCAGATCCCTTCCCACTACTTCTAGCTTTGATCCGACCACGTGGGACGGTCTTTAGAGACATAATGGAGCTTGTAGAACAAAAGTTTTTTTTAGAGCTTCAAGGGGAGTTGGCCTGGTGGGTTCGAGCTTGGACGAAAACAGCAGATTTCTAGTTTTTTTTTTTTTTTTTTTTTTTTTGAGGAGAGGGGAGGAACGCATTCATATTTATGTTTTTCTCCCTGTGCAGTACGCCCTAAGTTCATCCAGAGTCGTTGGATGAGGATTAAGCGGCTTGGATTGGGTTTATTTTACAACAGTACCCGAATACCACTGGCAACAGAACACCGGTCGTAGTTTTCTCTCTCTGGTATTGAGGGAGTGACGTCCTAGGTTGGACAGTCGAGATTACCTCGCTTTGGATGGTCTAGATCCACCCTTGCAGGATCACGCGAATCGCCAAGCAGCAGCGGAAAGGAATTTCTATTTTTGAAAATCCCGTCTTTGTAGGCCCTGTTTGCGTCTGTCCTCGTGTGCGATAGGTGCATCTGGCAGGTGGATCAACCATGGTTCTGATCATCTTCGTGCCCTATACAAGATGGACGGTTCAGATCGTGGGAACGATCTATGATGGTGGGCCACAAGTCGTCGAGAACGGCTCTGTCCGTCCGTCTGACGAAAATTCAAAAAAAGAAAAAGAAAAAGAGGGAATTCTTTCCTCTTTCGGTTTTTCTCGATCAAACGTGGTTTGACCGGGTCTCCTGGGTCCGGTGCAACCTGGGTGTACACGCACCACTCAGGGTGGGGTCCACCGTGATGCTTTTGATAGATCCACACCGTTAATCAGTTTTGTTAGCCGGACTTAAGGTTCAATCCAGAGTATGAGACAGATCCAAGTCTTAGGTGGGCCATATCAGCTGAAATATATCCTTTGAGTGCCAATTATCGTTGATCCAATGATGATCTGTGGTTCACTGATGAGATCGGGATGGTTCATATAACTTGTGAGGCAATTAGGGCCATCATTTTTTTAGAGTGATATTATTTTAACTAGATGGGTCACACAACATTTATTCTTGGGGTTCGAACTATGATTTCCGTCCATCCGAGGGTCTGATCGAATCCAACCTTGACCATTAGTGATCCTTGGGGTTTGATGTTGAAAGTGGACGGTTTAACCTATCTATTGAGGTGATTTGTAGGGATGGATCGCCCAGATATTGGTTGTAAGCCTAAGAAATAGTGAACCTAGTGACTTAAGTCTTGAAAGGGATTTTTCACAGCTTAACCAATCTAACAGGACGTCATCTGATGGTTTACCCCAATTAGGTTCCTAGAATTAAGCCTCATGAGGTCCAACGCGGCTCTCTAAGTAATGTGATGGTTTGATCTGTTTGTCAAGGAGATTAAAACTCCAAAAGTAGGTCCATATTGAAAATCAATAGATGGATGTTGGATTGCTAACTTGGTTGGTAACGATCGATCTATGGTCAGATCAATTCCTAACTTGGTCATTAGTGACATTTAGGGTTCCTAAGGGAATCTTAGGTGGGATTAGACTACTACCTAAGTGTTTGTCAGCTGGATTGCATGGTTTTAGGTAGGGGTTGATCATTAGGTCGTCAAAGGTGTAGTGGATGGCAGATCGCGCGATTCACGACCCAAGATCCACGGTGTATGATTTGATTTTGGGATGACATGATGGCCCATCTTGAAAATTTGTGGATGGATAGGTTGGTTAATGGACAAAGATTACTCTCAACTGTCAGTTCAAGCTAGGATGAGGCCGAACGTTCATATACATTAGGTTATGTTTATGCTAAATATGATTCTCATGGTAACACCCGAGTACTGAAAGTACGGCGTGTTACACTAAAGGACTCCATATAGCGTCGTTTCAGGAGCACATAACATCCATGAGAGTCATTGATCCTGCAGATGTTTTCAGTTAGTGAGAGTTGAGCGAATTTTGATTTTCATAGACATTCTAAAGATCTGATTTTGATAAAGTTTGATAATTTTGATATAAAGATTTATTTCTACTTCTCTATATATATGTGTAAATTTTGAGTAAGTAAAACTACAATCATATCTCGTTGGAGATATGCAAAAGCTTCAGGACCTTTTAAGGATAGACACACACCATCACACTAAGTGTGCAATCCTTATACTATATTTCCTAGTTCCTGATTTTTGTTATTAAGATTGAAAGTACTTATGACCGTGTTTAGCTTCACTTCGCCTAAATTAAATGTTGTGACGACTACTGCAGTTCGATACGGATAGTCTTAATGGATCAAATTGAAAAGCATTACCCACAGTGCCCAACAATTTCATTGTTTAACTATTCAGATATTTTCTTAAAATCAAACACTACCAAAAAAAGGGCAAAGGATACAAACCACGTTAGTTTTTTGCTACGAATATAAACCTTAGCTATATTTGCTACGGTTTTAATCCGTAGCAAACAAATTAACAGTTCATTAATAATTAATAGTGTTGTAAGGAGCTTTGTGGGGCTTTAAAAAAACTATATGTTCTATCTAATCCGTCCATATATTTGGAAATATTACGTTAGAGGATGAAGTAAAAAATCAGCTAGATCGAATACTTAAGTGGACTACACGGTAGGAAATATGAATATTAAATCAAAATTGCTTCTTATGGTGTGGTCCACTTGGGCCTTCAATCTATATTAAATTTGGTATCATGAACTAAAATAATTTAATAAAATTATGGACCGAAATGGATAAACCAAATACATCATGGTGGGCCCCATGAAGCCCCTATCAGGACCGTCCACGTCCATTCGTGAGACAGAAACCCAAATTTGGGCGCGTGCTTAAAACAGAGTCGCGCCCAATAAGGCTTTTTCACACACACACACTCTCTCTCTCTCTCTCTCTCTCTCTCTCTCTCTCTCTCTCTCTCTCTCTCTCTCTCTCTCTCTCTCTCTCTCTCTCTCTCTCCATTCCGCTTTCCCTAATCTCCTTTCCCTAAGGGCCAGTTTGGATGCCTATAAGTTGGGTACGTGGGAAGTGACTTACGTACAGGGAAGTCACTTACAGGTGGTGTTTGGGGGAGAAAAATCACCTGTAAGTCACTTACAGGCAAATCTACCAAAAAACTGCAAGGGGATGGGGGTGGGAAGTCACTTCCTTGTAAGTGACTTACAGGCTCAACGGTCAGATTTTTAAAAAGAGGGGAAGAGAGAGAAACGCACCAACCCACCAAATCTCTCCGTCTCTGCAATCTCTTGCTGCAGTTACCACCTTCCGTCTCCTCTCCTCCTAAAACGGTAGGATTTCATCTACCTTTTTTTTCTCCTTTAAAAATGGGAAGTTTGATGTTTCTCTATAAGGCACGCTGGCGTCCAAACAGTCACTTATATCCTGTAGATCATTTATCTGGTTGGTCTCACTGTCTGTGGCCTGTGGTTGGTGATCCTGTGATGTACTCGCAGTGTTGGTGAATCTCTTCGATTGCACAGTTGAAATGCAAGTAATTTAATGATCTACATCAGTGTTGGTGAATCTCTTAGATCCTGAGTATCAAACTCCTCGTTAGAGAATGAGAAAAAAATTGATGATAGAGTGGGATTGATGATACGCCGGCCCTTGGAAATTACATCAGATTGCACAGTTGGAATGCAAGTAATTTAATTATTAAATTTTCTATTAATGTTTTTGAGTTTATTGTCAATGCTTAAATTGAGTTATTACTCCATATTATAGATATTTTGAATTCTCGAGCTCACTTTTATAGCCCACTTGATGATTAGTTTAGCTTACTAATTATCTCAAATATTCATCTTGATGGGCTTAACAAAATAACATATTTGATCCTATGTTTTTTTTTTTTTTTTTATATGATTATAACATTTTAGAATGATTCTGCAATCTAAGCTTTGCTCGTTGTGAATATACAGCTTTCTACCTGTAAGTAACTTACAGGTTATCCAAACAGAAAAACTAACTTACCTGTGACTTACAACTTACATCCAAATACATTACCCGTGAGTAACTTTCACCTATAAGTGACTTATAGGTAAGTTACAACTTTAAGTTCTTCCAGGTAAGTTACAACTTAAAAGAACTTACAGGCATCCAAACAGGCCCTAATTCTCTCTCCCTCTCGATCTCTGCTCAATCTCTCTCATTCTCCTCCTCTCTCTCGCGCTCTCTCTCTCCCTCTCTCTGAATCTTTTTTCTTGCTTCTGCTGGATTTCATTTCTAGAGTCTCTACTCCTTCTGGATTGATTCTTCCTTCTTTCAGGGGTCGACACTGCTGCCTTTTTCAGGTTGGATCCCATGGCAAGGACGACTCTCTCTCTCTCTCTCTCTCTCTCTCTCTCTCTCTCTGTGTGTGTTTTTTTTTTTCAATTATTTTAAGAGAACTTCCATTCAGTAGTTATATGTATTTTCAAATTCATGGTAATAGTTTTTTTTTTTTTCATATGGGAAGTGGAGAAATTTTGGGGTTTTGAGATGCTGATTGGTTAAATGAGTGGCAATGTGATGGGTTAGTGGATGCATAATTCAGCGGTGGTGATTGTTTTGGGCTGGACGGTTTTGATGTTTCTGGATAGGATTGGTTTTGAATTGAATTGGTGCTGATAGAGATTCTGTTGTGGTGTTAGTAGATTATTGCATTTTTTGAAATTGAAATATTGGGATTTGGTGAGAATTTTAATTCAGTTATCTGTATTTTTAAATTTGTGGAAAAAGTTTTTTTTTTTTTTTTTTTTTTTTTGAAGTGGAGAAATTTTGGGGTTTTGGGACGTTGATTGGTTAGATGAAGTGGTGTGTTTCTGTACATTGTGTGGGAATGTAATTGGTTGGAGGAGATTTGGCGCGGTCAGAGATTCACACAGATACAAAGGGGTTCGACAGGAAAGTTGTTTCGATCCATGTGTAATTGAGCAGTTGTGATTGTTTGGGATGAACAGTTTTGATGTTTCCAGGTGGGGTTGCTTTAGGATTGAATTAGTGCTGCTAGAGATTCTGTTACACTATTTTGCATTTTTCTGAAATTCCAATTTCAGGATTTGGAAATTTGCCTATTTTGCTTGTTTATTCTTCTTTGATTCTTTCTTTGTTTCCAATTCCATGTTTTGATGCTAATGAGGTGAATCTGAGATGGTTCTTTCAATGCACGTTCCTAATCTGACTTTAGAAGCTTTTGAATTTTCCATGAAATTTCTTTTGTGAAAAGATTGCAAATTGGTTTTGCTTTGATAATTTTGCCTTGTGATTGTTGGGTATTATTCCCTTTGGAAAGTTCGATGTTTGTATTTCTCATGTGTGTATCTTCTGTCAAATGCATACATTTTTTTATTTGTTTCATCCCCTGAATACAACTTTGCTGAGTCCCATGACATCTCTATTGTCCATGTGGCACTAGCGCAAGGTGATTAGGACCATTGATTTTGTAGTATGCCAAATAGATGGGCCATATCCCTATAATCCAGGGGACTGGTGTGTAGTAGCCATCCGATCTGAGGCCTGAAAATGTGACTGTTAGCTACAAATCAGCCAGCCATCCTCTCAACATGCAAAGCTCACAACAAATGGGTGGTCAGAGTTGTCCAATCTTATGGAGTTCCTCTTAAAATTGCAGCATTTATGTAGCTTGCTGGTAGGAATCAAATTCTTACAATTGACAATTTTTGGAAAAGAGTAATGATATTGCCAATTGTCAGTCTTTTGTGCCTTAAGGATGTGGAGTTTGTCGATCATCTTTTTATTCACTTCACCTTTTCCTACGTGTTTGGTCTGGTATTTTTATCCATTTGAAGGTTTCTTGGGTTATGCCTAGATCTATGGAGAGCCTCTTCCAATATGGACCCAATGGTGGAAGGGGACGATTTGGTAAAGCCAGATGGAGGGTCATCCTTTTAGCTGTTCTCTGGGTCATTTGGATTCTGTAAGTTTATTTTGTTCATGGGTTTCCTTGCCTCCTTTGTATTCACAATTTTAAATCGCTTGCTGGATTTTCTGTTCGTATTTTGTGCAGAACTCATTAGTTCCTGGAAATTTGGTTTGTTTTGATTTCCAAATCTTCCACTAAATTGTCTGCTTGGGTTTGATGGTGGCAGTTCAAGGTTAGTCGTGAATTCCAAAGGTAGCTCTTTTATTTCTCTTCTATTGATTTTCAAGGTTCTCTACTCTTCTTTTGACATTTCACTAGGTGCAAGGTTGTCGAGCTTTGGCCGAATAAAAAAAAGAAGCAAGAATGTATTTAGGAGTTTATGTTTCTGCATTGTGGGCCTAGGCTTTTGGTAATTAATTCTATTGTGGCTTTCTTCTTTTGATTTATAATTTTGAATGGATGTCCTAATGAAGTGTCTGCCTTTTCATCTATTAGGCATTTTTGTTGTATAATTTATATTGGAGAATGTACTTGTTTCTCTTCATAGTGTATCTTCTAACTTGTTCTATTGGATCCCTGACAGGACAACAGAACTCATGTTTGAAAAATACAAAGTCCCTGCATTATTTTTAGCCAAGAATGTTGTACACTCTCTGTCCATGTATTGATTACATATCTGAATTGAAGTGACACTAGTACAATTGAAAACCCTATCACGGGTTATGTTGCATTCCTCATTCCACTTTCACAAGACCATTATATTTTTTGGTTGTCTGGGGAATTGATGGTTTTATTTTTCTTTGCCAGGTTCTAACGTCTTTTACATCTGATCATGCTACCTCTTTGGTTGTTGATAGGTGAAAGTTTTTATACTTGCTTAAAATTTCCACTGCTTTCTTCAATTTTGCTTTAACAATTTATATTGGTTTTTTACTTGGATTGTTGCATATATAGGTGTATTTTAGTTCGAATTAGCATCTTCCTGCATCATGTTGCATATTCTGCACTTGCTAGGATGATACAAATTTTGTTTTATTTGATTGCTTCTAGCCTTCTACAGAATATTACTCCTGTTCTTTTGTGGCCAAATTTAGAACATAATTCAGAGCATTTCATTTTGTGAATATATTCATACTTCATCATCAAGGTTAATATTCCCTTGGAAGTTATTGCTAAATACAAACAAGGAATAATAACTTTTTTTTTGTGGGCCATACACTGTTGGGCTCACCATTCAAAAATGGATGATTTGGTTCATGGTGAGATTTGTATGTGTTTGAACTTAGTGCAACACTATAATTAAACCTGTGCATGCATTGTAGGTCAGATGAAATCCTTGTAATATATTTTCATGACCCTTAGTTTTGCTTTTTTATTTTTTAGTGGGCATTAATTTTCCATTTGCCATATGTTGATGATGACTCCATAGACCTGTACCGAATGCGGAGATGATTGGAACAAAGAATATCTAAGGGGCTGAGACTTTTTTTTAAAAAAAAATAATAATTATTTCCCATATGTGAATGAATTGGAGATTTGTGCTATCTATACTCTCCTTTTTTTATGCATGCACTTTTTTTTTGAGATTAGTTATCATGGTTTGGCTTATTGTAGCAGCCTGGTACAGCCGTTTTTGACTGGTCTGGTACTGCGAAACAGATTTGCAAACCTTTTCAGCTATTGTGTATTGCAGTTGCAACAGTATTTGTAAATATCACAGCTTCTTTTGTGTATTCTTTTGGCTGCTTGAATGGTTCCACTCTTGCAGCTATTCATTGAAATGAAGTAAAAAAGAAAGTTCCCCTCGCCATCCAATGCAGCGTTTTATCTTGTATTTGGACGTTGGGAAGCAACACATAAAAATCATTATTTTTTAAAACCTGAATTTTCTTTATTCAGCTGATAATAGGATCTTCTATTTGCTTTTTGAGTCCATCCTTCCAGAGGTTTGCAGTGAGGACTTCCAAAACAATAAAAGACATTTCTAGCTAGGGTAATGCAGAATGTTATCTTCACCATCTCCTATGTGTTTGTGTAGTGATACATTCTCATCTTGAGTCTTAACAAGAGTTCTTGCTGGCTGCAGCTCTAAAGAAAAGACAAGAATTAACTGAGCAGTTGAAGGATTTGTTTAGGAACATTGAGCTAAATAAGGACTGTCCCTTCCCATTTTTGCCCTGAAGAATGATATGGTACTTCCACGACTAAGTTAATGGTATACTATATTTTTCAATTTGTACAAGTGAGACTGTGCTTTAGTTACATTGGATTGATGGATCTTGGGACACAGATGCAACAACCAAGTGGCTGTCCACCCTCCTGATTGGGCAAACTGAGAAACTCTTATGCACTTAGGAAATTAAGTGACCAGCTGAAGGATAACTTGATCCCCTGTTTTGGATTTGGAGATGGTAGTTTCTTTTGAAGTGATTTGTTAAATTAATTATTTTAAAGAGATTTTTTCTTGATTTTGGAGATGATGAGTACCTTTTGTATTTTGGCAGCATCGACTCATGATCAAGATGTCTTCAGTTTCTACCCAGATGATAGACTCTGTAATGGATTTGAGGAAGCACTGATGCAGTACAGAGAAATAGTTCCCCATCTACGACTGGCTAGTTGTTATTCACTCTTTGTTGCTTTATTCTTGTTTTAGGATTTTTCAATAAGCTAGTCAGTGATATAACTCGTGATTTTATTGTTTATTTTAGAAATGTGAATGTGGGATGCATTGAATGATTTGATTGCTATTTGTAATAAATGCATCATTTTTTTTTTTTTCTGATTGCATTTTATGTATTATTCCAATCAGCGTTAAGCTTAGATGAGTTATTAATCACAATAGGTTCTTGCAATGGAAACAGGCACCATATATATATATATATATATATATATATATATATATATATATATATATATATATATATATATATATATATATATATATATATATATATATATATATATTAATTTTTCAAAACATAACTACGGATTTTAGCTGTAGCTATTGTTCTAAAACCGTAACTATTATCCATTGCCGTAGGTACATTTCGGTACAAAAATTATAGCTACGACCTTTCTCTATAGCTATTGGTATCTATTGCTACGGATTCAATCTGTAGGCATAACTACATTTCACTACAGAAATTATAGTTACAGCTTCTGTCCGTAGTAACTGATATCGATTGCTATGGATATAATCCGTAGCCATATGTTTTTTAACCTTTAGCTACCCCACCAATAGTGATGAACATGCTACAAACTAGATCCGTAGCAAAAGATCTTTAACTACGGTTTTTTGCTGTAGCCTTTGCCCATTTTTCTTATAGTGAAAACTTGTTTTCAAAAGTAATTCTACATGTTAATCATTGACGTTGCTCAATTTGGCCCAAGTGTGAGAATATAAGAATTTTATATGATGAGCCTTATTGTTCAATGGTCTAGATTGACCTAATTGTTGGACTATATGATCGGGTAAACAAGTGGACCACACTTCATTGTGATTTACGCAGAGTATCTGCGTAAAAATGCATAAGGGGTGGAGTGCTATAGCTTGATACGCAAGGTTGTTTGTGTTTGACTGGGATAAGCAAGTATTGAGCTGTGAGAGAGAGTTGTGATGGGATTCAAACTCTCATCCTCACAGAACCTGTATATAAGAGAGCTGGGTCCCCGATCCTACACCATACGGTAGAGGTTTAAGTCTCATCTATTGTTCTACAAAAGAATGTGAAGGAGACGAAGATCTTAGCATTGGTTTTCGGGTATTATACTTCTTCATATATGGCGTCTCAGTTAGGTAAGTCATTCAAACCTCATATCTCTACGTCCTATGTACAGCCAGATCTCTGGGATTTCTGCATTATGCTAGAATAATAGCCCTTGCTATGCCCTTAAACCCTTAGGAAGGGATTAGAAAGCTATAATATACTCCTCTCTCTCTCTTAAAACCTGATCACACTTGTTATATATAGTATAACAATCGGAATAGGAAACAACTTACGCATGTACACAATTTTGTGCACATATTCGATGGGACCTTCAATGGCATCGAGACCCCATCAAGGATCTATCATTGGCATCGAAATCCTTTGATGCGATCGAGTAACAACACTAAAATGTTCCAGCAACTAACATGGATTTTTCGAAATTTCTCGATGGGATTGGGCATCTGTCGATGACATCGAGTGACCTGTCAATGACATCAACAAACCCTGTTACTGACAGATTTAGACATCAACAATAATTTATGTTTTAAAATTTCTCTTCGTGTTTTTTTAAGTGTTTTTATTTTTAGCGTAGCTCTCTTGTCCCACATCATAAAGAACCAAAGAAATCTCATGTATATAAGAGATTGGTTTGTATAAGGCTTGATCTGCCAAAGAGGAATAGTCATTTAGGTTGGATAATCTCTTTATAACATGTCGAGCCATGACCGTGTGAAGTGTGCATGCCCGAAAAGCCAATCCTGGTTTGGGTCTGGGTCTATGTATGGATTGAGAGTACGCTGGCGCTAATGATTTTTGTGCGCACTCCATGAGTATACTCACACCTGTGAATTTTGCGTGAATTTCAAACCAGGGATGTGTCTATTCTTGTAGTCGCACTAGTTGGGTTCAAACCCAATGGACCTAACCCACTTGAAACGTGTTTTAAGTACCTACTCATGGTCTGCTTATACACTTACTCGTTTTTCTCTCTATTTCTTCAAAATAAGTTTCTACTCTAATTCTTCAAAATAAGTCTCCAGTTCGGTATTTTGCCAACTAAGTTCATCGTCAAATCAACTCACTTCTGATTTAAGTTCTGCACTCTGGTTCAAGCCCATGTACAAGAGTGCACCGTTGGGATCGACTCATAGTCATTATATCCAAGAGGCTAATCATTGAAGATTCATGTTGCACTTTGGACGCAGTCCAAGGAGGACAAGTTTGGCTTCAAGCCAAGTGATACAATCACATCAACTCAAACAAATAATTCATATTTTCTTACTTTATTTTATTATTTATTTTTTTCGAATATTATCTACTATTTTCAACACATTATTTCCAACAATTTACTGTTGTGTGCACTAATGGTTATGTAAGAGATTTGGCAATTTAGATTTGGCACAACTATGACATACTGTTGATGCAAAAATTCGGTCGGCCCTCCCTCCACGTCGTCCACCACGTATTATCCCTGGAACCTGTACCAGGAAAACAGGCAAAGGTGATCCTGGCTAAACCGGGGGACCCTCCGATGCCTAAGTCAAGACAAGGGAATCAGGGTCTGGGTAGAGAGTAGAGGAGAGCTAGATTTTGCGTACCTGCAGATATGGCGATGCGTACTATTTATACCTGCCTGTGAGGCGGTCTAAGTCCGATAATCTCGACACGATCAGAGGGATTCTAGGATCGTGGAGATATTGCCCGTAATCTACTGATTGCGCAGTGTATCTGGTGGATCGTGCGCACCTGCGAGCGAAGTCACCGGCCACGTCTCGATATGGCAGTTTCCATATTGAGTGAGTGGGATATGCACGTCGGAAGGTCTGCTCAGCTCGGATTATCTAAGGATATCACCAGTCCGATCTGCCTGGTCGGCTCAGTTGGTTCCACCATAGTTGGCAGGGCTGACTTCAATAAGCGGTGTGGTTAGGGCGTCGGAGGTCATCCGATCGGAGTATGATTCCGAGTTGCGCACCAACCGTGTCGTTTGCTCAGATGGGTCACGTCCCGAAATAGGTCGGATGGATCATGCCTCAGCTCGGACGGGCGCTTGGGGCAGTGTTGTACTTTGAGTTCGGATTTTCCATAACACATACCATTCGAATAAAGCACAAATCATTCCCCGTGGCATCTTACATGGTGGGTCTTGAGAGGCCTTGCCTTGGACGTAATGATGCGGATTCGGTACTACCCCCACTAGAACCTTGCATGAACGATCCTGAGAGGGGCTTTACGGGGCCCACATTTTTTTTTTATCCACCCTATCCATCCATTTTAAGAGTTTGTTTCAGCGCATGAGGCTAAAAAATAAGTAAATTAAAGGCTCAAGTGGACCACACTATAGGAAGCGGTGGGGATTGAATGCCTACCATTAAAATTGCTTGAGCATATGTGACCTCACCTATGGGTTGAATAGAAAATGAACATCATGGTGGGCCCTAGGAATGTTGCAGCAGTGGATGTCATTGTCACCACTGCTTCTTGTAGTTTGGTCCACTTTTGCCTCAATTTGTTTTTATCTTGGACTCATGCGCTGAAATGATATATCAAAATGGATGGCTCTGATAAAACACACATACATCACTGGATGCTGACAAACCCTCTTTCTAGATCCAAATATCAAGTGGGCCATCAAGGCTCTCAACGGACTAAATCTAGATCGATCTAGTTGGATCCGACTCCGAGTCTAAAAATCTATAGTCAAATTCTGATTCAAATTTTGATCTGACTCGGATCCAAAAGGTCATATCCATATCTAATTAACTTATAAATAGCTAGATCCATTTCTGATCCAAAAATTAATATAGTCATCAAATTCAAGCCGGTCTAGGTTTGAATCCACCACATCACAAATCTAAAAAATATATAAGCTAATATATTTAATTTAACAATAAAATGGTATAATTTGAATATTTTCAATTTAAATAACGCAGAAGTATTGGAGTCTGGAGAGTAGAAGTCGAAAAGTCACATAAAACTCACTATTGTAGAAGTCGAAAAGGTTGATAGTTTAAAGCATGTAATAGTGGGGATCCAATCGGATCTCACTACTAAATCCGGATCTGACCTAAACATGATTTGATTTTATTTTTATCAAGTACCCAATCTACTCAATTTAATTATTCAGATCTATTTTATAGATCCAACTCCACATTATTAAGGTTTGGAGTGAATCAGATCTCAGATTTGAACCGCTCCATTGAGAGCCCCATGAGCCATGACACAAAAAACCATTGTCGACTGAACATCCACCATTAATAACTTTTTACAACCCACCGTAATATTTATTTTCCACCCAAACCGTTGATCAGGTAAAACAGATATTGACGGAGTAAAAACATAAAGATAAGCTCGAGACAAGGCCCAAAAAAGCTTTTCGTGGTCATTCAGCATCTTTTCCAGTGGTGTTGTTCATATGAGATTTGGATCTGATTAAATTTTGGAATCACGACCTAAAATGAATAGGAAAAACGGATGTACAGCATGGATATAAAACATCATCAAGGTGGGCCCCACACAAGGGAAACACTCCGGGTAACACCTAATCCACTCCCGTCTCTATCTAGGTATTGTGGGGACCGAGTCGTACGAGGCAGCTGACGCGGACTAAGAGCATAGAAAGTTCCTCGGAAGCAATGTGGGGTCCACAGAGATTTCTGTGATATATTCACTTAATCCATCAATTTTAACGACAAAAATCAGTCAGATCCAAAGTAATAACCGTATGAACGGATTGGATGGCATATAAATATCTTGACTGGGTCCAAAAAGGTAGTTGGTTAAAGGACCATCCCAGATGGGAGTAATGAATTTCAACGGTCTGGATAAGTGGACCATAGACCCACTTACAATACTAAGATTTTCAGTGGAAATTTACTAGTTTTATTCAGATAAATGAAAGGAATAATCTAACTACGATGAAGCTAAAAATCACTGAAATAAATTGCAAAAAAGAATAAAAGAATCGGACGGTGAAGATTTAGAATAAGAGCAGGGCGGCGAAGACGCCGGAGATAGCAGATCCGGCGATCGCGACTCTGTTCAAGGCAGGGAGAGCTGCGCTGTTGTCTGCCGGAGACTCCGCCGGAGAGTCGGGCAAAGGCGAGGAAGAGGGAGACGGAGAAGGAGAGCCGGTGGAAGAAGGGGAGGGAGATGACGGAGGTGGAGCCGGAGGGGAAGCGGCGGTCGATGGAGATGGAGAAGACGTCGGGTGTTTGGAGATCGGAGAAGGAGCGGATGCTGGAGGCTTGACGGAAGGGGCCGGAGCCTTTGCGGAAGGAGCCGGAGCCTTGGCGGAAGGAGCCGGAGATGGCGGAGTAACTGCACGTGGCGGAGACGCCGGAGCGCGTGACGGTGGGAGAGGAGAGACAGTCGGGGCTACTGATGGCGCGGATCCCGGCGCCTGTGCGAGTGCGGATCCTGTCAGTAATCCCAGAATCATCAGAATCGCAACGAAGCTGCTGTGGAAGAAACCCATCTTCTTCTTCTTCTAGACGCAGAGAGATAGAGAGATTCTAAACGCAAGCACAGAGAGAGAGAGAGAGAGAGAGGGGGTAGGGGGGAGAAGAATGGAAGCAGTGTATATATATGGAGAGAGAGAGGCGAGATCAGTTACGGGGAAAGATTATTTTTTCACTTTTTAACACAAAACGAAATGATTGGCCAACAAAGACCAACTAGCCGTTTGAAAAGGAATTGTCTACCATACCGATTTCACGGACTGCGTGAACCTTACACCCCGTTCTGTGGGGCCCACCTTGTTGTGTATAGAAAATCTAGTCCTCTTATCAGGTTTTAACCTCGATTTTAGGCCACAAGAATAAATATCAGGTTAGTCCCACAACTCAGATGGGTCACACAGCATGGAACAATATCGGTGGTACATGGGTTTGATGAAAGATACACACCATGGTAGCCCTACACGCACCGATGGTTGGCATCTCACCCGTTATTGCAGTTAGTGTGGTCCATCTTAGCCGTGGGTCAACCGATTTTAGGTCTTCGGGAAAAACGGATGGACGGATTGGATTTTGCATTCATGGTGGCCCCACAGAACGGGCTGTTTTACTACAAGGTGGGCTCCACCAGCAGTTGTATCAGAGATTTGGCGGTCTGGATTGGCACAACTATGCCATATCCACGACCGAAGGGTGCAAATCACTTACGACGTGGGACGTGGATTGTATGCTGCCCGCTCATAGGCGGATTCGTCCGGGCAGGGGTTCTGTGGAGCCCACAACAATGAAGGTGTTTGATCTCGTATTTACCTATTTTAACCTATCTGTATAGGATACGTGCTGGATCAAAGGCTCAAATTGACCACATAGTACGGATTAAATGTCCACCGTTAAAAACCTTTTGGGAATGCACAAGTTTTAATCAAGATAATACTTGTGTTTTCTCTTCATTTAGGCCAATGTAACCTTATAAATGGGTTGAATGCCAGTAATTTTCATGGTGGGAGAAGATTTCAAATGGTTGTCGAATCATGGAGTGTCTTTTCAACAATGGGCATCAGTACCGTTGATGCTTCATCCCTTTGACGCTAGATCTGCCGTCCATTTTTGTTTCATGCCCAATAATACTCCATTCAAATAGGATTCCGGATCCTATGCTTGTCATAGACTGAAATCTCCTATTTTTCTGTGTCGTGGTTGGTCTATGTTATCACTGACATGGTCAGCACTTATGCATTAGATATAAAATACAACTGCGTGGTCCAATTAAATTGCAACAAACAAAAGTTTTCTACCTGTGGTAAGCAAAGAATGCGGACTTAAAATAGATATACAGATATACAGCCTCCAGGAAGCACAGATATCACGGTGGGTCTGACAGAGCCTAACTCTAGGCCAAGTCCTTCAAGCTGAGGCAGGATGCAGACGTGGATTTGTCTGGTGACCCAGCAACAGCCAGCCAGCGGATGAAAAAGCTGTGCACCCCACCATGATGCATGCATTTTACCCACACCATCTATTCATTTTGCCGCTCATTTCATGGCATGAGATTCAAAATGAGGGGAACCTAAGCTCAAGTGAACCATGTAAGGGGAAACAGTGTAGATTGATTGCCTTGAAAAAAGTTTTATACTCCATCCAAGGTCACACAATTTCATGGATAAGTTGGATGGCAAATAAACATGGCAGGGGCCTTTTAATAGAAGTGGTGTACCCAATTTTTAACCATCATGGGAAAGTACAATAAAGAGGTAACATGTGGCGTTATATGTGAAATATAGGAGTATAAAAAGATTTTCTGAGATATTTGAGTATCTTCTGTAGAATCATACTAGCATATATTTAATGTTGTATGCCTTCAGGTGACTAACAAATTAGCGTGGCTGAAGTATCCAAAAGTAGAACGCAGTCGAAGAGTAATTCATGAATGAGAATAGAGAGTTCGGTCAAAAGAAGAGGAACAGCCAAATTGAGAAATATAACAAAAGAATTATCTAGATGGTGACGCTTCAATTGATATAATCGTCTAATAAATAAAAAAAATGTTTTAAGTATAATAAAATAATATGAACATTAATAAAGAAAAAAATAATAAAATCTAACAAATAAATTAAATCTATCATAGGAGTGGTAATAATCAAGTAGTGGTAATTTCTTAGTCATAATTCAAGTTTATGCTCATACGTTGAACTTAATCCTTATTTAATACAAGCAGTTCTTTCAAGTAATGAACTTCCTGCCCATAAGGAAGAGCTTTAGGTTTAGTAGGTATCTGATCAAGTGAATCCACCGCTTAATGTGATGCCTACTCTAACATATCCAGATAAAGCATCAACATTTTAAGTTGAATCCCTTGATATTATGTCGGCCGAGATAGTTGATATGCAAAGGAAAATTCAGCATGTTGTACAATTATCACACATTCAGGCTAAACAATCATAGGTTCAAACTGAATTCTTTAATAGATGGATGGATAGCCACATAGAGAGCATGAATTAGTTGATGGCTATATTTGTTGAAAGGGCACCTGTTGCACCTTAACAACAAGTTGGTGCTAATTCAATTAGGAATCTAGCACTAGTACCTCCAATACAACTAGCACCACAGACACCCCCTCTACTACGAAATACACATCCAATCATTGTTCTAATTCAAGACGTGTGAAATTCACCACCACTTGTGGATTTTAGACAACCTAAACGTGAGAACAGAAATTTTATCCCTAAAGCTAAGAATCTAGGGATATTTGAGGGGCAACCTTTGCCCAGAAACCAATGTTATAATGAGGAACAATACCTAGTTGGTCCAAAGCTACCTTTAATAGTTGGGGAACAACATTGGGACCGTAATCAAATTATGCAGTTGTTTTAGGAGGTAGCAAGTCGAGTTATCGGTCGAACTACTAGTCTAGTGTATCACAAGTATTATCCTAATTAAGTCGACTGACAATATCCCTTGTCAAGAAATTATCAACCTGATTTTACACTATTTACTGATAATATTAGTCAATCGATCATAAAACATATAGGCCGCTTTAGTATATAGTGTAAGGAATTGACCAATAATGATCACTATAAATTTCATACCCAATTCTTTTATAAGGTTGAGGAAATTTTTATGGGCGATCTTTTACGATTTTGGCAATTGCTTGGAGAATCGGTCAAAAATTATATCGTTTGATTCAAAAGAGTAAAAAGTTAAAGCAAGGTAGTCACAATTGAAACACGAGTTATTCAATTGGCCCAAGTTGGTAAAGACTTTAAATTTCGAAAGAAGTTTATATGGATAAAATTCACTGATCTTTATTATATCTAACTAAAAAGGTATCTAGATATGAAACTTTGCTTCAAGAGGCGACATGGCAAAATAATTTATCATCAGGAATACACTAGTATATTCATAACTATGATGTCACATTGGTTGAAGTAGTGGTTTAACAACTATTTGTCTTTTCGACCTTGATTAAAGTAAAGGCGATTGCATTGTTCACTTAAAAAGAAGATATCGATGCCCAAAGAGTTAGAAAAAATTAATTATTGCAAATGACATGGAACTTAATATCATTCCACCAATAAATGTATTGTTTTCAAAAATATAATTCAAAATAACATTGACCAATGATTGATGAAGTATTCAAAAAAGAAAAAGAGGTGATGCTGATCCACACTCATTCATTGTCATCTAATATAGAAATCAAAATAGCCATAGTTAGTCCTCGAATGTTGTTTGGACCGTAACAAAAATAAAATAAAATTGATACTATATATCAAAAGGACCAAGTCGAAGAGTGAGATGTTGGTAAGAAGACTATAAATACAGTCGAGAAGATTAAATAAAAGACACGAAGCTTTTTCACCAGTTAGCAAAAGTAATCCATCACCATATATATATATATATATATATATATATATATATATATATATATATATATATATATATATATGTATATACATATATATATATATATACATATATATATACATATATACATATATATATACATATATACATATATATATATATATATACATATATATATATATATATACATATATATATACATATATATACATATATATATACATATATATATATATATATGCCCTAAGTTAATTTACAGCGTTTTTGCTCATGGCCCACCAATTTGGGCCGATTGGGTATGGCTACATGTGGACAGTCATGTGAGGGGATCTGATTGGGTATGGCTTTTGTGGGGCCACCATGATATATATGCATTTTTTTTTCGCTAACTTGTTAGTACACCCACACACGAGGAATCGATAACAAGACCTCAATGTTGAAATGAGGAATCTATCCCTCAGTCTGCTGCTTGAGCCATGGATCAGGAGTAAATAAACATATGCATGTTTTATACATTACTATCCATTTTGAAAGTTTATTTCAGGGCACGAGCCCAGGCTTAATGGAACCTCAAGCGGCCGACTAACTTACCGGAAGAAGGGGGATTGAAAAATTCTATGACGACCAAGCTGATATTTATGTTTTCCCTTCGGCCAGGTCTACGTAACCTTATAAACAGGTTATGATGGCAAATAAACATAACGGTGGGCCCTAAGAAGTCTTCAGCGGTAGGAGTTCAATCCTCATTGCTTCCTGTGGTGTGGTCCACTTGAGCCTTAGATCTGCCACGCTTTTTTTGGCTCATGCTCTAAAATGCTGCCAAAATAGATGGACGGCGTGGATAAAACGTATACATCACGATGTGCCCCGCAAAGGGCCTGACAGGACCGTCCGTCTCTAGGCTGGTCTCAGTGGGTGTAGTACCCAATCCGCACTCCAATTTATAACCTTTAGTCATAGCTCAGATACAGCGTAGATTTAGGAGATCTCGTAGCTCAAGGTCAAAAGCACATATAAAGCAGCATAGCGTGCCCCCTGCTAAAATCGAAAATCACATTCCTCTCCTGGCACTGCTTCCCACGTGCAAGGTCTGCGTGTCACACGCGTATCCTCTCCACATGCACCTTTAGACATGGTATCGGTGTATTTTTACGGGACGGCTCCCTGAGTCGGATCTTCTCCCACCTGCACAATCCATAGTACAAAGGGGAACCTGGCTTGAGTCGGGGGAACCTCCGATGCTTAAGTCAGTCTTCCGATCAATGGCAAAGGATTTATTAAGTTTTGTATTGCGTACCTTCCTCTGTAAAAAGCTTGAATATTTATAGATCTTAAGAATCCTCATCATACGAGGATTCTTCTCCTGATTATCCGGAGATTTAATCCTCTTCACTGATTGCGCCCGATCCCGAGGATCTCGGGATCGGACACCCGTATTCCTGAATTTCCGGAGCGGTATTTGCATTCATACCGTCTTCTCCTGTCTCGGCTTGGTCGTTACCGACTCTAGGAGAGTCTCGACCGGCTCAGGAGCATAAGTTTTCTGCCTTCTCATGGGTGGAATAGTCTCGATGATTATCTGTCGTCCTTCCTTACTCTGTGGCCGACAGAACCAACTCATTAGGTCGATTTTATTCTATCGGTCGGGTGGCTTATAACATGCTCGGCCTTCTGTAGGCTTATGCAGACGAGGTTATCTTTCCGACAGAGTAACTTTAGTCGTCTTGTGCTTATGCCTCTTAGCCTATCCCTTATTCTCTCGGCTCTGACTGTTTTCTCGAACTTTTTGGGCAGTGCCGACGGAGCCGACCTACTTGAAATCTGAGTCTCCATACTTAACATATTTTTTCTCAACAGTAAGCCCCCCTTACTCCTTGTATCGTTCACGACATCAAGGGGTAATGAGTTTTTAGGTCGATACGTATTAGAGTCTGAGGTCATGATGAGGCATTTAATGCCCTTTGTGTCGTCCCTGACGTGTGACGATGCGTCTCTGGAGGCCGCACGTGCTGCCAGCCATCAGGTCATTTCGTCCGCTTATGGGAGTTGGACGCGTGGCGATGGCGTTATTACGGTCAGTCGACGTGTGCCACGTGTCGAGCGGGGGAGTCGAGACGAACTTCGTTTCATTTTTTTTATTAATTATCTCTGTCACGTGGCACGGCTATAAAACGGCCGGGCGGGAGGAATGTATGAATTTTATTTTTGCCTTCCTTCATCCCGCCTCTGTATCCTCTTTCAAGCTTTCTTTCCTCTTCTTCTTCTTTTCCTCCACTGTCGTTTCCTCCTCCGTCAACTCCTATTGCGTCCACTGCTACCTTCCCCGATGAGTTCTTTCCTCCCATTCCTATATACGTAAATGGCTGCGCGTGGCTCCCAGAGCCCCTAGGAGGGAATGTCCGGAGATGAGGGTGTGTCGCAACGTCTCTGGAATGTTGCGGAACCACCCTCTTTATTGACGGAGTTCGCCGTTGGCGCGGATGCCGCATTCCGGCTTGTAAGGGGGGCTGATGATTCATCAGCTAAGCGTCATGCCCAAGCCGGTCCTTCCAGTAGTGGAGTGTCTCTTATAACTCGTCCAGGGAGACCTAATCTCGGGATGGATCAATTGGAGGAAGAGGGAGAAGATGAAATAATTATAGTTAAAGGGGTGGATGTTCCAGATCCTGTAAACCCAGCCGTAGAAGCTTCTGAATCCTCTTCCAAGGGAGAAGGAGCCAAAGACGATTCGAGCGGTTTGGTCACCTCAATCTTAACTGAGTCCGACCTAAATCGAATCTGGGCTGGATTCCATGTTCCTGACTCGGTCGTTCTTCGTCTTCCTCGTTCGGACGATTTGCCCGACCATCCCCCTGCGGGGATGGTCACTATTTTTCAGGTCGCGATACAATATGGCCTGCGCTTACCACTTCAGCCCATTGCTCGTGATTTCTTGTCCTGAGTCAAACTCGCTCCCGGTCAGATTGTTCCAAACGGGTGGAGGAATTTGTTTAGGTGCGTCGTGCTGTGAGCCGAATTAGAGCAACCTTCGCTAACAGTCGACGAGTTCCTCTACCTCTATCAAGTTAGACTAAGTCCAAATTTTCCTGGTCTATACTTCCTGAGTGCATGGAGAGGCAAAGGTATGTCTCTGATAACCGACCCACCCACTTCTAACAAATACTGGAAGGAGAGGTGGTTTTAGGCATGTGGACAATGGGAGTCGGCCGATGCGTGGCCACACGAACCTCGAGTCTCTCGCTCGTTCCGAAAAGTAGGCGACTCGGTGACTCGGCCCGATAATTTTTATTCTTCCTCATTGTCTAGTGTTAACCCTAACCTCATGATGCCTTGCAGATATTTTGAAGAAAAGAGAGAAGCTCGGGTCCTGCGCTTTAGCTCGGATCAAATAACTGAGGAAGCTAAGTTCAGGAGACGAATCTTGAAAACTTCTACTACAACCCGAGCGTCTTCATCTCGCGGGTTTAGACTCGTTTGTCTCAGGTAATTCATCCCGCTCTGTTTCATTCTCTCGGTTTCTTCTTTTCAGATCTTCTCGAGGCTCATCCATACCTTAGGTCGGCTTCTGATAGCATGACTGGGTCTCGTCCATCCCTAAAGCCAATCTCTAAGGTTAGGGCTCCTCCGATGTCGGCTCTTTTGTCGGGGTCTCGGCCTTCGAAGCAACAGAAGACTACTGCAAAGGCCAAGGAGCCAGCTGCCCCGTCTGCTCCTGTCTCCGTCGCCCCGTAAGTGGTCGTGCTCTCTGACCCTGATGAGAGTGTGGAAGAAGTGGAGCCGAGCCTTCCGGTCTCTCAGTCGGCTCCCGAGTCAGGACCTGTGGTAGAAGAGGTCCCAAGGCCGAGAGAGGCACCAAGCGAGGAATCCCCAAAAGGGGAGATGACTCAACAGGAGTCTCCCTTTTCCAAGGTCATCTCGGGGATGATCCCTTGGGCCATCGCTCATGGGGGAGAGAAGGACTTCGCCAGCTTCTATAATGCCTCGACTGTGCAGACTCTCGGGCATACGGCGGGGATACTATTTGAAGTAAAATCCTTTCTTTTTAATTCTTTATTAATCTCGACTAAGTTCTTAGTCATAACTTATCATCTCCCGTTCGTAGTTGACCCCCTACATTGTTAAGGCTTGCTCAGAGCTGACCGCTGCTCAAAAACTCGTGACAGAGACAGAAACATCGAAGAGGATTACGGTCGAGGCATAGGGTCGCCGAGAGATCGCCGAGGGTCGCATCGGCATTATGACTGGCGACTTATCAATCGCCAGGAAGGTAGCCGAAGACGTCAGGAAGGCGGTCGAGGATGCACGGATGGTTCTTGAAGGGGTCAAAGCTGACAACGCCCATCTGACCTCACTCCTAAAGGAGGTTGAGGAAAGGCATCAGCATCTTCTTCAAGTTCACAACGCATGAGAGAGCACTCTTGCTCGGGCTAGGGCCGATGCTGCGATTCTAATCCAGGAAGCACAAGAGGAGGCCTACCGAGCCAAGGAGGTATAGGACCGGGCCGTAGACGCCTTCCTTGAGTCAGCGGAGCTTGCAGATGAAAGGGACCGCCTTTATCAATGTGGTTATAGGGCCTGCGTTTTGGAGATGAAGGCTGCATTCCCTGACCTCGATCTCTCTACTTTTGATGCCGATAGTCCTAAGGCCGATGCTACTGGTGTCGAGGCCACCGACAGAGAAGCCCCCGCTGCGAATGCTGCTGCTGACGAGGCCAGTCCCTCTGGGATTGCTTGAAGAATGGTCATCGACTGAGGGAGACAACTCTTTCTGTCGAAAATAATGTCATCTATCTCTCATGTAGTTTTACCATAGGCTATAATCTGATGCTGAATACTTAGAAAAAATGGAGATTTTGAGTTTTATTGAGTTGAATTTAATTACATCTCTCTTCCATTATTCTTTAGCACTTTCTATTCTGCCTTACGGGTAATAGACCTTGAGATGTTCTGCATTCCAAGGGTGAGACAACAACTGCCCATTTAGGTCTTTCAGCCGATACGTTCCTGTGCGGATGGTGCTTGAGACGACATAAGGACTTTTTCAATTGGGTCCCAATGTGTCCGCCCCAACTTCCTTTGTGTTTGGGAATGTCTTTCGGAGGACCATATTTCTGCCTCGGAATCGTCTGACTTTGACTCGGCTGTTGTAAAATTGAGACACTTGCCTTTGTCGAGTCATCATTCGTATTCGAGCTCTTTCTCTTCTTTCTTTCAGCAAATCGAGCCCGAGTTATAGGAGTTCGTCATTTTCTTGTCCACTGAACGTATTGACTCAGGCCGAGCTAATAACAATCTCAACAAGGGCAACTACCTCCGAGCCATAACAGATGGAGAAAGGAGTTTCTCCCGTGGCAGTCCGAGCTGTAGTTCAATAGGCCCACAATATATTCGGAAGTTTCTCAGCCCATGCTCCCTTTACTTCATCGAGCTTCGTTCGGAAATGCCGCTTGACAATTTTGTTAACGGCCTTGACCTGTCCATTCGTCTGAGGATGATGAGGCGAGGCGTACACGTTTAGGATCCCGAGATTGCTGCACATCTCTCGGAATTGCTTATTATCGAACTGCCTCCCGTTATCGGTGATGATAGTTCGAGGTATCCCGAACCGACAGACGATATTTTTTCAAACAAAGCCTGTGATTTTTTGCTCGGTAATCTTTGCTAATGGCTCGGCTTCGGCCCACTTCGTGAAATAGTCTACTGCAACCACAGCAAACTTGGTCTGACCCTTCCCCAGAGGGAAGGATCCGATGATGTTGATCCCCCACTGTGCAAAGGGCCATGGTCCAGACATCGGAGTCAGTTCCTCAGGGGGTTGCCTTGGCATTACCACAAATCGCTGACACTTGTCGCACCTTTGGACAAACCTCTTGTTATCATGTTGTATAGTCGGTCAGTAATACCTCTGCTGTAACACTTTATTGGCGAGCGAACGTCCTCCTGAGTGGTTACCACATATTCCTTCGTGTATCTCTCGTAAGAAATATTCAGATTCATGGGAATCCACACATCTTAGCAAGGGAGCGTAAAATCCTTTCTTGTACAGTACCTCATTCAAGATGGTGTAATACGATGATCGAACCTTTAACCGTCGTGCCTCAGTGTGATCTTACAGTAGCTCTCCATCGTTGAGACAACGGACGATGGGGTCGAACCATACAGGTTCCGAGTCGATAGGGAGTATAGCCAAGTCTGTCGGCTGATTTATACTTATTTTGGCTACGTATTCGATTGGAACCGACCGAGGTATGTCGTCTTCGTCGGCTGAGGCGAGCTTTGCTAACAAGTCAACTTTGGCATTGTCGGTTCTGGGTATCTGAATCACTTCACATCTCTGGAATCCGCAAATTAACTCTTTGGCCTTTTCCATGTATGCCTTAAGTTGTTCTTTTCGAGTTTGATAGACACCAAAAACTTGGTTAACGACTAGCTACGAGTCGCTGAAAACACTGAGATAAGTTGCACCTAAACTTGCGGCAAGTCGAAGGCTGAGTAATATAGCATCGTATTCTGCTGTATTGTTCGACGCTTTAAATCCAAGTCGTAAGGCATATTGCATACAGGTTTGATTAGGAGTTTCCAATACTACCCCGGCTTCGCTTGCCTTAGAGTTGGATGAGCCGTCGACGAATAACTTCCAAGGAACTGTGTCAGGAGATGGGCCGAGAGAAGAAGAAGAAGTTGTTGCCTCAGTAACCTCTTCAGAGTTAGACATTGTGTTATGTTTGGAGATTACTTCAACAAGGAAATCGGTAATAGCTTATCCTTTTATGGCTACCCTCGGCCTGTAATGTATGTCGAATTCATTCAATTCGACAGCCCACTTTATAAGTCGGCCGGAAGCGTCTGATTTTTGAAGAATCTAGCGCAAAGGTAAGTCGGTCACAACAATGATGGTGTGAGCTTGAAAATATGGCCTGAGTCGTCACGAGGATACCACCAGGGCTAAGGCTACTTTCTCGAGCTGAGGATACCTTGTCTCTGCCGGTAGTAAGGCTTTGCTGACGTAATACACGGGTAATTATTTTCCTTCGCTTTCTCGTAAGAGGGCCGAGCTAATCGCTGCTTCGGATACAGCTAGATATAGCAACAAAGCTTCTCCTGACTCGGGTTTGGACAACAGCGGTGGAGAACCAAGATAAGACTTCAATTCTTGAAATGCTTTTCACACTCTTCTATCCACTCCATCGTCTGTCGTCCCTTCAATTGCTTGAAGAACGGGAGACATTTATCTGTGGCTCGGGAGAGGAAGCGGTTAAGCGCGGCTACTCTTCCTGTCAGCCTTTGAATGTCCTTAATTATTTGCAGAGATTCCATGTCGAGCAAAGCTTTGATTTTCTCGGGATTTGCTTCGATCCCTCGCTAACTAACGAGGAAATCGAGAAATTTTCCCGAGCTTACACCAAAGGCACATTTACTAGGATTCAACTTCATTATGTACTTTCGTAAAGTCAGAAACATTTCTTCTAGGTCCACCACATGGTCTGCTACGTGTACGCTTTTGACGAACATATCATCTATATATACTTCCATAGTTCGGCTGATCTGCTGAGCGAACATTTTGTTCACTAACCTTTGATACATCGCTCCGGCGTTCTTCAAACCAAACGGCATCACTCGGTAACAGTAAAGGCCTTTGTTGGTGACAAAGGTAGTTTTTGATTTATCAGTCTCAAGCATTACAATTTGATTGTAGCCTGAATAGGCGTCCATAAAACTAAGCAATTCATGGCCTGCAGTACTGTCCACCAACTGATCAATGCGTGGAAGAGGGAAGCTATCCTTGGGGCAGGCTTTGTTCAAATCTATATAATCTATACAGAGACACCACTTCCCATTGGCTTTTCTCATGAGCACAACATTAGCTATCCACTCTGGATAGTAAATCTCTTCAACAAATTTGGCCTTAAGGAGCTTGCCAACTTCCTCTTCAATGACAGCGTACCTTTCTGGGCCGAGAGGACGTCTCTTCTGTCTGACTGGCTTGTAAGTCGGATCGATGTTGAGTTGGTGCATTATGACCGAGGGATCGATCCCGGGCATATCTTCGTGCCTCCATGTGAACACATCAGCATACTGCCTAAGTAGGGCGATCAGTTCTTCTTTAAGAACTGAGATAAAAAACGATCCGATTTGCACTACTCTCGACTTGTCTGTCTCGATCAAGAATTTCGAGACGAGTTCTTCCATCGGTTGCCCCAGTTCGTGAGATCCGATACGGGGGTCCAGCGATTCGATCATCGATATTTTCATCGGCGCTTTAACTGCGGTGCATAGCATCGTCGGGTGTCTTGTTGATCTCCTTTCACAATTCCTACTCCCGACTCGGTCGAAAATTTCATGGAAAGGTGGTAGGCAGATACTATAGCTTGAAGGAGGCTTAGAGATGGCCGACCGAGTATAACGTTATACACCGAAGGTTGGTCGACGACCAGGAAGTCGATCATCATAGTTGCCTGATGAGGTGCAGTTCCGGCAGTGAGTGGTAATGAAGCAATTCCTTCAGGAAGTACTTCTCCACCCGAGAATCCTATAAGCGGGGTTCGGACTGGACGTAAAGTCGACGGTCCAATTCCCATTTTGTCGAACGCTTGGGTGAACAACACATCCGCTGACGACCCAATGTCCACCAGTATTCGGAACACTTTCCTGTTGGTGATGGTGAGAGCAACGACAAGTGCATCATCATGGGGATGATGGATGCCTCGGGCGTCATCCTCAGTGAATGAGATGCAATATCGTTCTCTCTTCTGCTCCTTACAAGGTCGGGACAGCAGTAAAATCTTAGATTCCGGACGTTCGATGCTTCTGGCGTGATTTTTTCGTGCATTGTTGGAGTCTCCACCCCCGTGATGTCCTCCAACGATCGTCCAGATTTCTTCCGTAGGCTGATCTTCGCTCGGTCCTGCTGCCATGCTAAATCCTTCCGTGTGTTCCCTGAGTCGGCCCTCTTTAATGAGCCGCTCAATTTTATCTTTCAAGTGATAACAATCACTTGTATTATGGTTGTGGTCACGATGATAATGACGGTACTTGTTCTTGTTCCGCCGATTCGGGTTCCCTCGGAGTCTCCTGGGCCAGTTGACGAAACCCTCATTTTTTATTTCCATCAATACCTGCTCCTGAGACTTGTTCAGAGGGGTGTATGTAGAAAATCTTCTATCGGGTCGTTTGCCCGACCTGCCATCGTCTCGTGTCCGATCATCTTTTCACTTTTTCCCTACGGCTGAGTCGGCTTCTTTCTTGGCCGACTCTTTAGTCGAGGGTTTTCCGTTCTGGACCTTCTCTCGCAAGAGTCAAGTTTCTTCAGCGTTGACGTATTTGTCCGAACGAATCATAAATTCTCCCAGAGTTTCGGGCGGATTTTTGTCTAAAGACGCCAAAAAGGGCTTATCTCGTACCTCTTGCATGAGTGCGTTTCGCGCTGTCTCCTCTGAGTGTTTCCAAACCTACAGATATTCAAAATTAAAATGCTTGATATAATCTTTCAACAGCTCTCCTTCCTTCTGAACTATATTGTTCAGATGTGCGGGCGGCTTTAGCTTTTTCTTTCCGCCGATGAAGTTGTTGAGGAAAGCGTCACTGAGTTCAGTAAATGACTTAATCGACTTCAGTTTTAATTGTTTGAACCAAAGTCAGGCTACATCAGTGAGTGTGAAAGAGAAGGCCCGACACATAACGGCGTCCGAGGCATCATGCAGCTCCATGTAGGTTCTGAAGCATTCGATATGCTCTGTCGAATCGATTTTTCTGAAAAAGGGAGTTATCTGAGGTAAGCGTAACCTCTCCGGCAACCGTGCTTGCATTACTTCGTCCACAAATGGAGAAGTTTTTGTCTCGGATTTGGTCGGGTTTGTATTCTGACCGTGCTTTATGTCTGTCATCTCTCTATCCATCTTTTCCCGGACCTCATTTTTCAAGTCCTGTATGTCGACTTTTTAAGGTTCCGCACTCTCCGTCGTTTCTTTTACAGGAAGTCGAATTCGCCTCCTCTGATCTATTGTATGCCGCAAATCAGAGGGAGATAAAGCGGTCGTTGCAGAGCGAACCGGCTCTGGCTGATTCGGTCCTTAATGCTGACACGGTCCTTCATGCAGACTCGATCTTCGAGGCGACTGCGGAGCAGCAGCCTGTGCTACAGATGGTGGTGAGAGAACCTGCGCTGACTCGTAACGCTGTTGCATCTGCTGATTACACAGTCGCTCCAACATGTGTTTCATTACAGCCATCTCAGAACGCATCTCTTGGACTTCTCAATCCAACTGTGCGTTCCCTCGATTCGGGTGGCTGGTAGTCGGAGCAGATGTCGTAGGCGGTGCCACTGCAGGTATCGTTGGGGGAGCTCCCTGAGCTGTGCTGGCAGCGGCCTACCCCTTTCATCTTGATCCGTCCTCCTAGTTCTCACCATTCAACAGATCGTAGAAAAATGGTTCTTTGCTCGTTTCCCACAGACGGCGCCAAACTGTTGGTGTATTTTTACGGGACGGCTCCTTGAGTCGAATCTTCTCCCACCTGCACAATCCACAGTACAAAGGGGACCCTGGCTTGAGCCGGGGAACCTCCAATGCTTAAGTCAGTCTTCCGATCAATGGCAAAGGATTTGTTAGGTTTTGTATTACGTACCTTCCTCTGTAAAGAGCTTGAATATTTATAGATCTTAAGAATCATCATTATACGAGGATTCTTCTCCTGATTATCCGGAGATTTAATCCTCTTCACTGATTGCGGCCGATCCCAAGGATCTCGGGATCGGACACCCGTATTTCTGAATTTTCGAAGTGGTATTTACATTCATACCACCTTCTCCTCTCTCGGCTCGGTCATTACCGATTCTACGAGAGTCTCGGTCAGCTTAGGAGTATAAGTTTTCTTCCTTCTCATGGGTGGAATAGTCTCAATGATTATCTGTCGTCCTTCCTTACTCCGTGGCCGAAAGAACCAACTCATTAGGTTGATTTTATTCTATCGGTCAGGTGGCTTATAACATGATCGGCCTTCTATAGGCTTATGCAAACAAGTTTATCTTTCCGACAGAGTAACTTTAGTCGTCTTGTGCTTATGCCTCTTAGTCTATTCTTTATTCTCTCGGCTCTTACCGTTGTCTCGAACTCTTCGAACAGTGCCGACGGAGCCAACCTACTTGAAATTCAAGTATCCTGACTTAACATATTTTTTTCCAACACATGCCATGCCTGCAAACTTGACTCGTGTGGGACATGGGATCCGTGAAAAAGGTAGGTCCCACATGTATATATGGACCATTCCGCTAACCAGATTGGCCAATCCTGTACGAAAACAATAGGCAGCTTCTTGATCTTGAGCTAACACCGACGTAAATCAGTCCGTCATCATGAGCAGACTGGTCTTCCAAACATTGCATCTGGATGATGGGACCCGCTCTCATAGCACGCACGCACGCGCCAGCTTGCATTTATGTGACGTGCCAAGGTATAAATGGAATAAGACGGTGCGTGCTTCGGAGACTTGGAAAATCGGACGCGGTTTGGCTGGTGAATCAAACACCGGCCAACTAGCTGGTGGCGGAGCTCCGTGGGCCCCACGATAATGTAGGTGTTTTATCTGCACAATATATCTATTTTGCTAGTTCATTTGAGAGGGCATGTGTAAAAAAATACGACAGATTCAGAGCTTAAGTGGACCATACTACATGAAATAGTGGGGATTGAATATTAAAAACTTCTTGAGGGCCCAAAAAAGAACGGTGGGCTGCAAGAAGTTTGAACGGTGAGCATTGAATACCCACCATTTTGTTTGGTATGGTCTACTTTACCTTTCAATCTGCTTCAATTTTGAGCTCATGTCCTAAAATGTGGTATTTAAATGAATGCACGGCCGATTAAAACACATGCATCATGAAGGGCCAAAAGATTTGGCACCAGCTAACTGGGCGGTGTTGGGTCAGTGCAGCCAAACGGGGGCCTAGAAAACCCAAATTCATCCACTAGTATCAAAGCTATGTTGGCCGCCCATCCATATTGCCTAACCTATATATATATATATATATATATATATATATATATAGAGAGAGAGAGAGAGAGAGAGAGAGAGAGAGAGAGATGCTCAAATTCTGGTGGACCATAGCAAAGAGAAACACAAATCAAAGGAGGAAAATGTTTTCATTTTTCATGGCCCATCAAAGTTTTAGATCAAAGTAAAACTTGGGCCCGAGAGTTTCACAAGGTGTTGCTTCACATGAATGGTACAAATTTAGGATTCACATCAATATAATGGGCTCTCAAAAAAGTTTGTACCAGATCCGTGTGAACTAGTGTGCAGGCGAGCATTTCCCTCTCTCTCTCTATATATATAGAGAGAGATACTCACACACAACTTGTTAGACCCAGTTTTGTTCCAACTAGTCCGGCATTTCATTAAAAAATTCCTCCTTTTATGCATACACCGATTTTGAGGGATTTTAGAATGCATGTCATATTTATGTAAAGTGGCATGTGTTAAGATCTAAGCCATTCATCAGTGGGGACCCACTAAGGAGAACTTATATGCTAAAAACTATGAAACTACACTTTTTAAAAAAGTACAAGTGTGCATGTTAAATCTAGATCATTGGACTATTTTATTAACAACCCATTATTTTATAAGTATTTGACATGTTTGATCATAAGATCATCATTTTATTATTATTATTATTATTACTTATTTTATTTTTTTTGCCCCAAACAAGTTGATACTGTAATTTATCTAATGCACGGATCTGATTTTTAGTTGGATGGTCCAAATCTATAATAAGTGTGTAATCCATTTTACATTTAATGAAAAAAAACACTCTCTTAATTAATGTAAGTAAATGCTTCCATAGTAGACTAATTACATTTTGGCATGAAAAGGGCCCACGGCTTGAGTGGGCCCATCATTGCATTAATGTAAAGTCAACCCCATCCATTAGGTATGTCACCCCATGTTGGATCAAGATCTCAAATTTCATTCCCATCCTTAGTTCAGGTAAATCACATGATTAGAAACAGTGTATATGGAAAGGTTCACCTTCTAAACTATTTCCATCGATATGGCTCACATGAATCATATATGGACTTCGTTTTTGAGACTCAGGCTTAATTTTGGTGTGATATCTAATGATTGGAACGGATTTCATAGTTTCTTTACGATGGGCACTGAAAAAATCAAGAGCGGATGTCTCTCTCCTAATTGCTCCTAGTGGTGTGACCCATCTAAACCACTGATTAGCCTAATTTCTTTGCTTTGAGCCTATCACTAGATTACACGTTTAATGGTAGAAGTGGATCTTACATACATTTAAGAGTGGGCCAGTAAAAAATCTGGGGTGGGAGTGCGTGTGGTACATGTTCCCAAAATATTAACATTTGGTGTAATTTAAAGTTGTAATTAATGCTCATAATGTTAGCATAGAGGTGGCGTTGTTTTGGTAATTAATCGTCTTAATGGCAATCCACGGAGCTTTGAAAAATAATGACCCCTTCTCATAGGCCAACTATAGTGTTAATTTTAAATCTACCCGAACATCTGATGGGTCACCTCACTTTACACCTAGGGCTCAAATTTCAGGCCCATCTATGCTTTAAGTGGACCACACAACTAGAAATAGTTGATAAAGAAAAGTTCACCCACCCAAAAGATGAATGGATCTGAATTTTGTCTCTATATAAGTTCTCCTTATTGGATCCTAACTGATGAATGACTTAGATCTTAACAAATATGCCACTTTAGGTAACTATGACATGCATTCTAAAATCTCTCAATATATGTGTATGCATTGTATAAAAAGAGTAATTTTTTCATTAAATGCCCAGCCGGGTGGACCAAAATTCACAGTCAAACTGATCATGTGAAATATATATATATATATAGGGAAAAGGTATTATGCGCTCGAGCTCAGGGCTCCGTCCCATGCAGTAAAGGTGTGTGGGCCCCACCATGATGTGTTTCAAACATCTATCCCATCAGTCAAATGCACCATTCCATCGTGGACCTAGATCTCAAAAATCAAGTCAATCCGTGACTTCTATAGCCCACACCACATACATAAGTGGAGAGGGGCCGTGCACCATTAAAACATTCATAATCATTTTTGGGGCCCACAAAAGATGTGGTTTGAAAATCCAGACCATGCATTATATGTGTCCCACTTGTATGAGGGTTCAGAACAAGTTTCAACAGCATTCAAAACTTAGGTGGCCCCACCAAATGCTTTTATATGTTTTAACGGTGTTTCACATGATTTTAGATGGTATGGCCCACCTGAGTTCCATATACGGCTGATTTTTAGGATATCCCATAATTTAAAGGGAAGCCATCAAATGCACGGTGTTGATGGTCGACATGCATCACGGTGGGGCCCACATAGCTCGACCTCACGTTTGTTTATCGTGATGTCGAGCGCATAGTACTTTTTCCCATATATATATATATATATATATATATATATATATATATATATATAATCCATTTCATCCATTTTTTTATCTCATTTTGGATAATGTACTCAACAAATGAGTTAATTTACTTCTTAAGTGGATCACAGCGCAGAAAACATCAGGGAATGAATGGATACTTTTGAAAACTTTTTGAACCCTACAGTAATATTTATTTGCCTTACAACATATTCACAAAGTCGCATGACTTTGAAGGAAGGGAAAACCGAAAGCACAAATATCAGATGAAAACTTTTGTTACGCAATAAAGTTTTAATGATAAGCATTTTATTATCATTATTTTTTATGGTGTGGTCCACTTAAGCATTATATCTACCTCATTTATGACCTCATGGGCTAAAATCATCCTTAAAATAGTTGAACGGTGTAGAACGGTGTAGATAGTAAGCCCACAGTTATGACACTAGCCACCTGTCCAATCGCAGCCCTCGGTGTCATTACAGTAAAAAAAAAATAAGCTTTTGTAATCGGGCATTCGTAGCAATGGGACGTGGATCAGGTACAGCTCCAACGGCAGCACAGCTAGAGATGGACAGTCTTGTCAAGGGTTTCATGGGGCCACCCTAATATATATGTTTTATTCAAGTTATCCATTTATTTTAGAAAAATTACTTTAAAACATCACCCCAAAACTTAAGCAGATTGGAGGTTTAGTGGACTACACTGCATTAAGCAGAAAATCATTTTAAGGTAGCCTGAAACTGAAATAGATTAAAGGCCGAGTAGACCATACTCTAAAAAACAGTGGTGACTATAAATTACCATGGTAAACTTGCAAAGGTCCAGCTTATCCATAGGGTCACATGAGCCTGGAAGAAGATAAAACATAGACTGCAGCTTTATCCAAAACTTTTATGGCCTAAGAGGTATTGGGTCGTAAAAATCAATCCCCATTGCCTTTTGCATCGTGGTCAACGCATATATCACCGTGGGCTCCACAGAGCGGGTCCAAGCCATATCAAATAGTAGGGATGGAAACAACCACCTTAAAAACCATCACAGGGCCCACCATCATGTTTATATTCCCAATGTTTTAAAACTCATGTACTAACATAGAAGTAGAAAAACTGATGGACGGAGTAGATGCAATACAGACATCATAGTGGCCCCTCGTCTGCTGCACCGGCACTGGTGTCCCAAGATAATTTTATCGTTAAAATACAAGATGGAAAGGCCTGAATGAATGGCGCGATGAGAACAGCTCAACCGCATGACGCGGTGTGATTGTCCAGCTAGGAACATCACACCAACTGGACAGCTGTTATTGTTTCACCTGTGTGACTTTTGGACCATGACCCATTCGACACTGGCACCCATCTGATGATTCGTTGATATTCATCACCGAGTATCCTGTTTGAGGTGCCATCTCCGCCAAAATCTGGACGCTCATCTATTTCGGCCTACCTCCGATGGTCCATGCCCAAAAAACATACCAGATGATCCTAGCCATCAATTAAAGGACCTTTGACCATTGGTTGTACGACCCATTTTAAATCTAGACAGTCTTCCAATCAGTGGTTGTGATCATTCAAACAATATGATTTTTGGCATACACACAATAAATGAGACGGTTCAATAGATGAAAGGCTTGGATCCTCTACTCGTGTAAGGCACACGTTCGGATATTGAAAGCTTGATAACTAATTTAGATGATATTGAGAGCACTGGTCTCTCCCAAATACAAATAAGTGAATGAATACCATTTGAGATATTAAAATAAGCGTAACCGTCGGATGGTGACATTATCGGAAATTAGTTCAGTTCACATGAATGAATGATTTGGTGGGCCACTCTGTAATCGGACATTCTTCTTTTTCTCTACTTTTTGTATTTAAAGTTTAAACATGAGAAAATGTTTGATATTACACAGGAATATGGGCGTTCATATGCATGTCCACATCTACTGTACATTCAAGTATACAAGAAACTCAATCCAGGCTGTTCAAATGGTGGGCCCATTTTAATGGGTTTGTTAAAAAAAAAAAAGTTAAACAGAAGGAACATTTTCTTTTTCAGATAGATGGTAAAAAAAAGGTCAGTTGGAATGAAATTCGATGGCTCAACAAAAAAGAATACCCATCATTAAAACCTTAGGCTTTAGGATTTTTAAATCAATCTTTGGAGATAAGCCCCACCAATGGTGGGCCCCACTTTTTGAACGCTTTGGATTGGGTTACATGGATCCTACTATATGTGGAGTTGCAAGGTGCATATGACTCTCTTTTTCTTTTTCTTTTTCTTTTGTAAATATATATTTGATTTCGTTGGGACAGTTCAATCATCACTTTAATACCGTAGTTTCGGTGTCAGATGTTATTAAAGAATACACGACCCTACTTCCACGGTTTTCATACACCGCACCGAAATAACGGTAGTGGGAAGCACGTCCAGGGAATGATTGTTAAAAGGATAGTCAGCATTCCTGCAGATGTGGCTTCGGGTGCGACGAATCCGGGCCATTTATCAGGTGGGGCCCAGTGTGAGCTTGCCCTAAACCTAGAATCAGGCTGATCTGCTATTCAGGTTGACTATTTGATGTCTTATATAAACTGTTGGTCTTCTTTCTGACCGTCCATTTGTCTACACGTGGCCCAGTTTATGAGACTATTTTTCTGAGCCAGGGCATGTTTACGGTGGGCCCTCTGAATGAATGGTGCAGACCCTGCACGAGGATCATGTAAAAATGTCTACTTGATGGGGTAATCTCGACCGCTCGGCTCGTTCCATTCGTTGTAGTGGTAATGGACGGTGTTGGAACCATGTGATGAATTCTGATCATCCAGCTGTTTATGTGATGGTTCACCTCTGAAAACCCCTTTTAACCCAGATTTCAGCCAAGTCCAAAACTAACGTGGGCCACAGCAAAAGCAATTAGCTGGCAGTAAATGGCTATCCTTGAATTTCCCAGGCTCTGCTGAGTAGCTACACAGCCTGATTTTCGGCATATTTCTTCGTCTGGACTGGATCAAGCTCCTAGTTGCATCGTTCCACTTGGAGGGTCTAATCGATTGATCGGAACGGTCTATTAAGTCCACTACATCTTTCATAGAGTGCCATGCAAAAAGCGGGAGTGGATTAGGTGAGATCCCGGATCCACCAACGTGTGTGGGACTCTTGACTGTGGGGCTTACAGTGATGTATTTCCTTAAATCCACACTGTCCAACAGTTTTGAAAGCTCATTTTAAGGCATAATCCAGTAAATGAAGTAGATCCAAATCTCAGGTGGACCACAAAAGTGGTAATCGACCATTAAAAAAAATTCTCATGGGCTCGGTCAAGCTGATATTTGTGTAGTCTCTTCATTTAGATGTTTGCGAACTCATCAATAGGTTGGATGGCAAATAAATATTCTAGTGGCCCCATGAAAATTTTAATGGTGGGGATTCAATCTATATTATTTTATGTGGAATGGTTCACATAGGATTAAGATCTGCTTAATTCATTTTTTTGAATCATACACTAAAATGAGCTTTCCATATGAATGGACGGTGTGGATGTAGTCACATAGATCACAGTGGGCCCACAGTCAAGGCTCCTGCCCAACTTGGTGGAGCCGGGGTCCAGCCAAAAACATACTAATCAAATGATTTAAAAAAAAAAAAAACATACTAATCAAATGATTTAATTGACCTTATTTTCTTTGGCCATCTTCTTATTAAGCTATAGGTAGATGGCTTGGATGCTCTAACAAAAGTGATTGTTTAGAATCATAAGCAAACAAATAAATGGATCAAATTGTTGATTGGACCTATTTTGTGTAAACAATCTTGGCCGTCCATATTAATGGTTATAGATCAAATGGTCGATATTGTGGGGTTTGGTTTGAAGTTTGCATGGTTGGTCTCGAAATTGTTAGACATGATGAACCATCTGTATCAGTAATTGGACTCCTACATAACCCAATGCAACTAAGGAACTATAACATGACTTACATTCATAGTCCGTTCCGTCCCACCGTGCTTACATCATCGGTCCATGTGTTAAATAAAAGGTTTCTAATTTTAGTGGATAAGATCTTGCAATCTCTAAGACCTTACCCTTGGGCAAAACATCATTGGTCTCGATTACCGAATCATAAACCCCACTTTTTAGAATTGAAAAGCCGTGTATGGATCCCACCATGAAATTGGACACCCGAGTATCTGGGGACAGCGATCTTATTCTTCGGACTTTTATTCTTTTTTCCGTTTTTGGGCTGAGTGCGGTCCGTGCAACAAAAATTTCCCAGATTGGATTCAATTTGGATTTTGGACGGCTGATGTATTTTTTGGGCCAACGCAATTGGGCCCATATATTAATGAAGGGATAGGATTTTCTCATCTGGAAGTATCATCTTCGCACCTTTTGTTCATGTCCAGATTGGAGAAACTTCTTATTCGTGGCCATCGAGAGTGCGTTGGCCAATATATCAATGGCGTGGGAACACCGACCCAACACCGCCCAAAGATAAGATTTCTTAGGACCGGTTAGGATAACTGAGCTGTGGGCCCCACTTGTATGAATACCCGAGGATGATACTAGAATCACAACGGTTGACATATATTGGATTAGTGGGTGCAATGAAATTTCAACGGTATGGATAAGTGGACCGTAGACCTACTTAGAAAACCAATCTCTTCACTAGAAATTTAATAGATTTATTCAGATAAATGAAAGTAATAATGTAATTACAATGAAGCTAAAAATATCTGTAATGAATTGCAATATTAAAAAGAAGTATAAATAAATAAAAGAAGCAATCCTGATTCTAATAGTCTGAAGCATCCGAGAAAAGATCAACGGCTGAGAAAGCTCCATTCCGACAGCGAAGATTTAGAACAAGAGCAGGGCAGCGAAGACGCCGGAGATAGCAGATCCGGCGATCGCGACTCTGTTCAAGGCGGGGAGAGCGGCGCTGTTGACGGCCGGAGGAGACGCTGGAGAGCCGGGCAACGGCGGGGAGGAGATGGACGGAGGAGGAGAGCCGGTGGGAGAAGATGAGGAAGGGGAGGGAGATGATGGAGGTGGAGCCGGAGGGGAAACGGTGGTCGATGGAGGCGGAGAAGAAGCTGGGGGTTTGGAGAACGGAGAAGGAGAGGATGCGGGAGGCGTGACGGAGGCAGGTGGTGGAGACGCCGGAGCGAGGGACGGTCGGGGAGGAGAGACGGTCGGGGCTGCTGATGGCGAGGATCCCGGCGCCTGTGCGAGTGCGGATCCTGCCAGTGATCCCAGCATCATCAGAATCGCAACGAAGCTGCTATAGGAGAAAGCCATCTTCTTCTTCCTCTACACTGAGAGAGAGAGAAAGAGAGAGATTCTAATCGCAAGCAGAGAGAAAGATTCTACTCGCAAGCAAGTAGAGAGAGAGAGAGGGAGGGAGAGATGAGTGATGAGAGAAGAAGGGAAGCAGGGTATATATTGAGAGACGCGAGGTCGGTTAGAGCGAAAACAGTATTATTTTATTTTTTATAATAAAAGGGATAATTACTGACACACGAGGACGAACTAGCCGTTGGACAAGGACAGCAATCTCCTCAACGGACTGGAATCTTCTACGATACCTGTTTCAGACAATGGGTTATCGGCCCCACCATATTGTGTAGGTTAAATCCATTCCTTCTATCCAGTTCTGACCTCGATTTTAGGCTCCAACAAGAAAAACCAGCTAGACTCACACCTTAGATGGTCCACACATCATGAAACAATGTCGATGGTATATGTGTTTGATGAAAGATACACACCATGGTGGCCCAAACACGCACCCACGGTTGGCATCTCACCCATTGTTGCATGCAGTGTCTGAATTTTAGGTCCAGCTGATTTTGGACTTAGGACCTGAAATCAAGGGCGGACATGAGGTCTTGTTATCGATTCCTAACAACCTACCAAAATAAAGGGCGAACCTGATACACGGACAGGATTTTACGTACAAAGCATGGTGGGCCCTACAGACTGGGGTGTTTTATCGTTGTAGATGATTCCAGTCCGTAGACACACCTCGGCACTTTTGGGCCCACCCTGCTGTTCACGAGAAATCCGCTCTGTCCATCGGGTGAACTCCACGATTCCAAGCAATGGGATCATTAATTATCTAGACCCACAACTCAGGTGGGTCACACGGCAGAGAACAATGCGGATGGAACGCCAACCGTAGGTTAGCGTGTTTGGCACAATGAAGAGTGTTGCTCACCCCAATGAAGGAAAGATACAAAAATAAGAGAGATCCAAAGCAATTTTTGCATTGTTCCCATCGGTGTGGTCCATCTGAGCTCTTTATTCCGGATGATACTTTGAATGGTAAGTGAATATAAGGATACCACCTGATGGACGGAGCAGATTTTAGACAGACAACATGGTGGGTCCAAAGAGCTTGGGTGTTTTAGGGACTGTTGTACACGATTCCGGACCGCTGTGTGATTCAGCTTAAATCGTATAGCTTCTCTCCTCGCGCCTGTGAGATAGAGATTACGTGGTATTTACAAAAATTGGAAAACAAAGAAATATCCAAGCCATTCATCTTGTAGGGAATTTATTTTCATCCTCATTACAGATAGTTAATAATTTTCAAGAGGAAGTAGAGCAGTTACTTGCGATGGTTTTGTACCATTGTTTTTTATATAACCGTCTATTTTTCTAATTAAATCCTGATTACGATTTTTTCCAGTTTTTTTAAATACCGTATGAATCGATCAGATCTTATACGCATGCATCTTCTTGCACACGTTCCGCGATGTTCTATTCTACCTCACGCGAGACGACGATGATATTTGCGGATTTCAATTTGCCACCATCGCGATGCAGAAGCAGCGTCTGTCGCCTCCCACTGAGGCCCACATACTGAGTGTTCTTATTATCGTACCGTCCTTTTTGTGCATTGTATTCTGTATGGATCACCTGAAGAAAACTATGCTGAATGGATGATTCTGACCATCACTATCTTTAGATGAGTTTGGAACAGTGAAATGAAAACTTTCAATGGCCCGCATTGTTTGCAAAAAATCAAAGGTTTGGATCATCACTAAAGAGTGAGCATAGGACAATACTTATTTTTGTACCATTTTTACATCTCATCCTTCCACAACAATCTTGATCGTCCAAATCTTGGCCGCCGTTGCAGTTTAATCACGTCCTGACCATCTGATTTCACCGATTGACATTCGACCTTTGAACTTGTTATTGTAATCATCCATATTACATCCAGCTTTGGATACTCCATAAATCGCGATTATACATCTACACTACATAGACGGTGAGCCCTTCATTTAGACGGCCTGGATTAACGTACGTACACGACGTGTACGGTGATGAGAGGCTTCAATTTAAGAAATTGGCGGGGGACAATCACCTTGGTCTTGTCACAGTTGTACTTTTATATTATAATCAAATAAAATCATTAGCCAACTAAGAAACGGATATGAAAACTAGCCGTTGGATTCAACTTTGACTTCTTTACTTTTTGAGAAAGCATCCGATGCTGAACGTTAGTATCTTATTTCGGTACACCACTCAATCTTCGTACACGTGGAATACATCCACGAGATCTCCACCATCCACTTTTTCGGCCCTAGTTTTGATGATTATATCTGCAACCATTGAGTGATTTAAACATCATGGGCCAGCAGTTGAGCGGTCCGTATCCACACTGCTCTATTGTGGTCCACCATGGATATATGGATTGGCCTGATTTTGGGATTGTCCCGTATTCACGTTGGGGAAGCCCTGCTGGACGGGTGGGATGTCATATAGGCACTATGGTGGGCCCCACACCGAACTAATTGCATTATTTTAGTATCAGACGCTCTCCATGGATTGCAAACAAAATGCGAAATCCTAAGATAGAAACGCCTTAACTCGGCTTGAGTTTTCAGTCCCAAACGGTAAAGTATCGTTTCTTGAGAAGTATCCTATGTTCTCACAAAATAGATACACTCGTTTAATTGGATCGCTCGTGCCATGGAGCACGTGCGTTTAGGAACGCCTGATCGGTGGATTCCTAACTGTGAGGTCCGCCGTGATATATGTGCCTTACATCCACGCAGTCCATCCGTTTTCCGTTTTGATAGCTCATTTTAGGCCATGATCCAAAAAATGAAGTAGATGAAAATCTCAGGTGGACCACACCACAGGAAACAGTAGTGAATGAATACCCACCATTAAAACTTATTGAGGCCCACTACCAAAATGTTTATTTTACATCCAACTCATTGATAAGGTCACAAAGACATGGATGAAGTGTCTACTAAAATATCAGCTTGATCCGAAACTTTTACGGACCACCAAAAGTTTTGAATGGTTAATCACCACTGTTTCCTGTGGCATGGTCCACCTGAGATTTAGATCTACTTCATTGTTTTGGATCATGCCCTAAAACGAGCTGCAAAAACAGATGGACGGCATGGATGTAAGGCACCTACATTCATAAGGTGGTCCCCACGGTGTGAATCTTCAATAGCCCAAGAACCCGACTGGTCCATTTATCAGGTGGGCCACACATGTACAAGGAAATGCAAGGTAAGTAATCGTCCACCTTGGGCCACATAATAATATGAGCTGTCTAAAAGGTGGCCTAATCATGCAAATCACTTGAATCAGGCTCATCCATTCATCAGCTGGGCCATGCGTGCGTTGAATCAGACCGTCGATCTTCCATCGTTTGCCTGCAGTATAAACCCTTAATGAGCAGGACCTGATCATCATCATCATGGGATCCACCTTTTCCACGGTGTCAACGTCATGCACATATGACACGTCGGCATTCTGCCTGCGGTGGATTCTTGTGCGTGTGATCATATCTCCGATCAAATGGAAATAGGGAGTCGGGATCCTCTGTTATCGGGTGATTAGGGATTCCTGTTACCTAATGGTTCTGCGTTCGAAGTTTTTTTTTTATTTTTTTATTTTTTCAGTGAGTGGTGATGCGGAACAATAAAGAATAGGGTATTAGGAATTCTCTGTTGACCCGATAACAGAGAATCCGGACTCGGAAATAAGTAATGCATTTCTTCTGCTTTTTGTCTATACTTTGATATTAAGAAAGGGAAGGTGGCCACGTATAAGAAACGTGTAATACGAAGCATATGGGCTTTTTCTAGCTGTTGATTGCTGATAAAATGGGATACAATGGTACAGTTGTCGCATGTGGGACCACACACACGCAAATCGATATTGACCCACTTACCGAGAAAGCACATGGGACAGCTGTCCTATCAAGATCGAACGGATTTTTAGCAACCTGGCGCAAGCGATTTCAGACCCGGATTTCCTGCGTAAGGCTCCTGCGCTGGGAGCCAGGTGAGCCTACTGTCATATTTGTGGTAAATCTTCTCCGTCCTTCCGTTTTTTGAGTTAATTTTAGGACACGAGGCCAAAAATAAACAGTATACAATACTCAAGTGAGCTGAAAAGTAATGATTGAATTTCTACAGTTGAAATATTCGTGGGGCGAAAAGAGTTTTGAATCATGGTATTATTTGTGTTTTCAGTTCATCCCGGTACAAATGACGTTATCAACTGTATGGATGGCATTTAAATATCACTGGCGAACTTAGGGGGGTTTCAATGGTAGAAATTTCCCTAACTACCTTTTCGTTTAGAATGGCCCACTTGAGTCGTGTATCTTGTTCAATTTTGATTTTATATTCTAAAATGAGCTCACAAAACGGATGAACAGAGTAGATTTTTGAAAAACATAACGGTGGACCCCACCTACGTTTCAAGCGCGGTAACTTCTTGCCAAAGGCTATCGCAGAGATCCTCGTCCAGCGATTTCACGCGTGACTTATTCCACACGGTTTTAGTAGGCGATTGATTGGCTTCGGAGTCTAGGGCGGTGGATTTCTTTTTCGGGAGCGGATTAGGTGTTACCTGGGTAAGATATTAGCAGGTGCTACCCTGACAGTGTGTGGCCCACCTTGATGTATTTTTTGTATATCCACTCCGTCCATCTGTTTCTAAATCTCATTATAGTAGGTTATCGTAAATATTAAGCAGATCTAAAACTCGTATGGGCCATACCATTGAAATAGTGGTAAGTAACCATTAAAAAGTTTTTATGGACCACAAGTGTTTTAGATCAAAGTGATCTTTGTATTTTACTTTAATTAAGTTCTTTTTCACATTGTCAATAAGTTGAATGGAAAATAAACATTAGAAAAACCTTAGATTAAGCCACAGCAAGTTTTTCATGACCGGGCGTTTAATCATCACAGGCACGGTCAAGCTTTAGATTTGTATCTGCTTAATTTCTGGGACTTTTGGCTTTTTCATATTTTTCTTCTACCGTCTTATTAACTATTTCTAGCAACCTTGATATTTCATGATAAACCATTCAAACTACATTCGGGATAATCTAACTCATATCATTTCTCTAATAACAATTGAACATAAAAGAGACGGGAAATCAATAATGGCTTTGGAGAGATCCAAACTAATATATATCATGATAGAAATAAAAATATCATAATCTTTTGCATATACTTTAATATCCCATTCAAACTCAATGTGCTTATGGTAGTAAGTAACTTGCGTTTTTGAAATGTAGGACAAATATTTATTTAAGTATAAGAAAAAATACAATTGTGGTATAGGGTGAGCATAAGCTAACAAAACGGTAAATGACAATGAAATAATAAATAGATCCGAGGAACATACACTTTTTATAACCTATAAGATGTAAACCAATAGTATTTTAAACTGTTGATGAATGATCTAATAATAATGCTAATAGTTAGAATTTCATCCATTAGTCATCAATGGATACACACTTTCAGTGATTAAGAGTTCAACCATTGTTCTTTTGGTGACTCTAAATATTTCATTAGCAAACAAAAATAAGCTCTATTATAATGACAATGAGTAACAAAGTTTGATCCATACGTCTGGCATTTAAAAAAATAAATAATAAATAAAAATATGCTTTGTCAAAATGTCAAATTCATAGAAAAACATTTTTAGTATACTCTAATACTCAATTCAAAAATGAAAGGGTGGAGCCAAAGTCTCAACCGAGTATTGGATGTCCAAAGGGTTTTCTCAAAAAGTCACTCAACCAATAATATTTTTTTATTAAAACATTAAATATTAACATGCAATTAAATTCTAAGGCGTTAACCCATATTGACATGGATGACGCTGTTGATATGGTAAAAACTGTTATACCGCCTTTAGCTTCACCAAAGCCTGTAAAATCTAGTTTAAATGTATTATGGTTTGTAGCATGATATATTAGTTAATTATGTTATAAAAATTATTATTTTTTCTATTTGTAGGCATTTTTATTAATTTTAACATTTCTTTTAGCTTTTTTTTAATTAGATATCCAACTTCTTGGCATAATATCTATATTCCACCTGTGTCTGACTACTTTAAATAATATCAAATCTTAGTCCATATTTGTAGTCGTGGTCGGATATTGCAATATCAATCCGGGACGTTACTCGTGCCTCAGCGGTGGTTTTTTTTTTTTTTTTTTTGGGTTAGCTTGTTAGTGCACACCCATGTCAGTGTACACACTCCATGTTAGCCACCCCCGCTAGGGATCGATACCAAGACCTCAAGTCTTGAAACGAGGTACCTCATGTCGGTGGTAGGTTTGAGGATCAGTGCTTGGTTATGAAAAAATGGATTATTTTATACTCGATGATCGGTCCTGATCTTCAGGACATCCTTCCACTTGTACCACGGATGGTTTTATCATCATATTTTAAGCCAATACATCACAGTGGCCCCACAGTCTCCACCCACCTCAGTTGATCAAGGTTGGATTCGGGACTGCTGCACAAGCTACTGTTTGAAACTTGCTGTGAACGGATAACCACCACCATCGGTGGATCTAATTAAAGGTCGGTTATATGAATCATTTCCCACTATTCCACTCTATCAAGAGGTTTGGATTGTCATATTGTTTTGATACGTGATGGAAGTATTGGCATAAGTTTTACGGTGGCCATTAACGTAAGGCAATCCTCCTTTATTCATTTTGGGTCCTACTCATCGCTCGATGGTAAATCAAGTTGAGTTACATTGAGGTCATGAGTACAAGTGCCCATGTAATGTTTGTGATTGTGAGTGTGGGTGCGTTACAAAAAAAAAAAAAAAAAACCTAAGTTACGTGGAACGGCACATCTCAACATGTGAGCCCCAGCCACAATAACAGGAATGCGGCAGAGCTATCTCTCCATGGAAGCCGATTGGGGTCGCCCCAACTCCACGTAGCTAGGTGGTGCGTGATGCTGTGAGGCCCACCACAATGCATGTGTTTATTCTACGCTGTCCGTTTATTTTGCCGGCTCATTTTAGGGCATCTCCACCAGCCACCAATCGAGTGCATCCATCTACACAGCTCTGCGTATAGGTGACATACTTATGATCAAATTGATAGGATTATCCTAACCTGGACATTTGTTTCTTGAATTTGGAGCATTTGCCCTTTTCTCTTTCATTTTAGCTGTGCATTAGATTTTAATTAATCAGCTAATTTGGTTATTATTTCGTTTAATTATCTGTTTTATATACTGTATACACGCCCCAAGTCTGTAAGTGGATCCCACCATTTGAACCATTTAAATCGAGTTGCATACCCATGTGCCACCGTCAGCGATGAAATCTAGGCCTGGGCCAGCCATAAAATCACTCCAACAAAGCAAAATCCTAACCATTCAAAAGCAAAGACTGAAAAATCAAATGAGCAAGCAACGGTCAACAATTTTTTTCAACTTCTTCTTTTCTTTTTTTCTTCTTTTTTTTTTCTAGTAGTACACCTAAGCTTTTTTTTACTTATTGTAAGTTGACGAGTAACTTTTCTTGAATTAGTTAGTTTGATTATTAAACTTAAATAAGTAGCTGTTTAGAAAAAGCAACTTTTATAAATTATTATTTTTTCTCTAAAATAACTTATTCCCTTGGTTTTCATTGGTGACTAAGCAACTTGTGAAATTATTTAAGAGAATATGCTCTTTGCGGTGACGAACCCCTTCACGTTCATGAAATTGACAAATCATCCAATGAATGGGTAGATGCTCTAGCGGGCCCCACATGATGATGACTCATATTGAGGTGGCCCCACATGATGGACGATCCACATCAAAGGTCCACCCCTAATCATACATGACCTGCATTCAAGGCAATGCAAGGCCCTCGTGATGGGCAACCCACATGATGATCCACATCAAGGTGGGCTCCACATGATGGGCAATTAATAACAGTGGGGCCCATATGATGATCCACATCAAGTGGGCACCACATGATGGATGGTCCACATAAAGGTGGACATAATGACTGGCCCATATCCAAGGTGGGTCTGCATGATGGACGGTCTACATCAAAGGTTGACTCCACATGGTCGCCAGTGGATATTGAAGATGAGACCCACATGATGGGCAATAATGTTGATAGTGGGCCCCACATGACGGATGACTAACATAAAAGGTGAGGCCTATAATGCACATTAAAGATCAACCCCTAATGATGAATGACTCACAACCAAGGTGGTCCTTGCATGATGGACGACCCACATCAAAGGTGAAGCCCACACAATGAACGATCCACATCAAAGGTTGACCCCACATGATGGACATTGGATGTGAGAGGGACCAAATAAGCTTTTGAGATATTTACTTGTACCTTAGAAACCAAATATGCTTTTCTACTTTTTGAATAATAAGTATGTTGTTTACCAAACATACTTATAGCATAAGTAGCTTACCTAAAGTAACTTTCGATCCAAACACCCTCTTAGCATTTAACATTTATAAACCTGTAACGACTTGTCGAGTCAGGTTGTCGACTTCAGTTGTTTTTTATGTTTTTTCCACTCGAATTTGGTATTCTTGAGTTGAGTCAACTGAGTCTTGACCGAGTTGTGAATGAATAGATATTCTTAAAGTATTGATGAGTTTGATCTAGTCACGTCGTATCAACAAAGTCCTCGTGTTTCTGAACATGGGTCATACACCCCTAGATTCAGATACTTTTGCTTGAAGCACGACCCACCAACACAGGAAACAGCCGATGCAACATGGGCAGTCCCTCCCATATATCAGCTACGAAAGGGCCTCTAAAATTTTACTTTTTGTTAATCTTCAAGACTGTTCTTTTGATATATGATATTAATTTCTAAGGTTTTTTTTTTTGTCAGAAATGTTAGTATGCAGCCCTTATCATATAAGTTCCTGCAGCTCCATCCGCATGGCACATGCCGACAACACGCAGTATCACAACTATTGATCTGGTGCACCATCGCATGGGTAGATAGGTCCTACCCCGAACATATGGGGAAGAGACTGATATCACCATCAGATCAGTGACCAGAAAAGGGAGGCTTAAAGAAGCAGCCCGCATTCAACCAAAAACTCACAACCGGATGGTTAAGATGTCTAATCAATTGCGAATTTCAGCCTATAGCCCATCAAAATGGTGACCCACCAGATCAATAGCCTCAATCACCACACATGTTTGCAGTGTGTAATATGAGCCATGAATTGCAGAGGGAGCAGCACGGGACTTCTATGATGTGAATTGCATTTAGTACTCATACTTTGTCTGTCCAAGATCACAGCACAAAAATCTGGAATTTCAATTTAAGGCTGTAAAACATCCATGGATGAGTGCACACTCCCCCCATACGAGGGAGACGGGCTTTCTTCAAAACTTCAGAAACTCAGCAAGAGTGCTGCTGCAGGTTTACTTACAAACAAATCTCAATGATCAACGCATGGCACGAAATTTGAATAAACATCGGGCAGCAAAGAATTGAATCCATAACACCACCTGCAATAACAACAAAAGCATCAGAGCAAAAGAAATGAGAGAGAGAGAGAGAGAGAGGATGAGCAAGTGAATTGAACTGCAAACATTCAGTACAATGAAAAGGAGATGACAGAATAAAGTACATTTCCTATCACTTGTAATGGGCAACCCTTGAATTGCAGTTTTGTTCCTCTCAAGTCGAACTTGGAACTAACGTAATTGCAATTTGGAGCCCATACCCTTGGTTTGAATGCCAAATGTAATTGCATTTTGGTTACTTCCATAGCCCACTTGAATGGACTAATGCTTGCAATTCAAATCCATGCCGCATCATCGTATAGCAACTATTGTGCTGGTTCTTTTTTTTCGAATGAACATGCAAAACAAATATTCTGTCTGCAGCACCCCAGAGAAATTCTAACATCTTCGCCATACAAAATGTCACATGCAATCTATAAGACACGTGGCATTTGTACATGAGCTGGACTGCTCATCATGGAAGGTCTATAGCTGGAAAATACAATAGACTTGGATGGATGCCTTTTATCTGGTGTGTGAACCACGGGTCCATTTTTTAATCATCCCTTTCTCCCTCAAAATAATCCAATCAGACGATTAAGATCATCCCACTAGAATGAAGCTTGGGCTATATCTCATCCATAGTGGGGGCCTGACAGATAAGAAATCCCGATAATACACACCCCTGCTACATGTTGCAAAGTTGCAGGCTTCATATTGTATTCCTGTTTCCTCAAGATAATTCAAGTGTCAAGGTGACCTTTTAAAAGTCTTTTCCCAGCAACCTTACCTTACTTGTTAGCCTGGCCCGAGGAAGCAGCAGAACCAAACAAGCATGCAGTAGACAGTGAGACCAGCTGGACAGCAACCAATATTTGGTTACCAGGCCCACCACCATGTTTACCTCTACATCGACCCTCACAAAATGTCCAATCACCACAACCTAGTCTGCTGGGAGGTGGAAGCTGCTGATGCCTCTGCTATTAAGGAGATTGGTTGGCGAGCCTGCAAACAAGCACCTATATCGAATGGGCTCAAGCTGGATCCATCAAAGATGAGATTAACCCCAGGCAGGACAACTTCTCTACTATCGGCATCCTCTGACTCGGGTTTTACTAGTGCTGTTGAGGTTGACTCTTCAATGAGCCTTGTTGCAGCCTCGTATACAGGAGTGAGAGCATACGACCTGAAATTTAAATAAATAAATATAATAAAAACAAAAAAAAAAACTCAGGAATATTTTGGTGGCTCAGATACAATGAATGCAAGCTATGAGAGAACATTGATAAATAAGCTTAATTAATGATAGTTACATATGGTTGGGTTACAACTCAAAAAATAATAATATCAAGCCCACATAGCAGTCCCCAAGTCTGGAAGGCTTTCTAAATATTTTCACCCTCCTGTTAATGGTTCTATAAAGTTGCCGTGAATGTTTTAAATAATTGGATACTAGAATGAATGAATTCATGTTTGCGTGTTCTTCTAATTGCTTCATTCTTTAAATTCTTTCCACTTTTTGAAACACTTGTTTGACTCGATGTTCAACAATGCAGAACACACCTTCAAAATGTCACTATAATCATATTCTAGTTTCATCCTTTTATTCCCACGTACTTGTTATCCACAAAGAAAAAATAACAATAAAAAATGGTTCTGCATCTTTATACTGGCACAGGCTTATGTATGATAGTCCAATACATGTTACAGGCTTGAAATCCACATCATCCAACACATTATTCTGAAGTAGGGTGCCAGAAAACTGTGATGTGTTACAATTTATCTAAGATACAAATGGAGCAAATTTCCACCAAAATGAGAATATCTCTGGGGCTAAACTCCTATCCTGTGCTACCTTTGCATAATTTAAGAATTGGTGGGGACTCATCCTCCTCACATCTGGCACTGATGTACAGCTATCTAGTCCATCCAAATTGTGGCTCCCATTGTGGATGGAATGTATCTCTAAGAAAACACTAATCAAGCAATCATAACCATCCAATTAATGGATATAAAATGGATGGTTAGAAGTAAAATAGTGAGTCGTCCAAATTTGCAGGGAAAAATCAGATGGTTAATATTATCTTCTTCAAGCAATTTTTTGGTTATGCACCATCCACAATTGGGACGGTGACTTGGACAATGTAGATAGGCATAGAATTATTCCAGGTGTACGGTTGAAGAGCTGCCATCATTTTTTTAAAATGGTGCAAAATTAACATAAGATTCTAGCCCAAGTCTCTGAGAAGCTAAACATTGAGGAGGCACTCGCTCCTGTATTAAATATACTGAGTTTAATGAAATATAAATGGATATACAGGGAAACCCATTATTGATGGGAGAGGAGATGCACAACACTCAAGCTTTTGTTTGGCCCAATAAACTACACATGGTGGCTACCAGGGGGCCGAAATTGTTCATATGGTAGTTCCCATGATGGATGTGAGATGCCCCCAAAATATTGTTATCAGATGATCATAACTATCTGATTAGGCCACCATTAAATATGGCCCATTGGTTGTAATTATCTATTTTTGTTAGATGGCTAGGATCATTCAATTTCAAATGTCTAAAGGTTATATAGGTGGGCCGATGTAGTTTCTTCCTTTCAACAAAATTTTGAACATCATAGGGATGTAATGGCCGTTACAGCTTGCATCGTAGTGGCCATTACAGTGGCCGTTACGGCCACTGTTACTGTTATAGAATGCCTTGATGATGAGGGCTCCAGATCAAAACATTAAGTTACTGGAAGGTGGGTCCCACCTAAGCCATTTCAAGATAGAACTGCTAGTATTTTTTAGTCATATAATTCCTCATAAAAGGAATATAATAGATCATCATTAGAGGAAAATGTGAATATATACAGATGGCTGCTTGCAAATACCTGAGAATGCTACCATCAAAGCTTAAAACTTCAGTGCGACAACGCTGCCGATTCGCAAGTTTGAGCCTCTGATGGTCACTTAAGGTCCCAGAAATTGGAGTTGAAGGTTCTAATGGATTCCACCTTCCACTAGCATAGTTCATAAGCTGATGTGAAGGTTCCTTTGCCTGTTCCCTTTGGTATAAGATCTTTGCAGTAGGACCTGTTGCTTGGTACTCTGCACAAACTTCCCGCAATTTTTTTCTTAAACCATGCATTGCATCATGATGTTCGTCAAGTGAATCCGTTTGAAGTAAGTGTGATGAGACCACCCTCTCACAAATGTGACTGCATAATTTTGGACTGAAAAGTGGAACCCCAAATTCCAGACTCAAAGGAACCCATTCATACTCTTCGTTGTCAGTGGAAAAGTAATCAGATTCTCTTTCCTTATGCAGCTTCAATAGCCGAATATAGCCAATTGTCCATAATTCTAACTTATTTGAGAGATCATTCAATAGCATTTTTAACTTTGTATTTTCCTCTGTGGATAGTCCCATCTCTTTCCCTACATCTGCAACTGAACCATCAGAATTCTTCAGGGGCAATGGAATATCAATTGTGCTGGTCCTTCCAAACTCATCAAGATCATATTTGCTCAGGGGCTGCACAAGCACAGCCGAGTACTTGAGAAGCGAGTTTAAACAGTGTAAAAGTATATTTCCATTGACCAAGTTCCCTTCGAACTTGCCTCCCAATCCTCCCACTATCGACCCATCCCAGGACCATATTATGGCTTTTCTGCAACCTGCCAATGGTGCAGGAAGCAATCGCAAACATTGTCCTTTCATTAAAACAACTGATAGGGGGCCATTACCCATATCTGAATACAATACCAGTTTCATCCATGGTGTCATAGAGGAATAAGAGGGTGGACCAAAGTGGATAGGTCCTGTTGGTCCAGGTAAAACTGACGAAGAAGGAAGAGGAACCATAGATACGACGATATCATAGTTGCGATGAAATAACCGGTCTAAGGTTGCAGGTGCAAGAGCAGCCAAGCTTTCACAGCGAAGAATATTCACATGATACTGCCTTTTTATCTTTAAAATGCCTTTTCCAGTGTTTGGACCATCTAAGGACATCAAATTCCCATCACCCTGGAAATCATTTGAACGATTGATATCTTCATTTGAGCCCACGGCAGTTTCTGACAAGGTGGCTGGAGCAGATTCATGACCAATGCTTTCGGAAAATGATTCAATGGGAGTCTCACCAGCCTGAGGCATTCCAGATTGCATTAAATCCAGAGGATACTCATTGCCAAGTACTTCATGTGTGTCTGAGTCACCAGATTCCCCAGTTATACTGATATCAGCTACTAGAGAAGTAGCCTCATCAGCGACCGAAGATAGCACTTCCATTGCACCACGAGCTTCTTCAACAGTTGCATCAGTTCTTACCCCACCCGATTGCAGGCACTCCAATACACATCGAAGACTAAATGCATGATTGGCAAATTCCTGCAGTTCTCCCTCAAATTTGCTTCCTTCCAATGTAGTCAGATCCTTGCAAAGTTCTGCAATGCTAGCATCTCCTAGTTTTCCCGCTTCATATAGTGTCACAGCATGTGACTTTAAGCCTACAAAAGAAAATAGAAGTAATGAACTAAAACATTTGATGGTGAATTATTGTGTATGGATTTTTCTAACATCCCACCATTACCAACACAACTAGCAACAACCTTTGTAGGCCCCACCGTGATTTGTTGATGACATCCACTCCGACCATCATGTATGCCCCACTGTGTTTAGCTATAGGCCCAAAAATCAGGCCAATCCAAAACTCAAATAGGCCACACAAGCAGGAGAAGTTGGGAGGGGGATGCCCACATTTGATTGCACTGGGCACACCAGAATTCCCGTATGGCCTGATTTTTGAGGTGTCCCTTTATTTGGGGAGAATGTACCAGATGAATGGATTGGATGGTATATGCACAACATGGTGGGCCCTCCAGAAAATGAAGGGTGGATGTCCCCCTCAATTGCGCCCTGTGTTGTGGTCCACCCAAGTCATGGATTGGCCTGATTTTTGGGCCCATGCCCAAACATGGGAAGGCATGCATGCCGGTCATAGTGTCTGTAATCAAAACATTGGGTATGTTTGTGTGTTTGCATGTGTTGTGTGTGTGTGTGTGTGTGTTCACAGGTGCCTATGCACGCATGTGTGTAATATAATATGTATTGCCCATGTTAGTCATATAATTGATGACAGCTAATGAGCTGACAGAATATAGGTGTGAACACAAATAACGGACAAAAAATTCCATCAATTTAATAAGAGATGCTAAGGCGATTCACCCAAGGAGAGTGGTGAATCACAGCACGCCAACGTGGCACATGCTTTCATGATCCAGGCCACTCATTAGGTGGAGTTAACTGTCAACAAGCTCTGGATCACAATCAGGCCAATCCACCATCAGGCAGGCCATGCTTATACGGGGAAAAAAAAAAAAAAAAACATTTAGAAAAATGAACTATATTCAACATTTACATGTGGCCCACATGATGACTGAACCAGTTAAGCTTTGGGATTGTAAGTTCACACATGGCTAATCTGGTATGCCCTCCGGATCATGCACATGCCTGCAATTCACCTCTTCAATCACTTCTCCTATGATCTTTAGCATGTCTCACACAATAAAGGTCTCCACTCAACCTATTAACAACACTGGAGTTACTAAGCACATGTGTGCAATAAAGCTCATGTACGCACCATATGTGCCAGCATGGCACGATAGGTCCAAGATCCAATCCATCCATCAGAACGACACCACTATATTGATGCGCTAACCCAAAGTATCAGATCAATATACTGGTCTGGTGGGCACCAGTTTGCATAATAAATGTATGGCTCTGAAAAGTTTGGATGAATTTTTCTAACCCATCCACTTGTTTCCAATATTGAGGCCCACATGCTGATTGGACCAGAATTATTTTTTGGGAAAACATGTGCGAGTTCGGACCAACCTGATGCATGGATTAGATCTCACATTTGTGTGCCATACCAGCACATGTGGAGCATATGCACGAGCTTTATTGCACGTTTCTGTGTGCTTAGCAAAGTTTGCCTCTTTAACCTCCATAATCTCTTCGAAAAGGAGGAAAATGTGTTGATTGATGGAAACCTAAATAAAAATGTAGCATTGCACACGTTGCATCAAATATCATCAACAGGCAAGTTTCCAAATTACTCAATTTGACATAAAAAGACAACCTCATAGCAGTTGACCTAAGTTACTTGTGCCATTGCAATCAAACTTCATCTTTAAAGTTGCATAAACAGGGTGAGCATCGAAGGAGATGCTTGCCAAAGCTGCCAGTTAATCTCTTCAAAATCTAACAGGCCCTAAGATTATTGTACTTGATCCATTACAATTTGTTTTGCTATTAATAAATAAATACACACATACACTTCAAAGATCAACCTCTTTAGACAATTTTCATGCTAAGAATTTCCTCGCAAACACACGAAAAAGAAAACTGAGATTTTAACAATTTTCATGCTAAGAATTTCCTCGCAAGCACGCGAAAAAGAAAACTGAGAAACACAGGAACATAATAGACAAATGCTTTCATATAAATACTGCCCATGAAAAATTTTCATGATAAGAATTTCTTTGCAAGCAACAGACGAGAGTGAAAGCTGGGAAACTGTGTGATATGACCCAGTTTAAGAGAATCTCAAAAGAGAGCCCTGCAAGTAACTCAAGGCAATTCTTATTGTTTGAGAAGATGATAAAAATGGTTATTAAGAAAAAGAAATTTAAATAAAGGGAAACACTTCCCCAGACAAGAGTGGTACGCTCAGCCACATCAGCAGTTGAATTAGCCTCTCTGCCTACGTGAACAAATGAAATGCTTATCTCAAGAGGCGAGAAATATAATCGGATTAAAGACAAAACTCAAATCCCATACTGGCTTTCAGATCATAAAAATCCCAAAATATCTCTACTTCTTTGCTGAAAGTGGATCCTGAACTGCAAGATGAGCTGGGTCACTGGATTCGTGTGAGTGTGACACATTGTATGATGGTATTAGATATTAAAATAGAACATGACTTAAAATCATTATCGCCGTCGTCATCAGTAAACAGAAAAGGACTATCAATGTATTCCTAAAATCAGCAGCCATCTCAAACTGAAGTAACGGAAAAGGAGAACAAACTATCAATCAATTATACAAATAAAAAATAAGTTCAGAATGCGATCTAAGAATGGGACAAACCTGGCGAAAGTGATCCCATCATCAGATAGGATGTTATATTAGCATCAACAACAAAAGCAACACGAGCAGGACCAGAACTTGCTCGCTGGTTTTCTTGCCCAGGACCCTCTCCTTGTGGAGCAGCATTGCTGTCAGCAGACATGTTTGCTGAGTTTACACTTGCATGAGAACCATCTTCATCATCACTGAGTAAATTACTAGGAGAGCCAGGTAAGCTCGATTCCTGAAGAACAGACGCAGGATCAATTACTTTTACAGCCCAACCCAGCCGACAAGCAAATGATGCTGCAGCCTGCAGCTGAGAAAGATCGGCTTGTAATGTTGCAGCCAATTCAGCAACAGTTGCATTCTCACTTGAAACGACAAAAACAGCATACAGTAACCTGGATCGGAGACTTCAAGTTATTAGGATTTCAACTACCAAGCCCCAAACACAATCACAGGTCAAATAAAGCATCCAAATGAAATTGTACATGCTGATGTGTGCGTGTAGAGAAAGAGAGAGGTGTAGTGGTAACGACCTATGTGGCCCCACCGTGATGTGTTGATGACATCCACTCTGACCATCGTGCATGCCCCCTTGTGTTTGGCTATGGCCCCAAAAATCAGGCAAATCCAAAACTCAGGTGGACTACAGCAGCAGTTTGGAGGGAGACACTGACCATTGATTTGCATTTGGCCCCACCTGAGTTTCAGAACAGCCTGGTTTTTTAGGTCTCCAATTATCTAAGGTAGATGTTTCATGTTTCATATGAATGGATAGGATGGCATATACACAACACGGTGGGCCCTCTTGAGAATCAAGAATGGGCATCCCCTCTTAGTTGTTCCATGTTGCAGCCCACCTGAGTCATGGAATGGCCTGATTTTTAGACCTGTGCCTAAACTTGGGAGGCATGCATGAAGGTCAGAACAGTGTTTTAAATAGTGAATAGCATGTATCGTAGCATTCGGCCCTTTGAAGCGTGAGGTGTAAGCTACATAGCTACATGCTTCTTGATTTTTAATTAAGGCTGCGCTTGGTTGCACCAAATACTATGAAATTTCATTATCCAATATCATGATATTTGGATATTCCATGATATTTAGTGCAACCAAGCACGCGTTAAAATAATAGAACATTGAAAACATAATTGATTTTAATGTTTAGTTAAAAATAACTAGTAGTGTGAGCTACATAGCGTGTAGAGTGGCCTACATAGCCTGTAAGATATACTAATTAGAATGTAACAGTCTACACACGACTAAAGCTATTTTCATGAGCTACATAGCATAAGTTACATGCTATGCAGCATAAGCTATTTAAAACACTAGGTCAGAGTGGATGTCATCAACGTCTCACAGTGGGGCTCACAGTTTGTTACCACAACAACCCACACATGCACACACATCATTTAGTGGCAAAATGAGCATTTATTATCAGAAGAATATTCAAATACATCAAATAGAGATGCCAAGGAACTTACTCTTCAATAGGGTCTTCATAGGACTGTTCTCTGTTTGAAACGAACCCTTCCAGCCTGGAAACTAAATCATTATAAAGATTAACAAATTAGAATTTGAAACATGCAAATAAAACAAAACTAAATGAAATGAAAACCATAAGCTCGATTAGAGTTTTAAGCATTTCAATTCCCTCATTTGTCTCAATAGAGTAATTATTTACTAGAAAACAATTTCAGAGCCACTTATGATGATTGGTTAGTTTGATAATAACTAATCATAATAATTAACTCCTGCATGCCGAGAATGAGATACATCATGAGGAAATCTTTTTACGGATTAATCACTTGGACTGAGGAATAACTTTCAATGTCTACATGATTGAAAAAGCAGAAGAAACTAAGATCAATGGGAGGCTACGGCCTAACCAAGAGACTCCAAGACAACCTTATTTACATTATGGTAGAGAGATGTTAGATGTACATACCCTGGACAACCAATGGTACATGTTATGTCAGTTATAGGGGTTCATATATGGAACTTAAACACTACATGTTATGTCAATTATAGGGGTTCATATATGGAATCTCCCTTGTGAGTCCAAGGGGAGAGAAGAAGTGAAAACAATAATCTTAAGGCAGAGTTGTGGCATCATGGTTCTCAAGTACCCTAAATTCCATAACCACTCCCTTGGGGTTTGGACAATCAAAAGTTCAAAACAATTTAGACTTTTTCGGAGATTGGATGCAGTTACTAATTCATGATCTGGCATGTTCTACAAGACTTTGAAAACTTCATTCTCGATTGAATGAGAATTTTTATGAAAGCGTTTCATTTGCTTCTCTTCCATGGAAATTTCATTTTGCCAGAATGTATCCTAATCTTTTGCCTAATTCTTCTTCTGATGATCAGTTTCGAGTTCGATAACAGTTTATGTTGTTGCAGTTGGTCGTTTGTTTGCTTCCTTGTTCCTATTCTCATTGACTTGATTTCTTGTGAGTGACTATTCAAGCTGGCTGGCTAATATGATGATTCCCTGTCCTGAATCCTCGAATTCCAATTCCAATTACTCAAATTACTTGGCAGTGAATTGTGAATCCACCATGCGTGGGTTCAATTCCCATTCTTCGCCAAACCGGCCGGGCCGATCAAATGTTAAACAAGATCAGTTTTGTGGTTATCCTGTGTGATGAGAATCCAATGAAAAGTTGGAATGAATTTCTCTCCACCATCAAGCATCTTGTTGCATATTTTCTTTACCACATAAAAGTGAATGTTCACTTATTTATGAGTAAGGGTGCTAGGCTCAATTGGACATTCGAATTGGAGGATTGCATCAAGTCTCCTAACTGAGATGCCCATCTCAGATTGGATTGACTTGATCGTGTGCTAGCTTTGACCAATCATTGACCTAAGGTTATGGAAGGACTTCATGGTCCTAGTGTAGTGGATGTTAACACACATTTCGAGGCTACATTTGTGACCAAAGACAAGTGTTGTTGGGTGCACACATTAGGGTGTGGTTGAAGCCTTACATGCACCAATACAAAATCCACTAGTCTTCTCAGGACTTAGTTGTGCATAGATCTTGTTAATCAGACTATCAAGTGTTTTGTAGCTAGCCAGCATTCCAAAATGTTTTCAAAAGGTTTTCTGAATGTTTTCAGCCATTAGATATTTTAATTTCACCATTAAAGTGTTTTGATCAAACTTGATGGGCATCTAACGATTGGTTCAATAGTCCACCTCTTGTGCTTGCATGAGAGTTTGGGCAAACGATGGACACCACAGATTTGGGAAGGATTGGGATCAATTTTGGGCACATGGATATGAATAGATCATAAACTTCCGCCCTATCCTTTAAGAACCTTAACCACCACCAACATCCAAGCCTAGAGAATAAAAAGCAAAAAAAGAAGAGGACGAGAGACCATGGTTCTGAATACCGGCATTGAGGGGTGTATCAGCCCAGCAAAAAAAAAAGATACAATACGGGCGTCACGTATCGATATCAGTTCGTATCAGACAATATCGGTCCATATCAGTCGAAATTCTTTTTAAGCCAAAGGATTATGGAAAATATCTGGGAAAAAAATAGAATAATAAGATATTCAAGAATCCATCATTTTTTGTATTTTGGACATGCATATGGTGTATCGGATTCGGACCACTTTTTTTTTTCTTTTTTTTTTTTACACACGCACACACACCCCCACACACTCACGCCACATGCACACACACCCCACACACGCACGTCGTGGGATTTCACCACTATGGGTACTCGAACCCTTGACCTAGTGTTGAAACTCCAAGGAGTCTACCACCCGGTTAAGAGTAAGGACCTGGATTCGGACCACTTTTAATGAGAATGTTGTATGTCGGTTTGACTTGTTAAAGGTGAACTAAATGGGCCCTAATTGAACACAAATCAAGCATGATTTGATGAATTAGGGCCCACTACATTGAAATAATACAAAAAGAAGATGAAAATATCAAAAAAAAAAGTGAAGGTTTACCCTTTTTTCCATGGTTTTGAAGGTCGGTATTAATCAACGTAGTTCTGAAGGTCGGTATTAATCAACGTATCGTCCAAGCAAAAAAATGATACAATACAGCATCGCGTATCAGTATCGAGGTTGTATCCACCCGTATCGGTCATAATTTTTTTAAGCAAAAAAAAATATGAAAAATATTAGGAAAAAAAAAAGTGATATCCAGGAATCTATCTTCTTCTCTCTTCTTTTTTTTTCCTTGTATTTTGACAATGTATCGGATCGTGTATCGGACCATTCTTCGATGAGAATATTGTCTGTCAGTTTGACTTGTTGTAGGTCAACTAAATGGACCCTAACTGAACACAAATCAAGCATAATTTGGTGAACTAGGGCCCATTACATTGAAATACAACAAAAAGAAAATGAATGTTTACCATTCTTTCTAATTTTTTCATGATAATCCACTTCGCTTTGATTTGTTGAATCCCATTAAAATCATTTGTTTTGATCCCAAAATAAGTCTAGACCTAGCTTAAAATGAGTTTTTAAGCTTCTTTCTTAATTTAAATGAAAAAGAAGAGGAGACACAAGTGCGATAAATAAATAAATAAAATCAAAATTGGGCTTTTATAGGCATATATGGGCATATCGGTCGTACTAATACGCCCTGTATCAGCCAATACAGGCTAATACAAGTCAATTTTTTCGTATTGGGTCGCGTATCGGCTCATACTGATACCAATATGCTAGGACTGTATCGGCCGATATGATACAAATATTCATATCCATGATTTTTTTCAATTTTTTCTATAATGGTCCACTTCGCTTCGATTTGTGGAATCTCATTCAAATCATTTGTTTTGATCCAAAAATAGGTCTAGATCAAGCCTAAAATGAGTTTTTACGCTTCTTCCATGATTTAAGGACCTGTTTGATTTTCCATGTTCCATGTAAATCCCTGCTAAATAAGTAATTATTACTTTTTCACTTGGTTTGAAAATGGATGAGTAATTCCACCTCGAAAACCGGTCCAAAAGTAGTACTTAAATTTGTGGGCCCCACCATGATGCATATGATATATCCGCACAGTCCATCTGTTTTATCATAACATTTTGGGGCATGAGCTGAAAAAAGAGGCAAATCCAATGCTCATGTGGCCCACATGAAAGGAAATGGTGACCTTAATTTGTCCACCGTTGAAAGTTATTTCCTTCACTGGACCCACATTGAGGCTTATTTGCCATCTAACCAGTTCATAAGGTCACACAAACAAGGATAAGGGGAAAACACAAATATCAACTTGATTCAAAACTTCTAGCGGCCTCAAGAAGTTTTTAACGGTAGGTGTTCGATTCCCACTATTTCCTGTGGTGTGGCCCACTTGAGCTTTGGATCTGCCACATTTTTGGGCACATACCCTAAATTCAGCAAGCATAATGATGGGGATATCACGTGCACACACACGACCCCCTATGCACATACGCAAGGAGGAGGGCCCCATCATTGATTTATATCGATGACGACGTCCAGGGAGGCCCTCCTAGTTAGAGGATTGCATTTTAGTTCATTGGAGTGGACCCGATTGTCATGTGAATGCCACCATGGATTCTCATGATCGTGGCTCACTATTCTAAATAATCTAGTACTTTGCGTTTTGTTTATTATTATTATTAGGAATATCATGGACGGTTTAGATTGGCTTGATTAGTTGTTATCTTTTATTATTTCGTCTCCAAGTAATAGAGTGCGCACATGGCGTGACTTTTAGGGTATGGAATTTTACTATAAATAGGCACCCCTTGTAGTCTTTTTACTCATTGATGATTGGAATAAAATTTGTGTTTTCCTGCTCCTCTTTGAGTTATGAAAACCTAATTGGGTGCGAAACCCCCCTTCTTCAAAGAACTACTATTGTGGTGCAAAGCCACACCCATCCCGATTCGCCCCTACCTTCTATCATCCATATTCCTCTTCTCCTACAGTCATTCCACCTACAAATCCATCGTTATTTTGCAGCCGTTCCTTCTCTACAGCAAATTTCTAGAATCTGGCCCTGCAGGAGGGCAGAAACTTCAGCGGAGCACCACACAGGGACCGTCCATCGAATCAAGCCGAAACTTGGGGGGTTTGTAGCCCAACCCTAGCCGACCAGCCCCAAGGGGGGGGGGGGGGGGGGGGTTTTGGGTTCGTGGGCCTCACACACGTGCGGACAGCCCTCGGCGCATGTGCGTCAGGCGTGGCCTATTGTCCACATGCACGGGTAGGCTTCAGGTTTACTCTCTCCTCTCTTTCACTCCTCTCTTACCTGATTTCCCTAACCCTAACCCTAGTTTGTCTTAAACTCCCAATTTCTTTGCCCTTTTTCCAACCCTAGGGTTTCCCAAATTGAAACTTGTAAATCCCTTAGATTGGGAAAAATATTCCTGTGCATGTGTGGCTGAATCTACTCTCCTTTGAGCATTGCTTGGTCTATAATTTTAATTGATCCAGCCCTAGCATGTGTAGGCCTGGGCCTGCATGGATTCTCCTTATCGAGTGCTTGACTTTATGTGGGACGTGGACTTCCGTGTGATTGTTTCTGAACTAATATGATCTAAAGCCTGGAATCTTGCATGGCATGTTTAAATTTCCATGTCCTGCATCACATAACGAATGAACGGTGTGGATAAACCACATACATCATAGTAGACACCACATTTATTTTGCAAATTTCTTGATTTTAGTATTAAAAAAGCAGGTTGTCACTGTCTACCTTGGGAAAGATGCAGTGATAACCTAAGTAAATAATTATTACCCATTTACAAGGTAATTACAGTTGACATTAAAAATTAAATAGGCATTAAATTGAAAAAAAAAAAAAAAAAGAAAGGAGACGAAATTTTGAAGAAAAAAAAAATTCAAAATTGGGCTTTTTTGGGCACATCGGCCCCGTATCGGCCGAATACAAGCCGGGTCAGTTTTTCCCGTATGGCACCGATACGGCCCCATATCACGTATCATCTCGTGCTGATATGGATACAACACGACCATATTGGCCGATTTGATACCAATATTCATATATATGCAAGAGACTTCTCTTCCCTTTTGTACTCTCCTTCATCACATGTGCGGTACACTTTTTAGACATCTCTCATCATCTCTTACATAAGCACGCACGTGAATGCATGCAAATATAACGACTATATACATTTGAATGAGCCATACATATAAAATATACAAATATATGGAAAAGCCTGTATTGCAAACATTTCCACCATATTTATGGTGCAAATGGTGCATCAGCTGTGTCCCCTCATAAATGGGACTGACTTCATAAATGGGACTGACTAAAAATCAGCCTAGCCTACAACTCAAGTGGGCCACAACATTTGGAACAGTGTGAACTCATGCCTAAACCTCTAAAAGCACTTGGTGCAATCGACCTGAGTTTTAAATTGGCCAAAATTATTATCAATTCCTTCCTCCAAGGGAGCCACACACAATGAAAGGGTCAGAAGTTTGAACCACATTATGGTGGGGGCCACACACCCACGATGGGTATCCAATCCCAACCTTTTCTTGTGGTGTGGCCCACCTAAGTTATGGATAAGGCTAATTTCGACTCGAAGCCTAAAGGGGGAGGCACAACTGATGGACAAATTGGTTGATTGAACCAAGGTAAAAATGAAAGGGAAACTCTAAAACAAATAGGAAAAAAGCCATGCTCTATAAGTGGGACCCCATGTGAGTCTCTTCATGTGCACACGTGTGGACGGAGCATTGTTCGGAGTATCCCCGATATTATTGAAATATCCCCAATATTATCCGTAGCTCCAGCTTGGTGATATCGATAACACTGGTAGCGATACCAATAACATTGGTAGTATCAGAAATTTCAGGTATCGGCGATGTATTGCTAAGTATCACTAATGTATCGCCAATATTTTTTATTGTGTAAATTTCAAGCGTTGCTCGTATGACCAATGTATTGCCAATATTTTTGACTACATAAATTCCAAGTGTCACCCATATCACCAGTGTATCGATTATATTTCAATAATTTCGCCAATATATCGATATCGCCAAAAATTTGTTTCTAAAAAAAATTCCTTTCCAAATTTTTTTATGGGCACATGGTTGTATACAGTTTTCAATTTGTCGACGATAATATTGATAATGTCACGATATTATCATTATCACAACATGGGCGATATCGAGACCATAGTCTTTCATTTCCTTTCCAATTGTCGACCATTTCTCAGCAAAATCTCATGTGTTGTCAGTATTCTGAAATATTGATGGATGTTTGGATGGAAGGTTGGATGATTGGATAGATGGTTGGATGGATAGATGGTATTGATGGGATGGTTGGACTGATTTCTTACAACAACACATACTTTTAGGCCCCCATTAAATGAAAACTTATGATTTACGCATACTTATTGCAATTTTTTAATTCCTAACTTTGCAAATGTGTGTATTTTAGCATATCCTAAAGTTTTACTGAAAAATTCCATTGTTTTCTCAGTGTTTCCTCGCACTTCTGCTTATCACCGATATCGATATTGTTTCCATATCATTGGCCAGAGAAACTTATAGCGATACCGATACTTCAAACGCTAGGAGTGAACATGTTTTGGATAGTATGTGATTGTATCAAATGGGTCCCAAGAAGATATATCAATGTCATCAAAGAAATGAATGAAGGTGCAGTTATAGGAGTGGGAGCAGGTTGTGTGTGTGTGTGTGTGTGTGTGTGTGTGTGTGTGTGTGTGTGTGTGTGTGTGTGTGTGTGCTTTGTCTTCATCTAGGGCTGGCATTAACCACTTACCCTTTTGCACTTGTTATAGTGTTATAGATGAATTGACTCCTATACCATCAAGTCCCTAGGTGTATGTATTTTGTGGATGATGTGGTGCTAGTCAGTGAGACTGAGGGGACAAATACTAAACTAGAGGCTTGGAGGAATGCTTTATTTAGAGTCTGGCTATCAAAAAATTAGCAGAACCAAGATAGTGTAATTTGAATGCAACCTTACTCTTTATAGGGGCAAAGCTTTAGTTAAAATTAAGGGCCAAGAGAGTCCTCAAAGCAATTTGTTTCTCACCTTGGCTCTATAATTCCAAAGGATGGAAATTTTGCTACAAATGTTTACAATGGAATTAATAGTTAGGTGGATGAAGAGGAGAACCACATCTAAAGTGTTGTGTGGTGACCACATGCCAATGGAACTTGAGGAAATACCTTATAAGGCGGATATGCGATGAGTTATGCTTTACGGGGCAACGCTGGGGCATCGGGAGGCAACATCAGAAAAGGATGCATTGCATCCAGAAACGTACATGAGCTCTTGCAGGATGCATCCATGACAAATAAGTTGGCCGATTGAAGATCAGACCCATCAGGGTCCTGATTGATGATTTGACAAATCCAGCCATTCAGATTAAAGATCAGCAATGACCCATGTTGGCCTGAAGCAGGATCTGAATCAGAACAAGGGCCTGGTGACAAATCTGGACACAATTTAGAGGTCTGATTGGACTGACGGGTCCACAGCTCCTATCAGACACCAATTACCACGGTAATGTAAAGGAAATGTGCAATGAATACAAATTACTAACCTGTCTCCTGACAACATGCATTTGACCGCCGATTCCTGTGTTTAGTTTATTAGCGGCAAAATCGTAATGATGACATTTTTTACATTAATGTCAAATCATCACCAAAATACATTGATGTCACTATTTGGATTTGAGATTTTCACGGTAATGCCATGAAAAAGTGCAATGATTATAAATTCCTTTACCCGCCTCCTGAATACATCTACATTTGACCGACGATTCCCATGTTTGGTTTGGCGGTGGTAATAATCATAATGATGACACTTTTCCTTTCAATTACAGGGGCAATTGGCAAAACAAACAGGCCCTAACTATCAACCGGGTGCTAGTAATTATCATAGGTACCAATTGGTTGCGTTTTTTACACAAAATCATTACACATGTATGTAGGGTTTGCATCAACCCTATAGCCATATAAACCCATAAAGCTGGTACAGATAGCGTATTTGGTTGGTTATCTAAAGTCAGGCTGATTTGTAGGAAGATCCATCAGGACTTGAACTCCACGGTGATATTTAACGTCTTTAACATCAATCTGCTGTCTTTAAGGATAGACAGCCATATGGTTTGCATAGGAACTCAAACAACTGGTGTATAAGGTATTCTAAAGTTGTAACTGAACTCTTTGCTAGCTGTTTTTTCTTTCTTTCTTTCTTTCTCTCTTTTTAGATTGTTTAGGAAATGTCGCTCTTCACAGCCCAGTAGGATTGCTTCATAGTTTTCCTCATTAACGAACCAATAGGGTCACTTGGCTTTTTAGCATTATATGATGATTAATGTACAAGGCTAAAAATTCATAGTCATGCCTATGAACCTGTGACATGAATGGTGAATAAATAAGAGTCTATTTGGCGATTTTAGCATGTGCTGCTCCAGATCATAGCTTTAGTTGCTTGATTAATCATAGCCTGTGTTGCTTTGTCTCATCTTTACGCACTCAGTTATCCGATTAGAAGCTTTGGGTTTCAATTTCATAGCATTGTTCAGCATTGCAGAGTTGAGAGTGTGGAGACAGATGCGGGAAGACTAGGAGGCAAGAATGAGGTCATTCCTTGTAGTAGACTCAATAGGGGAAAAGATGATGGATGGTTGATTGAGATGGTCTGACCATGTGCTACTAAAACCGGACATGGATGTGGCTTCAGTAAAGAGAGGAACTTTGATTAAAGTTGAAGGGTGTGAAAGGATGTGGAGGGGAAGACCTAAAAGGTCTTGAAGGCTCATTCATTTTCCAAGAAGGGAAGACCTAAAAGGTCTTGAAGGCTCATTCATTTTCCAAGAATAAGTCCTTGGGAATTATTGGTGAAATAGGATTTGTAGTGCCAACCCAAACAGTTGAGAATATGATGATAAAGATGCAAACATCTACCAAACACATTATGCCGCCTTTAATAGCTTCATACCCAAGAATAACATGGCTCACTTTGGAACACCTTGCAAAATAAGACTATCACATTGCCTTACAGTTCCTCCAGAATGATCATTAACACAACACAGCAAGTGCATAGAAGGTGCAGAGCTTCCAAACAGATCAATCTAAATCCAGCCAAACTAGTAACAATAATCAAAACAAAAATATCCAATGACAACATTTTTGTTTTGAAAGATACAACATAAATTATTTCTAAGTAGAACTAGCATATGAAATGGAAAAGGAAGAAAGAAGAAGAAAAATATATTTTTTTTGAAAGGAAAAGGATGAATGATTGTCCAAGTTTTCTCTTGAAGTCATATGGTCCATGGACCATGTATTTACTCTTGGAGGCATGTGGCTCAATAAGATTTATGAGAATAAGTTGTATCACATATATTTCAAAACTCCCTTGAGGGTTTGTTCCAATAGCACCAAAAGAAAGGAAAAGAAAATGAAGAACTTTTCCCATGATTGGATATTTCGATATGCTTGGATATCAATAGTAGTGGATTCCACATGGCAATCATTACGCTTTTCTAAAGTCAATTTCCCCGACAAAGGGTACAAGGCAAGCATTGTCTCACGAAATGAGATTTCCACATTATATCTGAACAAGACCCCTAAAAATGGAATCCATGATTGAATGGTGTTCATGGAATCAATGTTGTCGAATCGCATATGTGATTATGTGCGATTGCATATGCCTATGCGCATATGCGATCGCACAATCGCATATGCAACCGCATATTATCTTTTTTTTTAAAAAAAAAAAGGCATATATATATATATATATATATATATATATATATATATATATATATATATATATATATATATATATATATATATATATATATATATCAGTGTTGTAAGTAGCGTAGCGGTAGCGTACGCTACGTGGCGCAGCAAATAACGTATATCCACTGTAACGCACACTACAAGGGTCGTAGTGTGCACAATGAATTCGTAGCGTGTAGCGCAGGTAGCATGCGCCACCTGTTCTGTTTTTTTTTTCACTGTATTAAACAGTGGTGAACTCACACCACAAGCAAAAACTAAAGTTAATATTTTAAAAATAATAATTTAAAAAAAAAACTTTTCGAAACGACTTCCAGACACAAACCTACGCTGCCGACACTGCTCCTCTCCCCACTCTTCAATCTTGAGATCGAAAAGCTGCTTCCAAACGCAAACCAATACTGCCGACACTGCTCCTCTCCCCACTCTTCAATCTTAAGATTGAAAAGCTGCTTCCAGACACAAACCAATCGGCCGTGGAGCTTCAACATTTGCAGTTTCCACTGATTCAATCTCATCTTGAGACAAAAATGGGTATGCTCGATCCTTTTTTTAAAATTTTTTCGATGTACAATGAAAATAACTTGGTATTTTTAATTTTTTCCTCATTTACCCTTTTAAAATGTCGATTACTGCCTTTTTTTGTTCTTTATACTTTTTTCCATTTCTTTTTCTGTGGTATGGCTCACGTGGGCTCCACTGAGGTGCGTGAAGGGGTGGATGTACATTATTTTCTATGGTGTGGCCCACGTGGGGCCCACTAAAGTGCGTGAAGGGGTGGATGTGTATTGTTTTCTAGGGTGTGGCCCACGTGAGGCCCACTAGGGTGCATGAAGGGGTGGATGTTCATTGTTTTCTATGGTGTGGCCCACATCGGGCCCACTGAGGTGCATGAAGGGGTGGATTTACATTTATATATTTTGTTTTTTTCTTACTATTTAATATATATATATAATATTAAAAAATAGAAGTATTGTGTAGTTTACGCTACACGCTACGAAGGGTTGAATGCCACGCAACACGCTACCGCAATTTAAAACACTGATATATATATATATATATATATATATATATATATATATATATATATATATATATATATATATATATATATATATATATATATAAAAGAAGAAACTAAGGGGAACTTTTCTAAGTTAATAGATAACTAATTTTACTTGTAAAATACATTTGAGAAAGAAAAATCAATTAAGCAATGAATTAAACATCAAGTCATCGACATTCAACAATATAGTTAACAAGAAGTAACAACAAAATCAACAAGCTATTTATTTATTATTGTACAAAATCAATAAGCTATTGTCCTTGAAACTTAAAGGTGCTTGAATCTTGATCTTCCAACTTCCAAGAAGAGAGAGAGAGAGAGAGAGAGAGAGAGAGAGAGAGATTAAGATCACTTGGAAGTAGGAAATACAAGAGAAGGATAGATTAAGACCACTTGTAATTAAGAAATGTAAGAGAAGAGAGTAAGATGGTTTTAGAGTGAGAATATTGCAAATGGAGGAGATTTAGAAGCCTTTTTATAGGCAAAATGTTGTTTTTTTTTTTTTTTTTGCAAAAAAAATAGGGAAAAAAGAAAAATTTAATGTGCCATGGCCAATATGCGATCGCATATGATGTATGCGATCGTGTATTTTCGCATATGCCAAATATGCGATCGCATATGTGCCATGATTGCATGTGATTTGCTTATGGATATGCGCATATGTGGTCACACATGACAACACTGCATGGAATCATCATTGCGTAATTATTACAATTTCTTTCTTTTCTCTTCCAACTATCCAAACAGGCCCTGAAGGACAGTAAGATACAGGACTTGCATACTGCATACAATTCATATATAATCATGATATGGACCTAAAGCAGGTTATACTTATACCTTTACATTTTGACATATAAGAGGTGAAGAGTTTGGAAGTATGTTTTCTTTTGCGCAGGAAACACATCCATGATAGCATTGGACAATTTCTATCACTTCAGTAAAACATTATACAGTTAAGGAATTTTCGGTATAAATTTTAACTTCTCAGCAGTTAACTAATGCATAAGTAAAGTCAACATGCATATTGACAGGCAAACAGTTTCCACCTAATAATATGATTACTAAACAACAAAAGTCATATTCCTTTGCTGCGTACATGCAATTCTACAACAACATTTCTATATATGAACCTGCAACCGTACCAGAAGTCTAAGCAGAGGCCTGACAAAAGCATATAGCTTCATGATTCAGAAACATGCAGTGGGAAATCATCAACGTGGCAAAACTTAAACATGTGAACACTTGTCGCATACCTTTAAATCTGTCATCGGGATAAACAGGGACATCAAAGTAGATCAATCCTCGTCGGAAAAGACCCCTTACAACTTCTGGATCAAAAAGAACAAATGAATTTGCTTCCTCCTTACAGACTTTGTCTATGGTAGCCATTTCTTCTTCGCTAAGTTTCTATAGAAGGAAAAAAGGCAACCTCAAAGTCAAGCAGAGAACACATGATTAAAATGCACATGGATAAATATCTTTATTTAGGAAGCACAAAAGTGAGTACCGTGTATATAATATGTATTGAATTACTCAAATCATCAGAAGTAGATTCAGGCAGGCACTTGATTTTTGTTGATAAGAACTAAAAAGCAGCTCTGATAATGTTGCTCACCTTAAATTCTTCCAATGTAAAGTTAACAAGGCAAACTCCCCACCAGGGCTCAATTGGAAAGTCTACAGGTTGTGTAGGTAATAGTTCTTTTGCAATTGATTTGTTCAGCTTCCACATAATTTTCTGGACAACTCCAAGAAAGTACACAGCAATCAAGATAAGTCAAGCAACCACGGGAAAAGGTAACATGATCGAAACAAAAAGCCACCCCACCACAATTAAAGATGAAACTAGAATTAAAATTTAATGTGATTGACAAAATTGTCTAACAAAACTTGCTTATGACAAAAGATGCCATTGATCATGCTTTCTCTATTAATTAAAAGATGCCACTTAACTACCAGAAGCAGTAAACAGCCAGCTCCCTATGGTTTCTTCATTTTATATATTTCTGAATTTCTAATAATAAAAAAATTACAAAGACTGAAAATTAAATCATCACATTCATCATGTGATAAATCATAAATGCATATAGGTTTTAGGATATCTGTATGGAATACCCCTAATAACTACAAAAAATACAAAAGACTTAAAACCATCTCTATGGATTGTGTAAGCAAAAGTCTTTTCCAACTGATGACAGCCTTCAAAATTAATTTTCTGGACAACTCCAAGAAAGTATACAGGAGTCAAGATAAGTCAAGGAACCACTGAAAAGACCTCATGCTCAAAACAAGAAAACCCCATGACTTGAACAAAAACCGCACGTGATTGACAAAATCCTCTAGCCAAACTTGCTTGTGGACAAAAGATGTCACTGATCAAGCTTTCTCGGTTAATTAAAAAACAACTAAAAATCCAGAAGCAGTAACAACCAACTCTCTACAATTTCATAACTTTATATATTTCTGAACTTCTAATAAAAAAATTATGAATATGGCAAATTAAATCATCTCATTCATCATGCAATAAATGCATATAGCGTTGAGGATATCTGTATGGAATACCCTTAGGGCGTGTTTGGGCAGTGGGATTAGAAGGAATCAGGTGGGATGGAATTACATCTGGTCCTGTGCCAATTCCACGCCATGTTTGGGAAGAATGGAAAAGCTGTAGATGGAATTGCATTGGGTCCCGTGCCAATTTCACTCAATGTAAGCAAGTTGTGTAGGTCCTACTATGATGTGTGGGCTATATCCACACCGTCCATCCATTTTTAAAGATTATTTTAGAGCATGGGCCAAAAAATTAAGTAAATCTAAAGCTCAAGTGGACCCCACCATAGAAAGCAACGGGGATTGAATACTTACCATTGAAAACTTCTTTGGCGCCACATAAGTTTTGGATCTACCTCATTTTAAAGCCCATGCCATAAAATGAGTTTACAAAACAAATGAACGGTTTAGATATAACACGTGTGTTATTCTCAATAATTTCAAATGATGGTCGGTGTATCCATTCAATGTACCATTGTATTACCAACAAAGTATGGCATTAATATTATCCCATGGGAACAGCAGACAATCCCTGGCATGGGTAATAATTATGTTTTTTTGAATCCCATCCCACTTAATACCGTGGGATCGGTCCGGCCAAACACGCCCTTAAAGATGACAAAAATTACAAAACATTTAAAAACCCAAGTACTCCTTATTGTTCCATTCTATAGCTCCCTCCATGCTGAGATGCTGGGTCAATGCGTTGAAGACTTGTTGGAGAGCCACAGTTGCATTAATATTTGCAAAATGTAATATTATTGTTTATGTATTATGGGAAGTAATCAGTATGCATTCCAATAATAAATCCAGAAACAATGTTGCCTATGTTAGAGATGATACTTATTGTAAGCTACCTTTACCCATCACGTGACATGTCATCATCAGACAAATGTTCTTATATATAAGTCTATTGAACTTTTAGGGAATAAAATATGCACATTATTTTCCTCTTTATCATTCTCTAAACTTTCATGGCATCAGAGTGCATGGTCCTTGGTATATTTCCTGGCATTATTGAAGTAGAATCTTACCTCTAGTGCAGCCAAGATTGAGATTCAAAGTTTTTAGTTGATTAGAATTCTGTTCTCTTATTATGGTTCTTCCCTATTGCTTTTCTCTTCATCATTCTATCACCTCTTCTCATCTTCACTTTGATTGATTTTTGTTCTTTAATCATTTGTTACCATTTATTTTATTCAATCATGGTGCTGGATGAAAGAGAAAGAAGGGGGGAAAACAAAGAGAGAGAGAGAGAGAGAGAGAGGATAAGAACGGATTTTTGCACAAACCACACAATTCAAGAATTTGATTTTTTTACGGTTTGCTTCCTCTGCAAGTGAATATCTTCTCCCTAAACTCACACCTGTTTTTTTTTTTCCAATCTCATACACTTGGCCGTAGAGGTCTTTATATAGGCCTATGTAACAAAAGATAAATATCTAAAGAGACCATTCAAATATGGACTTTACCGATTTAGATCTAAATCATATCCTAAAATTGGCATCAAGTTCAAAATCCAAAAGCAGAAATAACAACATAAAAAAATCTAAATCTTAAAAGATCTTCCCAAAATAGAGAACTGTTAATGACTTGATGACATATAAGATCCTATTAAAGATTTCATGAGATAGAAATCTCCCAAAAAATCTTGGGTATGGACTCTTGTACAATTAGCACAAACAAAGCGGTTCCATCGGATGGTGATGGATGGCCTGGATGCATCAATTTCCCCCAACTTCAAAACAACTCGTCCTTAAGTTGATAGGGATTCCATATGCATGGTTTATCATCGTTATCGCCTAAGCCTTATCCCAACTAATTGGGGTTGGCTACGTGAATCTTGTTCCATCATTCCACTTTATGAAGGGCCATAACTTCAGTTAGACCATAGGTAATCCAGTCTTTTCTTACAACCTCCACCCACGTCCTTTTGGCCTTCCCTTTGCCCTTTTAGAGACTTCAACTAGTACCAACTCATTCATTCTAACCAGTGCAATTCTTGGTCTCCATTAAACATGACCAAAACCATCTGAGTCTACTTTCCCTCATCTTATTACCTAGTGGACTTGCTCCAAAGTTCCCTCGAATGCATTTATTTATAATTCTATCATTCCTTGTCTTCCCACTTATTCATCTCAACATCCTCACTTCAGCTACGATCATCCTATGAACATGTTGTTCCTTAAACTACCCAACATCTTATCCCATAAAGCATGGATGGTCTTATAGCTATCTTATAAATTTTCCTCTTAGTTTGGGAGGTACACAACAAGCACATAAAACTCCAAAGGCACATCTCCATTTCCTCCACCCAACTTGAATTCTATGGGCAACATCCTTCTAAATCTCTCCACTCATGGATTATGAACCTAAGTTATCAGAAAGTGATCATTTTAGAAAACTTATTGGTTAGCAATGTTAACTAATTCCATGTTTCCGCTCCTATTATCACTAAAATTGCACTTAATGTACTCTATTTTAGTCTGAATCATTTAAAATCCTCTAGATTCAAAAGCACCCTTCCATAAATCTAGCTTTGTACTCATGCCCTCCCTTGTCTTGCTAATCAAAACTATGTCATCTGCAAACAACATAGACCACAGGATCTCTTCCTACAAATGCCTCGTAAACTTGTCCAAAACTAATGCAAAAATATAAGTGTTCAATGTTGATCCCTAGTGCAAGCCAACAGTAATTGGGAACTCACTTCTCTCTCCACTAGTGGTTCTCACATTTCTTACCGCTCCCTTGTACATTTCCTTAATCATTTCAATGTATCCTCTTGAAACTCCTTTCTTCCCCAACACCCACTAGATTAATTGTAGGGATCCTATCAAATGCTTTCTCTAATTCAAAAAAGGCCACATGAAGATCCTTCCTTCTCTTCCTATATTTCCCCATCATTTTCAAAGTAGGAAAATGGCTTTAGTGGTAGACCTCCCTAGCAAGAAGCCAAACTGATATTTTGAAACACTTGTCCCATGCCTTAGTCGTTGCTCAATCACTATCTCCCAAAGTTTCATAATATGGTTCATAAGTTTAATCCCACAATAGTCAATGAAGCTCTGTATGTCTCCTTTATTCTTATAAATACGCACCATGGTACTTTTCTTCCATTCATCTAGCATTTTCTTCGATCTGACAATCTTGTTGAACAACCTTGTCAACCAAAATAACCCAATACCTCCCATACAATTCCAAACCTTTATTGGTATACCATCTGGTCCGAAGGCCTTTCCTATTTTCATCTTTCTCAAAGCTTCCTTCACTTCAGATATCCTAATCCTACAAAAGTATCTATGATCTCCTACATCACTTGAATCCATAGTCCCTTCTATCCCAATGCTCTCAAAGTGGTTGTCATTTAACAAGTTCTGAAAATACCTTCTCCACCTTTCATAGATCTTAGTTGTCCTTGACTAGTACCTTTTTAGTCATGGCTCTTAATGCATCTAACAGTATCTAGTTAGATGCTCTCTCTCACTTTTGCAAGTTTGAAGACATCTTTCTCACCTTCTCTTGTACCCTTTCTATCATTTTTGCAAGTTCTGAAAATAGCTTCTCCAATTTTCATCAATTTCACCTCTCTCCATACTCATGGTTTATGAGGAATTAAAATAGGTTTTTGGTTGGTCTGATACATGATGCATATGGAATCCCAACACAATCTATTATGTATTATAGGGATATACAATTGGTCAAAATATTCTTTTAGCCCATACAGTTTACAAAGGGGCTTTATATGACCATATGTCCTCTAATATTCCTCTTGAATGGTGAAAGATTTTATTAGGAAGCAGATATGTATGGCAGTATATCTGTTGTCTACAAGCCCAAAAATTGCATCCAGTTGGTATTTTTAATCATTTAATGCCTTAGGCTCCCAAATCCATCCATATCAACTGTAAAATCACAATGGGGGCAACTGTAGGGCACAAACAAGGCCAAACAGTCATGGTAAACACTACATATGTCAATCGGCTGAAGCATAGGGGTGGATATCTTTGAATGATCTGATCTGGTGGACCCACAGTCCAGAAAATCCTGTTTTAGGGTAGATTTGTCACATGTGTGCATCTAAACACTAGATACATGGCTTGGATACATCACATGAGAGTAACGCACAATGTCTTTCAAGTAGTCAACAATAGTTAACATCTCCAATAGTCTAAACAGTACGACAGACTTTCAAACACTGCCTCATGCTGATCTCAAGTGCATTCTAAGGTCAGCTTGGAGGCAGTAAAAGGCAAAACCATAGCAAAAGTCATTTAATGATTTAAAGATTTTGAGCATGCACAATGAAAATGTTGACACAATGATTTAAATTTATACGGATCTGTACAGCTGAATGTACTTGGAATAGATGCATGTAACAAGGATTAATAAATGTACTATGTGAGGATTCAGTCATGCATACAGGGAAGGATGCAATCATGTACGTGTATGTCTGTAAATAAGCATGTACATATGGATGGATGGATTGATGTGCATACATATGCAAGTCAACAATACTTTCTACCTAGATGATGCGTAGGTGTGTCTAAAATTTGTATGGGTACCTACTTTTTTTATTACTGGCAAAAAAGGATTTTATAAGAAACCGTGTGAAGGTAAAAAAGAGAAGATCCACCAAGGCAATAGACAGGAGTCCTCTATGAAGCTCCTAATCATGTTAATCTATGCATACATAGGCGTGTAGAAGCCTCTTCACATAGTTCCCAAGAGCAATTCATGCAAAGACGACACAAAATGGCTCTTCTATTTCAAGTATAAATGAAAACTTGTCTCTAATGGAATGGGAAAGATAAAGTCATTCTAAGCTAGTTACCTTGGATCTACACTTGTTCATGATGTCAATGAACTCATTTCTTCCTATTCCTGTAAGTCTTAAGGCATCTGCAGCACTGAAATTTGGGATGCTGTCGTATGGTTGCTCTGCAAGAAAATAAGCAGCATTACTTCTTTCACTTTCTTTTTTTTCCTGAAAGATATTTCTTTCACTTTTTGCAACAAATTAGAGAATGCCAAGAAAGGAAAAGGCAAATAAGTGGCACATCAACCGCTGAAGCAACGACTTCGGAGAAATCACAAGTTCCAAACCAAAGATCACATAATCAAGCATGTGATGCCTTTAGATTTTTATCGTACCATATCATGTCAGAGTGATAAAAGAGACAGTAAAGGATTACCATTTTTCATAACCTCAAATATCATCTCACAGTAATATCTGAAAGGTGAGACCCTCATTACTCGACACACATACTCCCCAAGGTGATAAGGAAATAGCTGCAAAATGGAAAAACATTGCATCAGTTAAAAATAACAAGATGTTTCAGGTGTTACGCATTTAGCAGATGTTGAACTGCAAATTACAAGTAGCATGCAGTAAGTAACTTAGTAAGAAGGCATATGAGATTGACTCATGCCTACACAATCAGAACATAAGGGTCACAAAATTGAGGTTCTGGTTCCAATGCCAGCTTATCCATCAAAAAAAAAAAAAGGCATTTAGTAGTAACTTAGGTGAGATTGACTAAAGCCAAATCAATTTATTTTTTTTAAATGAATGAGTACCATATGGTATCACCATAACAAGAAAAAATACAAACTTCTGTTACAATAACATCCATAGAAGAGAGCTTATCAGCTGCAATGCTACAACTACTTTTTAGAAGCAATTTTCCCTTGAGAATATTATAAATTTTCAAGGGGAAATTGGAAGCAAAAATTCCAAGGCATGAAAAATTTTGGTTGAAGTGTAGAACCAGTTGTAGGTTATCACTCCAAACATATCACTCAGCTTATGAACATAACAAAAGCAGGTTGTTCTCAATTCGCACCGCTAGATTCTTACGCAAGTAACGCATCATCTCTTCATAATATTCTGCTTCTTTGCATACTTTGCGGGCAAAACAAGCGTCCCACTGGAGGCGTTTTTTTATGCAGTGGTCTATAACTCTGCAGTCAGATTAACAGAATCAAAAGAGAATCTAAACAAACAGCTCAAATTTACATGGAAATGAACATGCAGGCATGCAAAAGAAAAGGGATAATTATGAGAAATATTAACATAAAGCACTTAATCAATCCGGAGATGGAATCAGAAACCACTACATATAGAAAGGAATAGAAAATTTGCATGATAAGAGAGAAAAATGCAGCAGGAATAGGAACAAAACTCATGATGAGTAACACTAAGAAAAGACTCCACTAAGATGAGAATCAAACAAGAGAAAAAACATTTGAACCATAACATTAGTCACAACTAACATTGAATAAATCTAAGAAAATAATGATCACCTGATCACAACTGTAACATCAATTGACAGGAACGCCTGGTATAATATTTCAAAGCCAAGTCACATGTCAGTTGCAGGGCTGATTTGATACTTCTTTATATTTTATTATTTCTGGGTATAACCCTTAAGATTACCAATTGTTGACTCTATCAACAAATATTTGACTTCTGAAACTGAAGTAGATACCTTATTACAGTGAATTCGTTGAAATGATCAGCAAATATTTAGGTGATACCTTATATTACAGTGAATTCATTGAAATGATCAACACATAGTTAGGTAGATCGCGTAAATGTTTCTTTTCACTTCCGTAACTCAGATTCTTTTCCTCTTTTTTTTCAAGATTTTTAGAATTTCTATTAGCAAAAGGGATAAGGCTCTGATGATGATGATGATTAGCAAGAGGGAATCAACAGGACAGGATGTTGCACATGAAGCAGTAAATCAAGCCAGTTTGGCAATGAATGTTACAGCTGATGCATCTTAAAACCTTGATTGTGCTTAATAAGGTACATGTGGCCAACGTATGTTAGAATCATTTGCTCTGGGCTATCATGTAACACATAACCAAACCCAGCCAGTCCAAGGTTGTCTTTTGCTGTAGTCAACCTCAAGAACTTATTCTGTTCAATTACTGGGAAACTATTCAAAACCAAGGACTATTAGAGTTAAATACTTAAATTCAACAGAAGATTCTAGTCTCGAATCATGTTCAGCATCTTGCCAATGACAGGTTCAGGCAGCATATACAAAGAAAACTTCTACAGAAACTGCAGTAAGAAAAAGGTTTCCCGTTGCAGTTGATAAACCCCTTTTAAATTTATGGAAGTCAAGATACCAGGGACATGGATTAGATCTTATGAGATTCTATCTTTTTTGTTTTTATTGGTACTCTGAAATTTCATTAAAAGAAAAGGTAAAAAACAACAAACAAGACCTATAATGGCAGCTATAACAAGAACGAAAACACCTGCAACAGCAGGCCATACAACTGAACTGAAACAACAAACTTATCTAATTCCTTCTGTCAACAATCAGTAATTCAGTTCTAGCGGAAACACTTTTAGCTAACCCATACGCTAAAGACTTAACCTCTCTGGAATTCTTGGCAAATGAGATTGGTTTCATGATCATAAATCCCTCACTTCATCCATAAAATCAGCCATCCTCCACAGACTGGAACTGGCAGACATGGTCCAAGAAATAGCATTACTCGAGTCGCCTTGTATGCTGGCAGAGAGCAAATAGAGCTCACTCGCAATCTTAACTGCACTCAACATCACAGCTGTTTCAGCTAGATAAGAGTCTTTAATACCTATTGGATTGGACCTGACAATCGTGTTACATTACCATCACACTACACCAACAATGCCCACTGGACCTGGGTTCCTGAAAGGACACCCATCAAAATTAGCCTTCAAGGCCACTTGCTTTGGTAGCTTCCAGTGATGCAACAAAGGAGCATCCCATTGTGAGTCCAACAGAGACCTAGGCAACCCTCTCAGCCTTGAATCAGCCCTCACCCACACCTTAACGAGACTGAATAGTTTATGGATAATCAAACAGACCAATGTCGACCTGCCCAAAAAAACATCCGCTGTTACATTCAAAGCAGATCAACCATGTCCGGCAAGGACCAGCAGACCCCACAGCCAACTGCCAGTGGGGCCCGAGCAGCTGCTTACCAACTGCCAATGACATCCCAGATCCCTTCAGGAAACACCCAGACCATCCCAAATTTAGCACAGATAGATGATGAAAAATCTCAGATACTACACAGCAGTGGATTAGCAGGTGTTTCATGTTTTCTTAACTCTTACAGCACATACAACAGTAATTAGGATTTTTTTTAATTGAAACACACCAACTTGGAATTGCCATCACACGATACTTGAAATGACCTATAGCTAAAATATTGTCCAGACACGCTGTCCGTACAACTGCCCTGACTTTCATGGGGACAGAAGCACACCAGATGCTCGTCCAAGGAGCAGATATGAACTGATCATCCCCAATCAGGAAATTAGAAAGCTACCTAACAGAGAACCCATCCACTTCCAACGCCCATGCTCTTCACAAGGCCCAGGCAAGGAATATAAACACTCTGCATTGTGCTGAGAAGAGAAGATAGGCCATTAATCTCACAATGTCTGAGGTTTCTCCTACAACGATGATCCACGACAATTTTATTACCCAAGCATGGCCCTATTGCGTAATCATAGACCCTTTGCTACTGTAGATTCATGAGATTAATAGAAATAAAGAAAAGAATCAAGAAAAGAAGAAAAGAGAAGATAGACAAGGAGAGAAGAGTGGAATGGCAGCTCTAGACTAGCCTTCAAACATCCCCACCCTCTTATTTTATTAGGGCTACTCACTTCAAGAGGAGAAATTACAAAAGTACCCCCTTAAGTAATGTAAAAGTAGACAAATACCATGGGCCTAAGCTCTACCCAAACATGTACATTTACGCCCAATAGTCCAAATAGCCCACTCATGGGACCATTTAACATTTAACACTCCCCCTTAAGCCGGTACACAGATATCATACATTTCCAGCTTGGATATAAGCTTTTCGAACTAAGACTTTCCAAGTGCTTTGGTAAACAAATCGACAATCTGACCATGGGACAAAATATATGGAGTGAAATTTTATTTCGGAGAGATCTTATCCCAAATGAAGTAACAGTCAACTTCTATGTGCTTTGTTCTCTCATGGAACACCACATTACTGGCAATATGCATCGCAATATAAAAGCATTGGAACTTGAACCACAAATCCCAATTCTTTCAAGAGTGATTTCGGCCAGACAAGTTCACAAATTGTGTGCGCCATAAATCTATATTTCCACATTGGACCTATTAATAATATTTTGCTTCTTGTTTTTCCAGGTGACCACATTACCACTAAAAAAGGTACAGCAACTAGAAGCCGACCACCTACCATTATTGACCCTGCTTAATTTGCATCTAAAAATCCAAATACCTCAAGATGACCATGAGATCTGTATAAGATACCGTTCCCAGGTGCACACTTAAGTATCTAACAATCCTCATTACTACAACTAAATATGAATCTCTAAGGTTTTGCATAAACTAACTAACCATATTGATAGAAAAGGCAATGCCAGGTCTAGTGAGATAGTTAAATAGATGAATGTACCAACAAGTCTTCTATACATACTAGGATATGTCAATAACTCTCCTTTGGGATCGAGTTTGAAATGATGGTCCATTAGTGTATCTGCAAGTTTGGCACCTAGCACACCTATCTCTTTCAACAAATCACAAACATATTTCCTCTGGCACAAATTTATCCCAACTTTAGATCTCGCCACTTCAATACCCAGAAAATACCAAAGAAAACCAAGGTCGTTAATTTGGAACTAGGAGTGAAAATATGATTGCAGTTTCTCAATATTCTGCAAGTCATCAAAGTATAAGTACAATGTCATTCATATATACAACTAGCACAATATAACCAGATGTAATATGTCACAAGAAAATCGAATAATCTACTTTACTCCTCTTTAACCCATGTGATATCACCACACTGTTGAGATTGTCACCAATGAAGAGGTATCTAGAGATTTGAAACCTGAATCACACACAGATTTGTTTTGATAGAATGTAATTTGCGAGATTAATAGAAATAGGGGGGGGGTTTAAAAGAAGAAGAGAGAAGAGGAGAGTAGAACAACTGCTCTAGACTAGCCTTCACACGTCCTCACCCTCTCATTTTATTAGGGCTACTCACAAAGAAAAAATTACAAAAATACCCCCTTGCTTAAGTAAAGAAAAAAAGAGAAATCCAATGGGCCTGTAACCTCCCAAACATTCCATATCTCCTCTTTACAAATACGAGTGTGTTCCCAATCTCTGACAGTTGGATCTCCTTATAGAAGTATGTTGTGTTACAGTTTCCATCATGTATACATTTATCACAAGACTTTTGCTTCCAGAATATTTCTCCTCTACAAAGTGTGTTGCTTAGTAGGGATTTCACTTTAATATTCCTAAGCACATTGCCTTGAGCTAACGAATGCAAATCCTCTTCTGTACCTTTGAGACCTTGCAACTCTTGAGAAAAACTAGCCTTAATCACTTCTAGACCACCAAACGCTGATTTATTCCATTCTTTCAGCTTCACTTTTAAGAATGGCAGCTTAGATCAAAAGTGAGCACTAGCAATCCCTGCAACATTGAATGAGGACCACTAATATTTCATAGCAAGCAAGAACTCGAGGTGATCCCACCACATCATCTCAAATAAAAGGGTATGGGACCCCATGACTCAAGCTTCAATGAGATGCAAATGGATCTATGATCGAATACACCACAAGGAAAAACCCATTGATTGACTTCTAGAAACACCTCCTCAAGAACTAGAGGTGATCCCACCACATCATCTCAAACTAAAAGGGTATGGGACCCCATGACTCAAGCTTCGATGAGATGCAAATGGCTCTATGATCGAATACACCGCAAGGAAAAACCCGTAGATTGACTTCTAGAAACACCTCCTCCCATGATGCCAAGATGAGGAATCTATTAAGCCAAATCATCACCAACACCTCTTGCTTGTTGGACCATGTCTATTTTTCCCCAATGAGAGGGTGATTGATCAACCCCCACTTAACAACAAACTAGTTAAAGCCCTTCATGCTAGCAGTAACTCTCAAACACCCAAGCCCCTTGTGGCAAAATCTAATCACATTGAAGTCCTAGCTAAGACAACATAAGACATTCTAGCTGCCCAAATTACTGCTTATCTCCTCCCAGGAATCAGGATGAAGCCCTGGATCATTAATTAGAACAACTTAGATAATGACAAATACCCAATAACTGACAATTCATTCACACTTCGAAAAATTAAGATTCTTGACTAACATTAACCCAACAAACCTACCAACTACATTTAAGCAAACTTCATAAAAGTCAGGGCTAGCCTAGATTTTGTTAATTTCTAATGTGGAGTTGCTTCCTTCTTAGTTTATTGAAGCTGAAGGACACCCACTTTATTTACTTTCACTATCACTTTGACTTCAATCCTTTTGTATATGCATCCTAAAACCCTAATATTCCATGAAACATATTCATTTCAGCACAATCATGAGGTTGTTCTCTCCCGTTATACCCTCTATCAAATTCTGCCTATGATCATAGTTTTTAATTGACTTTAGGTTATTGAGCTTCCGGACACTCTTTGGTTTCTTCATCAATAGATCTTGAAGTTCTTCTCCTCCTCGTGGTCAACAATGAGTTTTGGTGGGCCCATAAGCACTCTGACAACTTGGCCAAACAAGAATCTAGAAGCATGCCCATCTTGGAGACCTGACATCATGCGTCATGGGTGGGCTCTTACTGCATGTGCATAGGGCATTTTAACCCCACCCCTAGAAACAGGGTCCTGTGCAAGTCCTCACGATCAACTGCAGAATTTTCAACCCTCTTCAAAAAGGAGACTCTGATATGCCCACAACGCAATAGCTGCCCGTCCATGCCTTCTTGGCCTCATGAAGGTACTAAAATGTAATGTATGTGTGTGAATCCTCTCCTTTTGGTGACTGCCAGAAAGAATACATCTACAACAATATAGAACTTATCAAACACCTCCCTTGGGCAGCAGCCGACAACACTAATGGAACATTGCCGAAGAAAACAATTAGAGGGCCTTTGTCCTTTTTAATTCCCAACCTTCGTTGCCATTACCTTCCATCTCTCATTCAAAGCCAGATAATGTTCAGAGCACTGGAGTCATTGTTTTATGAGGCACTATTTGATAGAAAGAGATGCAAAAGATTAAAAAATAAATAAAGAAAGAAAATAACACACTGCACAATGAACAAAAATCTGAGATGAGTGGAGCCCAAGAAGAGACTAATACTGCTCCCAACAGAACAAGCAAGAAGATCCAAATAGATTTCACAGGGAAATAGCCTAATGATCATTCATATATTACAAAGGTTCATGGTATAAGATACTAGAATTTTAAGAAATAAAAGTAATAGTGACCACCCCACTTTCATACCAGAGAAAGGAAACCAAAGAGCTAGGATGCTTTAGCTACTTTGAAAGGATATGACCAATTTAAGAAAATATTCATGGTCCTTTTTTTTTTAGTTTTGTTCACATTGCTTTTGGATGTTTGTTTAAGGCAGATTCCCACCTTTATTTTGAATGGAAATTTTCTACTTGTTTTAATTATCCTCAAGAGAGAAGTAAAAAATTCCAGCAGAGGCTACAAACATTTCTATCACAAAAAGTGACAAAGCTTAACTGCTTCTATAGCATCTCTTTCAGAAGGGATCTAAAAGACTGAGATAACAGATTTCACAAAGCTTATGCACATCCTCGAGCAGGTGAAGTTTTAAGCAGCAAGTATGATTCCAAGATTAGAGGTGGTCCGACTCTAGCAACTTCTCAGCCTAGTTGTATTTTCTGCAGCATTTTAGAAATACGAAAAGGTCCTTCCCTTTATTTGGCACTCAACAGCCACCCGCAGTGTGTCAACTTTTGTTTGGACAGCAGTAGAGGGAAGACTCCTGATGACCAATCAATTTAAAAGGAGAGGCATGCTCATTCCCAACAGGTGTTGTGGAGAAAAGATGAGTAGGTAGTAAATCATCTCCTCATCCGCTGCCCTTTTGATCACACACTATTGGATTGTTTTCTTTGGGGTGGTCTCAGAATTGAGTGGCCAATTAGAGCGAAGGTGATAGATGTTCTCCACAGTTGGGGTAATTACCCCTATAGATCCAGAGGTAGCGTCCTGTTGGAATCTCCACCACTTGCATTGTGCTGGGAGATATGGGTTAAGAGAAACAGGAGAACCTTCAAGGATGAGGTGCTTTCAGTTCTCAAGGTTGTTGAGAGAGCCATGTCTTCTCTTTGCATTTGGGCCGTAAGTCACAAGGCTTTTAATAGAATCACAGCAATGGATCCATCCAAGAACTGTTGCAAGATCAGCAGAGCAGAACAGCAATTAGTTTGCCTTGTGTTTGACATCCCCCTCTATAGCCAGTACCTAGAAGTTCCTATTAAGATCTATAGAGCCTGATCATCAGAGGTGTATTGTTCATTGAACGAGCACTTTCACAGGTTGAGCTCCGCGTTGAGCTCGTTGGTGGTTGTAGGGGGTCGCAGGGGGGCAGCACCCCCTTGCTTGAGTGTTTGGGAGCATGCTCCCGGTCCAGAGGGTAATTTCATAACTTTGTATGGAGTTTTATGTAAACCCTAGTTCGTTTGGGGTAATATTATATTCTATCATGAGAGAGAGAGAGAGCCGTTGTTGTATTGAGAGTTGTGTCTTCATTTTTTGCCTCGAAGCATGGTGCATTGGTGTGAATCCGTGAACGTACTGAACGAGAACCACTTAAATCCGTGTTGTAGTTTGCATTTTTTTTTCATTTTCTTTTGATTCCGATATTGTTGTGCGTGTGTTCGAAAAGGGATCTTTCTCCCAACAGTTCCATTCCACTAACATTTCAATGGCCATGATGCAGCTCTTGGAATAGGGGGATCTCGATTGACTCTAGCAAACATGTGATTATGTGCTTCCGGGCCCAATCCAGCCAGTTTCAGCCACTCAAGCCAACGCACTAGCAGTTCAAGAGGCTATTAGAACGATCCACAATCAGTTTCAGGTATTCAAATTGGGAATTTGGATATGGGGAATTCAAATGCCCAAGTATTCTAATACCTGCTACCATCATAATTCTGATGCCTTGAGTATGATGGGCATTGAATATCCAAACAATTTAAATGCTCACTAGTCATTGTAATACCCAAAAAATAGGAACGTTTGATTTCCAAAAAGTTAGTGGAATTTCACTCCAAAACCTACCAATGATTTCCCAATCATGCCTTAAGATCATTAAGCCAAGGTGAGTGATGCAAGACAACTAACCACTTGCTCTAAAGGCTCAAAGTAATAGAGTGTGGAGAATTAATCCCTTTATCTCATAGCCCAGGTCAGGCCCTCGGCCAAACCCACCTCGTGGGCCCCACTTCACATGGGTCTCGCCTCACACGGGCCACACACTTCAAGTGTGCCTCCACTTCACACAGGACACCCCACTCGAGCCCGCTGTGAAAATTCCCCTACATTAGTGAGTTTTTGAGAAGGATGGACACGTAAAGGAGTGGTGCCCACATGATGGAGGGTCTAAATCAATGAGGGCAGCATTTATATTATGGTCAATATGGATTGTCCATTTCCCTTGCCATTGATTTGAAGGCAATGATCACCCCTCCTAAGTGATTTTTTTAAGGAATGAGCAACCAAAGGTGGGACCCACATGATGGATGTCTAGATCAATGATTCGACCATTTTAAGTATGATCAAAAGGGACCATTCATTTTCCTAGGAATTGATTGGTAGTTAGGATCATCCAACCAAAGTGACTTGTTTAGAGGAATGGGCAATCAAGAGTGGAACCCACATGATGGATGTCATAAGTCAATGATGAAAACAATTGTAGCATGATCAATATGGACCGTCAATTTTCCTAGGGATTGGTTAGAAGATTAGGATTATTCAACCAAAGTGATTTTCTAACAGGGATGGACAATCAAGGGTAGGACCCATGTGATGGATGGTCTAGATCAATGATCGGACAATTTGTAGTATGATCAATATGGACCATTCATTTCCTTTTATATTGAATGGACAATTGAGATCATCCACTAGAAGTGATTATTTTATAAGGATGGGCAGGCAATGAAGGGACCCACGTGATGGATAGTCTAGGTCAATGACCGGAACATTTAAAATATGATTGACATGGACCATCCATGTCTCTAACAATTAAATGGTATCAATTAAGATATTCCAATAAAAGTAACTTTTTCATAGTGATAGGAAATCAAGGGTGACACCATATGATGGATGGTCTAGATCAATGACCGGAATGTTTGTAGTATGATCAATATGGGTGCCCACTTCGCCAACAATTGAATGAGTGATTAGGATCTTCCAATAAAAGTTACTTTTTTACAAGATGGGGTATCAATGGTGAGAAGCACACAGTGGATGGTTTAAATCAATGATCAGACTGTATTATGATCGATATGGGCCATTCATTACCCTAGTCATTGTGGATCATACATGTGCAAATTTTGCTCACATGGGAAACATCCAATCCACTCATCAATTTGATCGCATGATATACAATAGCTGATCAACTGATAGAGAAGGTCACACTTGTTCATTTAATTCAGATGCTTCCTAAATAATATATCACACCTGATTCTCAACTTGTAAGCCAACTAAACACAGGCGTTATAGCTTCCGGGAATCACAATGCCCTCTTCCAGGAGGTTCCAAAACAAAGACAACCAAGCATTGCAATACCAGGTAACTGAAATATCCATGGCATCCAAATTCCCCCAATCCAAACAAACCATTAGTGTGGAGGGTACTTACTCTGATGTTATCTTGTGGCCTAAAGGGGAGGTCATAGTTCCATGGATTTTATTTTTTTCCAAGAAATCAGGGCCTTGACCGCAAGGTAGAACATTTTGTTTGCCCTGGCAGCTAGGGGTGTTGATCCTCTGGTGGATTATCTAGCCAAGGATGGGGCATTGTGCGACTTCCTTCACTCTGGGGACTTTGTTCCCCTTAATACATCTGGTTACCTTTCAAAGAAAAACTTTATCAGGGCCGCCAACATAGCACAAAAGTCAATGTATGATAATGCAGGATTGAGTTTGTGGTTTTATCTAAATGGGTCATCCAAATGCTTCGAACTCTCAAGTAAATCCTCCCTCTTCAAGTTCCCTATACCTTGAGCATGCTATACTGCTTAAGTAAATATCTACCACCAGAACATTAAAAAGAGCATTGAGCATAAGGAATAGATTGAAGGGATGAGAAGAAAGTAAAGGGTGTAATCTCCTATGCCAGTATTCTAGAATACCATAAATTACCTCTTGTGCCATTCTTCTTTGGAAGTAAGGGTTGCTTGGAGCCGTTTTGGGAGATTCTCCCAAGGGCACTCCTCCTTGATTGATTTTAAGAGAAGCTGTTCCTCAACAGTGTTTGGAACGCGCTGCATTGTGTTTTACTGCATAGAAATCCAGGAAAAAGAAAAGATTGTGATTTGTGCCAAGTCAGGGTGTATAGAATAAGTTATCAAGAATTGGGTTTTAATATACTGGAAACAAAGGGTAAATATACAAAGCTTGGCCTGAACTATGGCTGTGGCCATTTTCTGCTGCATTATGTCCAGGTGAGCCCCATCTTCAGTGATCCAAACCATCCATCTGATGAGCCCCACTGTGGATGGATGATGCGAGAAGGACATCCCCCATCATACAATCCTAGCTATCAAATTGATGGATGCATATGAGCAACAGTAGAAGGCTGAGTGATCAGGTGGTTTGGTTGTTCAATTGAAGTGATAGACAATCCAGTATCCATCCATGGTGTAGCCTGATCAACCTGGATCACTAAAAGGAGGGCATTGAGCATGCGAAATGTGAAAGAAGAATGGATAGTGAGAGAATCTAAATCGTGCTCTCAAGCTAGCTGCAAACACTTACATAATACAGAATTTCGAATTACTGAAAAGTGTGGCCCGTCAGATGATCAGCCACTCTCCCATCCTTAGCTTCACTTTTTAACCATTCTCTCTGAAGATTCCAACATAAAAAGGAGCTAAACTCCGGTTGGCGAGTTCAGAACATCTTCCAACCCAAGATTAGATCATCCCATGGATTTACAGACCGATAGCTTTTAAAGATCCAAATAGGACAGATTTTCAGAAGAACTCAGCCCAATTTCATGAAATCGGGACCCCCCCCCCCCCCCCCCCCCCCCCCACAACCACCACATGCCACTGCACGCGACAAGATGATGTATTAAACCACGTCCTGGTGTTTTAGAATCGGGATCGAGCAGCATCTCCAGAAATTCAAGGAGATCAGCGGTACGGATTGCATTCTACTGCTGCCGGATCGTTCATCATCCAACAGGAACAATATCCATAGGTCTTGAAGATGGAGCTCTGAAACTCTCACAACGGGAGAATTCAAAGAATTGGAGAGAGAGAGAGAGAGAGAGAGAGAGAGAGAGAGAGAACGGATGATGTTACCTGCTGTTTTCGGTGTTGTAGAAATGATCTCTAGGTGTTTGAGATCTGACTCGATGAAATTTGGAGGAGCCTTTTGAAATGTGGGATTGAGACGGTTCTTAGCTAGAACAATTTCGTGGAGTTCGCCTCTTCGTCCCAGAAGAGTCGCCGCGGGTTGCAATGGGACATCATTTTTCAACATCTGAAATGCAGTGTATTAAACGGGATGAAAATGCGTCGGGCCCGGACCCGCTTTAGACTAAATTCGGGTCCAGAATTTCGGGCGTGTTCTGTAATTGGCTGGGCTCGACGGGTCCATTGGATTGCATCGGGTCTATCCGAGCACAACCCGTAACAATAATCATAAGGTGAGTTATTTGATCCTCTAGCTTGTATGATGCTTGATACACGAGCATTCAGGAATGGCAGACGTGCGTGCATTAAATCAAAATTACATTTTAAACAACTGTAAAACCTAACCGGTGGACATTTGGCTTTTTGGAATGAGACCATTGGATAATTTTTTCGTTTTTACCTGTCCATATAAATATCTATAATATCTAGCAATCTAATATTTAGATATTAAAATAAGAGGAATGTTGGTTCATGGTACATCTAAATTGGGGTGCGGCCTTGGTGGATGGGTGGGATCCTTGACCATGGGGCCCACTGTCGCATAGGTTCCTTATACCACGTTATCTGTTAATTTTGAAAACTCACCTTAAAGCTTGATCCCAAAAAATGAGATAAATTCAAATAGTAAGTAGACCATAATATAGTAAACAACATTAATTGACTGTTAAAAGCTTTCATCAGCTATGAAAAGATTTGGATCAAGCTGATATTTGTGTAGCCTATTTGTTTATGTCTTTTTGAATTTATCAACAAGTTCAATGGTAAATAAATATTTGGAAGTCGTTGAAGTTTTTAACAATGGGCATTCAATCACAATTATTTATAATGGCATGGTACATGTAAGATTTAGATCTGCTTTATTTTTGAGATCATACCCTAAAATAAACTATCAAAATAGATAGATGATGTGGATGTGTAGCACATGCATCACAGTGAAACCCAAAACTACATTCCCAAATTGGTACCCATAATTTAGATGGTTTGGTTTTAATTATTTAGACGTCGCATAAGCAATATCCGAGTAATATTCTAACCACTAATGTATCATCCATTACACCTGCCTGGATATGAAAGCAGTTCTCTACAATAATAATATCCAAGGATTCGCGTTATTTTTGTCCCTCACATGTGCGATGTGTATGGCCATTTGAACAAAGCATCTTGTGGGCTCTGCTGTTTCTTGTACCCTAAACAAAATTTGGTATCTTGAACCATTCTCACTTGATGGAACCGTTGATTTTTTTTCGCGTGTTAATTTGTAGACCACCCATCAAGGGGATATGATCGTCTAACCGTTTTGATTTGTGGACCACGGCCTATTCACTATTGGAAATATGACATTGACGGTTTAGATCTCATCCACGTAGTCCACATGTGTTCGGAAATGACATGGAGGCACGAAAATATGGGGGTGGGTCGAGAGGCGGCGAGTCAGACCCTTTGTACAGATATCATTGGCATACGTAACGCATGTAGAAACGCTTAAACGGACGAGGTCGGGCTTGACAGATTTAAATTAAATCGTGCCATGCTCGGGGCGTAAATAACTGTCGCATATTCTGTTCGGGTCGATCGCGGGCCGAAATAACTTAGCGGGTTCGGGTTTAGGCGCGTCTTGGCCTTGCTAACAGACAGGCTGGCACGTACAAGATGGAAGAATACATTTGGAGCACGGACATCTATCAGATCAAGGCCACTCATCGTGCAGAGCTACTGAAAGTATCCTGAAGAATCAGGCCCTTACTCGTCCAGAAGGCCATGTGTATAAGAAAAATGGAACTCTTGATCATTGGCCTAGGCAATTCCAGCGGGTTCCACCTAATGAATGGCCTGGATCTCCTTCACCTGTGTACCACGAATTAACCCCTCCATCTCGCTGCAACGATTACCTCCTAGTAGTCATTTGACGGAGCATAAGGTATGCTTGACCTCGCCCAAGAATAAGAACCTTCAAGTCATTGGGTGGGCAATGGCTGGTTAAAAAATTCAACGGTCCACATTCAACATGCGACTGTGGCCCTCTTGGTGTGTGGACTGGCCTTACTTTTAAAATAGCTCAGCTAGTGGGGGCCACCTGATTCACAGATGGCATCTCTCCCACGCGTGCGGGCACATGTATAGGCATGGGCACATGTGCAGACGTGTGGATGTGGGGCGACGTCAACCCTCTCGGTTTAGGCCAGCATCATGTTATATGCGGGACGCGGATTTCCTGCGAAAGCCTTTCGCAGGAGGTTCCTGCGCAAGGATCTGGGTGGGGCCCACTACATTTTATGTGATAAATCTATTCCGTCCATCCGTTTTAAGATCTCATTTTAATGCGTACGACCAAAAATTAGGTGGATAAAAAACTCAACTGGGTCACACGAGAGGGAAAATTGGGGAAAGAAATTTCGACTGTTGAAACTTTACTGGGCTCCACTTTGATGTTTATATGTTATCCAAACCTTTTATAAGGTAATTCTCAATGGTATGAAGTGAAAAAACCAAAAATATAGCCTGATACAATACTTTTATAGCCATAATAATGCTTCAACGGTGGTCACTGAATGATCGCTGTTTACTCTCGTGTGTCCCACTTGAGATCGAGAAGCACCCAATTTTTTATCAAAAATCCTTAAATTATCTCTAAAAACGGATGGACGGAGCGGATTTCTTAAAAATAGCTCTGTGGGCCCCACCCAGATCCTTGCGCAGGAACTTCTTTCGCAGGAAATCCGCTTCCTTATATGCGTGCCGTCTTTCAGTGATCCAACTCGTTCAGCTGGTGGGCCATTCCCTCGAAGGATATAGATGGAGAGTCTCCATCAGCCACCCGATCAATGAACCTACTGTCTTTGCCAATGGATTGCTATCTTTTTTTAACCAACCACGCACTTTCTGGGCATTTTTTTTCCTAGCTTTTTCTTCTTCTTCTTCCTTTTTTTTTTTTAATTACATTCAAACTCCACCGGATATAAAATGGAAAATGTTGGAATTTCATACAGCCATTTCTGACATGAAGTGGCACAGCAACTCATATCCGTATAAGACTACATCCATGCCGTCCATTTGTGTTGAAAGCTCATTTTAGGGCACTGTGCAAAAAATGAAGCAGTTCTAAATCCATATAGTACAGGAAACAATAGTGATTGAACATTAAGTACTTTTTATGGCCACAAAAGCTTTGGATGAAGATGATATTTGTGTGGTCTCGTGGTCTTGGTGTTTGCGACCTTATCAACAGGTTGGATAGCAAATAAACATTTCGGTGGAGTTGATAAAGTTTTTAATGGTGGGGATTGAATCAATACTTATTCCTGCGGTGTGGTCCAACCAAGACTTGAGTCAGCTTCATTTTTGGGATCATGCCCTAAAATTAGCTTTAAAAATGATTGGACGGTGTGGATTTAAGGCATATACATCACTGTGAGCCCCACACTAAGGGACCCCACCCACCTTGGTGGATCCGGGGTCTCACCTAATCCGCTCCCCAATAATGGCACCCATGCCATGCCATCAATGCAGACTGTCAGAATTGGTTGGAAGCTAATCATGGTCCAGTACAGCTAGAAAATATACTGATCCGACGATCGTCTTTGTGGATATAAAGGACTGCAGCCCCCGTCTAATTGGGGCCACCAGATGGATGGTCTTGATCTATTTTGCCATGCGTAGTGTGGGGTGGATCCATTGACTCTGCAGATGATGGGTGGTTAAACCATTCTCGGTCATGAGCATGAACCTTGGACCCAAGATATTCCCCGGCCACAAGAAAATAGACAGTTTGCCAAGGGGCTGTGTTCTGGAAATCGGGGGTCCACATTTCCATGATCCAGACCATAGCCCAATGGACCACAGCCATTGGTGGACACCCTAACCATCAAATCAATGGGGTACAAATAGACAACTTCCTAGGAACAATAAAAAAATAAAAAATCCCACGAAAAACAGGGACCATCTGATCAATGGTTTGGATCATCAAACAATGGGCCCCGCATTGATAATTTCTGTAGAAGAAAGGGCCGGGAAGAAAATGGAGGACAGCAAGTACATTGCAACAGCTCCTGATCATAAAGACTTCCAAACTTCAATCAAAGAACAGACAAAAGCAGAGCTTTAAATATAGAGAAAATGACCACTGTAGCCAAAACCTTTTACCCAGCGGTTTTTATCGCGGAATAGAAACTTAAGGTACCAAATTAGACTAGCACGGGCGGACAGCGACGTTGAGGACGAAACTACCCCTCCTTTTTACTGCCGTTGCTTTTCCTCTCCCTCCCTTCTCTCGCTCCATTTTTTTTTAAAAAAAGGACGAAAACTCCACCGCTACATCTGTTGCTTGGATCGCACCACGCTCTAGCTGGATCCCACCTAGGGGTGTACACGAATTGAGCTAGCTCGGTTAGCTCGCTCTACTCAATCTGAAAAAAGCTCGATTCAGTTCGGTGTTGAGTTCAAGCAAGGTTGAATTGATTTTTTGAGCTCAAAAATGAACTCGAGCGGGCCAGCTCAACTCGACTCGGATCAAATCTAGCTTGAATCAAACTTGGATCGAACTAGTTCGGTGACTTGGTTACTTTGTCATTAATGTTGCTCACCAACTGTTTGATAAAATGACTGAACGACATGTGGCTGGTGGCAATGAAGGTTTGGCTAGTGGCAAGGTGGATAGGAAGGTATGTACATGGAACAAATACTTTTTTTTCTCTTTATTATTATTATTATTTAGAAGGTGTTTGAGAAAATACCTATAAAATCATTGCCTTTGTAGGTAAAACAGTAGGATTTTGAAGTTGCAATTAAGGTGTTTGTGGAAATGCCTCAATAGCAAACTCGGTTCGATCTTAGCTCGAACTCAGCCCGAGCTGTTAATTGAACTGAGCTGAGCTGGCCAATCAGGCCCGAGGACTGAGATCAGCCAAGTTCAAGCTGAGGTTAGCCACTGTTCGAGCCGAGTCGAGCTGAGGCCAACTCAACTCGGTTTGACTCGATGTACACCACTAATTCACCCTCTTTATTCATCAACATTATCTCATTTTTCCTGAAAATGTTCCCTCACGGAAGACAGTACGCATGACAGGTATGATATACATTTACCTAAACGGCGTAAATTTTTTGTGGGCCATTGAAATGCCGAATGAAGCTCCCATCTTGGTTTTTGGTTCATCCATGCGAAAATCATCCTATGGACATGATGGATTACAAGTAAAACATCATTGTAGGGGCATAAAAAGGTTTCCACGGTGGAAACACTGTTTCCTGTGGTGTGATCCACTTGATATTTCAATATGCCACCATTTTGGGCTGAAACCCTTGCTTTAGATGGAAAAATGGATGAACGTCATGGATAGTCCACATACATTCAAGGTGGGCCTAACTCAATATTTTTAATTTTTTAATTTTTTTAATATTTTACTATTAATTTTTTAAAAAAAGTTTTTTTAGGTTAGGTTGTTAGTACACACCCATGTCAATACACACACTCCATGTTAGCCACCCCTGCTAGGAATCGATACCAGGACCTCAAGTGTTGATATGAGGTATCTCTACTCAGTCTGCCAATTGAGCTATGGATCTGGGTGTGCCCAACTTAGTTAACTCAGCACTATAAGTGCGTACTGAAAATTTTATGAACCGCTCGGTCAATTTCATTAATTGCTCGATCAAATTCACCGAAGAGAATTTCATGTAAATCTCGGTCAATTTCATTAACTGATCGGTCAAATTCAACAAAGCAAATTGTTAGGCTAGGTCAATTACATTTAAAGTTCATTCTAATTCATGTTAGCCTCACCCAATTTCAAGCTTGCCTCGCTCAAATTGATGTTTCCCTTGCTCAATTTCTCAATTGTCTCGTTGAATTTTTTCGTTGCCTTGCTCAACTCCTAGGTTCCCTCACTCAATTTCTAGGTTCCCTTGCTCAATCCTCGCTCCAATTTCTACGTCGCCTCACTTGCCTCGCTCAATTTCTAGCTTTCCTCACTCGATTTCTAGCTTCCCTCGCTCAATTCCTAAGTTGCCTCACTCCAATTTCGATGTTCCCTCGCTCAAATCTTAGGTTGTCTCGCTCAATTTCTAGCTTCTTCGCTCAATTCGTAGGTTGCCTCGCTCAATTTATAGGTTCCCTCGCACAATTTGTAGCTTCCCTCGCCTCGCTCAAATCCTAGGTTGCCTTATTGAATTTCTTAGTTTCCTTGCTCAATAACTAAAATTCCTTGCTGAATTTTTACGTTACCTCGCTCAATTCCAAGCTTCTTTCGCTCAATCCCTACGTTGCCTCGCTCAATTTCTAGGTCGCATCGCTCAAATCCTAGGTTCCCTCGCTCAATTTCTAGCTTCCCTCGCTAAAATCCTAAGATTCCTCGATCAATTCCTACGTTACCTCGCTCAATTCCTAAGTTGCCTCACTCAATTTCTAGGTTCCCTCACTCAATTTCTAGCTTTCCTCGCTCAAATCCTAAGCTGCCTTGCTCAAATGCTAGGTTGCCTCGCTCAATTTCTAGCTTCCCTCGCTCAATTCCTAGGTTACCTTGCTGAATTTCTACATTGCCTCACTCAATTCCTAGGTTGTCTCACTCAATTTCTAGGTTCCCTCGCTCAATTTCTAGCTTTCCTCGCTCAAATCCTAGGTTACCTTACTCAAATCCTAGGTTGCCTCGCTCAATTTCTAGCTTCCCTTGCTCAAATCCTAGGATTCCTATCTCAATTCCTACGTTACCTCGCTCAATTCCTAGGTTGCTTCGCTCAATTTCTAGGTTCCCTCGCTCAATTCCTAGGTTGCCTCGCTCAATTCCTAGGTCCCTTTGCTCAATTTATATATTGTCTCAATGGATTTCTAGCTTCCCTCGCACAAAAGCAACATAGCAAAAAAATAAACAAATTCAGTTTGCCCCGCTCAATTTCCAATTTGGCGGGGCAAACTGAAAATTGAGCGGGGCAAACTAGAAATTGAGCAGGGTAAACCGAAATATTTTTTTTTTACTTTTGTAGGTCCCATCATGATGTATGTCTTATATCCAAACCGTCCATATATGAGCGGGGCAAACTGAAAATTAACCGGGGCAAACTGAAAATTTAGGTTTAGGGTGTAAGTTTAGGTTTAGGGATTTGAAAATTTAGGTTTAAGGTGTAAGTTTAGGTTTAAGGATAACAATTTTTGATACACTTTAGCTACGGATTATAACCGTAGCTATAATTGCATCAATATAATTTTTGAATTTGAGAATGGGTAAGTTATGGGTTTTGGTTTTGATTTTGATTTAGGTTATAGGTTATAGGTTTAGGTTAAGGTTATAGGTTTTTGGATTTGAGAATGGGTTCAGGTTTAGGTTATAGGTTTCAGTTTAGGTTATAGGTTTTTGAATTTGAGAATGGGTTCGGGTTTAGGTTATAGGTTTTAGTTATAGGTTTTGGTTTTGGTTTTGGTTTTGGTTTAGATTATAGGTTTTTGGATTTGAGAATGGGTTATGGTTTAGGTTTAAAAAATCGGGTTCAGGTTCGGGATTGGGTTTAAGTTTGGGTTTTTAAGTTTAGGTTTACATTTATGTTAGGGAGTTGAGATTAGAATTAGGTGTAGGTTTCACTTTAGAAAATTAAGTTTAGGTTATAGGTTTTGGGATTTGGGAATAGTTTTAAGTTATAAGTATAGGTTTAGGTTAGGTTATAGGTTAAGGTTTAGGGATAGGTTATAGGTTTTGGTATTCGAGAATGGGTTCAGGTTTAGGTTATTGGTTTTGGTTTAGGTTTAGGTTATAGGTTATAGGTTTAGGTTAAGGTTATAAGTTTTGGGATTTGAGAATGGGTTCGGGTTTAGGTCATAGGTTTAGGTTTAGGTCAATTTCATGTTTGTCCCACTCAATTTCCAGTTTACAACGCTCAATTTCTAGTTTGCCGCGCTCAATTTCCAGTTTACCCCGCTCAATTTCCAGTTTGCCCCGCTCAATTTCTAGTTTGTCCCGCTCAATTTTCAGTTTGCCCCGCTCAATTTCTAGTTTGCCCCGCTCAATTTCCAGTTTGCCCCGCTCAATTGAGCGGGATAAACTGGAAATTGAGCGGGGCAAACTACAAATTGAGCGGGGCAAACTGAAAATTGAGCGGGGCAAACTAGAAATTGAGCGGGGCAAACTGTAAATTGAGCGGGACAAACTAGAAATTGAGCGGGGAAAACTGGAAATTGAGCGGGACAAACTAGAAATTGAGCAGGGCAAACTGGAAATTGAGCAGGGCAAATTGAAAATTAAACGGGGCAAACTAAAAATTGAGCGGGAAAACTGAAAATTGAGCGGGACAAACTAGAAATTGAGCGGGGGAAACTGGAAATTGAGCGGGACAAACTAGAAATTGAGCGGGGCAGACTGGATTTTTTTATTTTTTTTACTATGTTACTTTTGTGGGTCCCATCATGATGTATGTGTTATATCCAAACCGTCCATATATTTTACGAGCTCATATTAAGGCTTGAGACGAAAAATAAGATAGATCTAACTATCAAGTGGACCACACTGTAAAAGGCAATGGGAAATTGAACGTCTACCATTGAAACCCTTTTAGGGGTTAAAGAAGTTTTGGATCATTATGAAATTTTTTTCCTCTTCATCTAGGTCTTTTTGACCCTATGAATGAACTTAGATGAGGATGATTTCTCACAAACATCACAATGGGCCCCCTAAAGGTTTCTAATGGTTAACACTCATTCAACACTATTTCCTGTAATGTGGTACACTTGAGAACTGGATATATCTCATTTTTGGTCTCATACCATAAAATGATCTGGAAAAATATATGAATTGAGTGAGACAGCCTACGAATTGTGCGAGGGAAGCTAGAAATCCAGTGAGGCAATATATAAATCGAGCGAGACAGCCTACGAATTGTGCGAGGGAAGCTAGCAATTGAGCGAAGGAACCTAGGAATTAATCGGATGGACTTCATTTTTTGTTTATTTTTATAAATTTTTTGAAAATGTCATTTCCATTTCCCTCATTTCCTGAAAAATGCCCCCTTTTAGTTTCCTTGCCTAGACTGGCAACAAATTTTCCATGAATATAGATTTGTAAATGAAGAAATTTTTTCATGAAAATCTTGCTGAAAGACAATCGTGGGAAACAAATTTTCATTTTCGACTGTTTTCTAGATTTGGAGTTTCCCAAAAAACTCCATTTTCTTCAAAAATAAAAAAGAAAAAATTCACAAATCCAAACAGTCCTTAAAGTAGGCTTGAAGAGATTGCTCGATTCATTGATAGCCAGTCAAATTAGATTAAAGAGTTTGAAGCAGAGAGAGAGAGAGGCTGATACGATTGCATGAAGATAAGAAGACAGAGCTGAAGTGGAGGTATTTGGAAGAAGAAGTGGAACTGGAGAAGGAATTTAATGCTAAGCTGACCCAACTGATGGACAAGTGACTATTGTAAATAGGTCCAATCTTTGTCTTTTTTCTATCAAATTTCGATTGTTGTTTCAGCTTTTTCTTAACCGTCTGTTTGCAAACCATCGGTTAAGAAAACAGTTGGTTAGGAAAAAGATGCAAGAACAGTCCCTGGTTTGGTGAGCTAGGCTGTTAATCTGAGCTAGCTACAGATGTGCTAGCTGCAAACAGATCATTAAGAAAATGCTGCAACAATATTAAATCTCCCATTTATTAAAGAAAGATCGAGTGATCTTTAAAAAAAAAAAAAAAAAAATTTACTGTTAGTTTTGTCTAAAAATTGATCGATTTCACTTTTAGCATAATATTGAACTTGATATGTAATTATGGATCCTGATGTATGTCAAAACAATATGACTTGTAGGCCTTGGTTCTTGGATGCTCTCTAGGTTAAATGAGTTCAAGTCATGAGACAAATTCATTCATGTGCAGCGCTTGTTTTCTTTGTTCAGGCTAGTATATATCAGGAGGAGAAGAATCTCATAGACTTGTCTATTATCCTTCTCAGATTTTCAAGGTAAAGAAAGTATCATTATGAGAGTTTTGCTTGCCTTTTCCTTATTTTTATTGTCGCTTTCTCATTGTTGTGGAGTATTGCTTTTTGAATATTCTTCTTTTTGTAAATTTTGTAAGAATCATATATTTTACAACTCAATTGAATGGAGCCTTGCTGCTACCTTGAGTTTGTGCATTCAATTTGAGACTATTATCACATGTTTCATTTGTGATTTTAAAGATTGTGCATTCAATTTTACGCCAGTTGTAGTTTCCACTTGTGGCAAATCAGAATGTGAGCTTACTCTACATGTCATCAGTCATCAGACAGACGATCATATAACTGCTCTTGGTTTGTTTTCAATCTCATAAAAGATTACTGATTTTTCAAGCTACTTCTGGCTTACCGATTCGTTAGGTGTCTTCTAATTGGTAACAGATTTTGTAATTTTTCATTTGGTAGAACTGATTGTTTGAATATCTTGTTTACATACCGAGATTTTTCATTTTTCTATTCCGTAGTGTTTTTTGTGATTTTCACTTTGTACAATCTTCTTTGAATTCTTTTATAATAGTTAGCATCTTGACAAATAGTTCTTTGTGGCATTGACAATCGAATTCAGCTCACTTCTAAATATAAGGCATTATATTGAATGGATAGTCAAATTTTGGTGTAAATATTTTTATAAGCAAATTTTTTTCTTTCCTTTTTTTTTCTTAGGTGCGTGTTTACAAAGAGCCATCACTTATTGTGGTTATAGTTATTCATTATGTGACAGGTTTTCAGGTGAGATGAACGAGTTTTAAAAGAAAACAGTCTGCGGTTTTGAGAAGCGATTCCTAATGCCATTTTATGTTTAAATGCATATTTCAGATTCAAGCATCTGGTACGTCTCTTGACTCAAGAATGCACATGGTTGGAGTGGTCTGGCCATTTGGACAGTCCGTATTTATGTATTTACTCAAAATTGATGGAGCAGACCCGGATGTGCGTCGGAGCTATCCGGAAGAGCGGGGGTCCCTGGAAGGTGGGAACCGCTGTTATGACTCTGATGAAGTTGTCCATTTCCTATGGACGGCATTGGAAGGGCCTGACAATTTGGATAGGCCATGTTTATATTTGTATTTGCAGGTACCATACCCTTAACCTAAACCCGAACCGATTCTCAAACCCAAAAACCTATAACTTAAACCAAAACCAAAACCAAAACCTATAACCTAAACCAAAACCAAAACCTATGACCTAAACCCGAACCGATTCTCAAATCCCAAAACCTATAACCTAAACCAAAACCAAAACCTATGAACTAAACCCGAACCCATTCTCAAATCCTAAAACCTATAACCTAAACCTAAACCTAAACCTATAACTTAAACCCGAACCCATTCTAAAATTCCAAAACCTATAACCTAAACCCAAACCCATTCTCAAATCCTAAAACATATAACTTAAACCAAAACCAAAACCAAAACCTATAACCTAAACCTGAGCCGATTCTCAAATCATAAAACCTATAACCTAAACCAAAACTAAAACCAAAACCTATGACCTAAACCTAAACCCATTCTCAAATCTTAAAACCTATAACCTAAACCAAAACCATAACCAAAACCATAACCTAAGACCTAAACCTGAACCCATTCTCCAATCCCAAAACCTATAACCTAAACCAAAACCTATAACTTAAACCCGAGCCAATTCTCAAATCCTAAAACTTATAACCTAAACCAAAACCTATGACCTAAACCCGAACCTATTCTCAAATCCCAAAACCTATGACCTAAACCCGAACCCATTCTCAAATCCCAAAACCTATAACCTAAACCTAAACCTATAACCTAAACCCAAACCCATTCTAAAGCAAAACCTATAACCTAAACCAAAACCAAAACTAATAACCTAAACCAAATCCAAAATCTATAACCTAAATCCGAACCCATTTTCAAATTCTAAAACCTATAACCTAAACTAAAACCCATTCTCAAATCCAAAACCTATAACCTAAACCTAAACCTAAACCTATAACCTAAACCCGAACCCATTCTAAAATCCCAAAACTTATAACCTAAACCAAAACCTTTAACCTAAACCCATACCCATTCTCAAATCCTAAAACCTATAACCTAAACCAAAACCAAAACCAAAACCTATAACCTAAACCCGAGCCGATTCTCAAATCCTAAAACCTATAACCTAAACCAAAACCTATGACCTCAACTCGAACCCATTCTCAAATCCCAAAACCTATGACCTAAACCCGAACTCATTCTCAAATCCCAAAATCTATAACCTAAATCTAAACCTATGAACTAAACCCGAACTCATTCTCAAATCCTAAAACCTATAACCTAAACCTAAACCTAAACATGAACCCATTCTAAAATTCCAAAACCTATAACCTAAACCAAAGCCAATACCAAAACCTATAACCTAAACCCAAACCCATTCTCAAATCCTAAAACCTATAACCTAAACCAAAACCATAACCTATAACCTAAACCAAAACCAAAACCAAAACCTATAACCTAAACCTAAACCTTATCCTAAACCTATAACCTATAACCTAAACCAAAACTTATAACTAAAACCAAAACCAAAACCTATAACCTAAACCAAAACCAAAACCAAAACCATAACCAAAACCTATAACCTAAACCCGAACCCATTATCAAATATTCCAAAAACCTAAAACCATAACCTAAACCTCTAACCTAAACCTAAAACCATATCCTAAACCTCTAACCTATAACCTAAACCAAAACCTATAACCAAAACCAAAACCTAAGACCTAAACCCGAACCCATTCTCAAATCCTAAAACCTATAACCTAAACCAAAACCATAACCAAAGCCTATAACCTAAACCCGAACCCATTCTCAAATCCCAAAACCTATAACCTTATCCTAAACCTATACTTATAACCTAAAACTATTCCCAAATCCCAAAACTTATAACCTTATCCTAAACCTATAACCTAAACCTAAACCTATAACCTATAACCTAAACCCAAACCAAAACTTATAACCTAAACCCGAACCCATTCTCAAATCCCAAAACCTATAACCTAAACCAAAACCAAAACCTATAACGTAACCCGAACCCATTCTCAAATTCAAAAACCTATAACCTAAACCAAAACCTAAAACATATAACCTAAACCCGAACCCATTCTCAAATTCTAAAACCTATAACCTAAACCCGAACCCATTCACAAATCTTAAAACCCAAACCCAAACCTAAACCTAAACTTAAAACCTAAACCAAAACTTATAACCTAAACCAAAACTAAAACCTATAACCTAAACCCGAACCCATTCACAAATCCCATAACCTGTAACCTAAACCTGAACCCATTCTCAAATCCCAAAACCCAAAAATCAGTGGGGATTACAACAGGGAAAAGGAAAAAAAAAAATGAAAAATGAAAAAGAAACCAGTAAGTTGGGGTCGACCGGCCTATGGCTACGGATTATAACCGTAGCCATAGCTATGATGCTCTGCACTTATTTTTCTTTTTTATTTTTTATTTTTTATTTTTATTTTTTACATGGAGAACTTTATTGTACCTACATTTTTCTTTAATACATGTTTATATAAATATGTGTGTGTATGTGTATATATATATAAATATAAATTTTTCCCCTTTTTTTTTTCATTTCTTTCTTTATTCATTTAACAAGAATATCTTCTAAAATAAAAGTAGTTACTTGACGTACCATATATGATTTTGGGGTAGGAGAAGCTATTTTAGCCAACCAAATTAGTTATTTTTCAAGATTCCATCAGGTCGATGGTCGAAAATACATTTCATTCACTTCACGGTCAATTTCAATCACTTCATGGTCAAACTAGAAATTGAGCGAGGCAAATATGAAATTGAGTGAATAAATTAAAAATTGAGTAAGACAAGGTATGAATTGAGTGAGGGAAGCTAGAAATTGAGCGAGGTTTAGGCTACGTTATAGGTTTAGGATAAGGTTTAGGTTTATGTTTAGGTTATAGGTTTTGGGATTTGAGAATGGGTTCGGGTTTAGGTTATAGGTTTTTGAATTTGAGAATGGGTTCGGGTTTAGGTTATAGGTTTTGAGATTTGAGAATGGGTTCTAGTTTTGGTTATAGGTTTTGGTTTTGGTTTTGGTTTAGGTTATAGGTTTTTGGATTTGAGAATGGGTTATCGTTTAGGTTTAGGAAATCGGGTTCAGGTTCGGGATTAGGTTTAAGTTTGGATTTTTAAATTTAGGTTTACATTTATGTTAGGGAGTTGAGATTAGGATTAGGTGTAGGTTTCACTTTAGAAAATTGAGTTTAGGTTATAGGTTTAGGGAAAGCTTAGGTTTAGGTTATAGATTTTGGGATTTGGGAATAGTTTAAGTTATAATTATAGGTTTAGGTTAGGTTATATGTTAAGGTTTAGGGATAGGTTATAGGTTTTGGTATTCGAGAATGGGTTCGGGTTTAGGTTATAGGTTTTGGTTTTGGTTTTGGTTATAGGTTATAGGTTTAGGATAAGGTTTAGGTTTAGGTTTAGGTTTAGGTAATAGGTTTTGGGATTTGAGAATGGGTTCGGGTTTAGGTCATAGGTTTTGGTTTTAGTTTAGGTTATAGGTTTAGGCCAATTTCATGTTTGTCCCACTTAATTTTCAGTTTGCCCCACTCAATTTCTAGTTTGTCCCGCTTAATTTTCAGTTTAACCCGCTCAATTTCCAGTTTGCCCCGCTCAATTTCTAGTTTGCCCCGCTCAATTTTCAGTTTGTCCCACTCAAAACAAACTGAAAATTGAGCGGGACAAACTATCAATTGAGCGGGGCAAACTAGAAATTGAGCAGGGCAAACTGGAAATTGAGTGGGGCAAACTAAAAATTGAGCTGGGTAAACTGAAAATTAAACGGGGCAAACTAGAAATTGAGCGGGGCAAATTGAAAATTGAGCGGGGCAAACTGAAACTTAAGCGGGGCAAACTAGAAATTGAGCGGGGCAAACTGAAAATTGAGCGGGATAAACATGAAATTGACTTAAACCTATAACCTAAACTAAAACCAAAACCTATGACCTAAACCCAAACCCATTCTCAAATCCCAAAACCTATAACCTAAACCTAAACCTAAACCTTATCCTAAACCTATAACTTATAACCTAAACCAAAATCAGAACCTATAACCTAAACCCGAACCCATTATTAAATTCCAAAACCTATAACCTAAACTTAACCTTAACCTAAACCTAAACCTATAACCTATAACCTTAACTAAAACCTATTACTTAAACCCGAACCCATTCTCAAATCCCAAAACCTATAACCTAAACCTAAACCTAAACCTTATCCTAAACCTATTACCTATAACCTAAACCAAAACCAAAACCTATAACATAAACCCGAACTCATTCTCAAATCCAAAAACCTATAACATAAACTTATAACCTAAACCAAAACCTATAACCTAAACCAAAACCAAAACCTATAACCAAAACCTAAATAAAAAACTATAACGTAAACCAAAACCTAAACCTATAACTTAAACCAGAACCCATTATCAAATCCTAAGACCTATAACCTAAACTAAAACCTATAACCTAAACCTGAACCCATTCTCAAATCCAAAAACTTATAACCTAAACCTAAACCTTAACATAAACCTATAACCTAAACCTAAATCAAAACCTATAACCTAAACCAAAACTAAAACCTATAACCTAAACCGGAACTTATTATCAAATCTCAAAACCTATAACCTAAACTGAAACCAAAACCTATAACCTAAACCCAAACCCATTCTCAAATCCCAAAACCTAAACCTATAACCTAAACTCAAATCCCTAAACCTAAACCTAAACTAGAAATTGAGCGGGGTAAACTGGAAATTAAGCTAGGCAAACTGAAAATTGAGCGGGCAAACTGAAAATTGAGCGGGGCAAGCTGGAATTTGAGCGGGGCAAACTGAAAATTGAGCGGGGCAAACTGGAATTTGAGCGGGGCAAACTGGAAATTGAGCAGGGCAAACTCGAAATTGAGCGGGGTAAATTGAAAATTGAGAGGGGTAGACTAGAAATTGAGCGGGGCAAACTGGAAATTGAGCGGGGCAAACTGGAAATTGAGCGGGGCAAACTGGAAGTTGAGCGGGGCAAACTAGAAATTGAGCGGGGCAAACTAGAAATTGAGTGGGGGAAACTGGAAATTGAGCGGGGCAAACTGAATTTTTTTTTTTTTTTTTGCTATGTTACTTTTGTGGGTCCCATCATGATGTATGTGTTATATCCAAACCGTCCATATATTTTACGAGCTCATATTAAGGCTTGAGACGAAAAATAAGATAGATCTAACTATCAAGTGGACCACACTGTAAAAGGCAATGGGAAATTGAACGTCTACCATTGAAAGCCTTTTAAGGGTTACAGAAGTTTTGGATCATTATGAAATTTTTTTTCCCTCTTCATCCAGGTCTTTTTGACCCTATGAATAAACTTACACGAGGAGGATTTCTCACAAACATCACAGTGGGCCCCCTAAAGGTTTCTAATGGTTGACGCTCATTCAACACTATTTCCTGTAATGTGGTACACTTGAGAACTGGATATATCTCATTTTTTGTCTCATACCATAAAATGATATGGAAAAATATATGAATTGAGCGAGACAACCTACGAATTGTGCAAAAGAAGCTAGAAATCCAGTGAGGCAATATATAAATTGAACGAAAGAGCCTATGAATTGAGCGAGACAACCTATCAATTGAGCGATGCAACGTAAAAATTCAGCGAGGTAACTTAGGATTTGAGCGAGGGAACGTAGCCTAAACCTCGCTCAATTTCTAGGTTCCCTCGCTCAATTTCTAGCTTTCCTCGCTCAAATCCTAAGTTTCCTCGCTCAATTTCTAGATTCCCCCGCTGAACTCATATATTACCTCTCTCAATTTCTATTACCTCCTTCAATTTCTAGCTTCCCTCACCCAATTCATACCTTGTCCTACTCAATTTTTAATTTACTCACTCAATTTCATATTTGCCTCGCTCAATTTTTAATTTGACCATGAAGTGATTGAAACTGATCGTGAAGTGAATGAAATGTATTTTCGACCATCGACCTGATGGAATCTTGAAAAATAACTAGGTTGATTGGCTAAAATAGCTTCTCCTACCCCAAAGTGGTACGTCAAGTAACTAATTTTAGTTTAGAAGATATTCTTGTTAAATGAATAAAGAAAGAAATGAAAAAAAAAAAAAGAGAAAAATTTATATATATATACACACACACACACACTCACACACATATTTATATAAACATGTATTAAAGAAAAATGTAGGTACAATAAAATTCTCCATGTAAAAATTAAAAATAAAACATAACAAGGAAAAAGAAAAAAAAATTCCATAGTATAGTAGTTTTGGCTACGGTTATAATCCGTAGCCATAGGCCGGTCGTCCGGGTTGACCCGGTCAACCCCAACTTGCTGTCTTCTTTTTCACTTTTTTTTTTTTTTTTTTTCCCTTTCCCAGTTGTAATCTCCACTGATTTTTGTGGGTCCCATTATGAGGTATATGTTATATCCAAACCGTCCATCTATTCGGTGAACTCGTATTAAGGCTTGAGATGAAAAATAAGACAGATCTAGCTATCAAGTGGACCACACAGTAAAAGGTAACGGGGAATTGAATGTCTACCATTGAAACCCTTTTAGGGGTTGCAGAAGTTTTGGATCATCATGGAATTTGTTTTTCCTCTTCATCCATGCCTTTGTGACCTTATGAATAGATTGGATGGAAAATAAATGTTATGATGGGCCTTACAAAAATTTTTAACAGTGAAAATCAATTTTCCCGCTGCTCTTTGTGGTGTGGTCCATTGATTTATGGATATGATTTATTTTTTTTGGGATAATGCTCCGAAATGATTTTGAAATATGGATGAACGTTGTGGATATGATAAATACATAGCTGTGGGGCCCTGTAACTTTGATCTCTCCTAAGCCGTTCGTACAACTCTCAGTTGGAGGAGCGTCGGCTCTCGTCTTCGCAGTGAAAAGGAGGGGTAGTTTCGTCCTCAACGTCGCTGTCCGCACGTGCTAGTCTAAGTTGGTAACTTAAGTTTCTATTCCGCGATAAAAACCGCTGGGTAAAAGGTTTTGTCTACAGTGGTCATTTTCTCTTAAATATACAACGGGATGCAAGATTATACACCCTCATTTACAATAAACGTACAACAGACGACCCCTTTTTTGGTTTGGCCCATATGACAACCGAACGGCAATTTTGGAATTTCAACTGCAACATGGAGCTGAGGCAAGACCCATACGTGGGTCCTTTGTGAAACCCGGGAATTTTATTTTATTATTGTTTTTTTTTTTTTTTTCAAATTTAAGACATTTCAGACGAACCTCCAATGGAAATTTTCATCTGAAGATTCAGCCAATAAAAATCATATTATTTCAGTTGTCCCTAACATTTAAAAAAAAAAAAAAATTCAATATCGTCCAGACAAGAGGCATGATATCCAAAACTCATGCAATTAAAAATCATATTGATTTTTTTTTTAATACTCAACCTCCATATTTCTGGGTTGTTATAAGCGTGACACCGGCAGTCCTACCCAGGCACACACCTCATGATACGTGTTGTTGAGTGCTGATGTCGGTCCTATTGATCAAACCATTCAAGTGGCCGTTAAATTCAGACCCATAGACATGGCCCATCTTCAAACGCTTCGTCTCTAGGTATCTTCTGTTCTCCAATGTAATTGGTGTTAATAAAGGGACCCTGCCACTTACTGACAATCCATAACCTTTGAGGCCAATGTACTTTGCGGGGTTGTTGGTCATCAACTTCATCGTCCAAACACCCAAGTCCCGTAACATCTGTGAGAGATGAACTCAAATGTGTGAGCCAGTTCTTTCCTCAGTAATTAGAATATGTTTAGACATTGATATAATTCAAACCTCCAAGGAAAAAAAGAAAAAACGAAAAAGAAGAGAAAAAACTCCCAAGAAAAAAAAAAAAACAACAACAACAACAAAAGAGCTAGAAGTTCTTCAAGGATGCAAAGATTAAGATATAGGTGAGAAAACCATCCATTCAAAGAAAAACTGAAAGGTGAGGGCCATTTACTGTCTTAAAGCTTCGACCTTTCGATCATATTCTGTATACTTTTGGGTAACTGTTTTTTTTTTTTTTTGGGAGAGAGAGAGAGAGATTACTTTTGGGCAACTGATTGAAAGGTAATGCAAGTAAACTGTTGTGTATTGACATGGATCAGGATCTTGGGTTTGAATGTTCTTGATCAAACATGGCATGTGTGACCAAAACATCAAAAATATAACCCCAAATAATGAAAACATCATTTATTAGAGCTTTGCTAAGCCCACAGGCATGCAATAAAGCTCACACCACACATGCCAGCATGGCATTATGGGTCCAAGTCCAATCCATACATCAGAATGGCACCATTATATCGATGCCCTAGCCCATGATTCAGGTTGATCCACGGGTCAGGTGGGCCACAGTTTGCAAAACAAACATATGGTTCTAAAGAACTTGGCTGGAGTTTTCTAAACCATCCACTGCATTCACTATTGGGGCCCACATGCTGATTGGACCAGGTTTTATTTTGAGAAAATATGTGTAAGGTCAAACAAACCAGATGGATGGATTAGATCTTGCACATATGTGCCTTGTTGGCAACCTTTATTTTTTAGAAAACATGTGCAGGGTCGGACCAACCAGATGGATTGATTCGGTATAGCACATGGCATGCACATGACCATTATTGCATACACGTGCACTTAGCAAAGCTCCATTTACTATATAGAAAGAGCTACCACAGAATTCTAGGGAAGTGCATGTAGCAAGTAAAATACACTCATGTTTTAGTTTGAAATAGTGGGGCACATAGTGCGGTGATTCAAGCCCTTGAAATCTGGTGGGACAGAGCATGTCAATGCACCAAATATCCCCCAGATTGGAATGCCCAAGCCACCAAATCTTTGGTCTTTTCTAGATTGAACGGGACCTGTTGCTGTAATTCTTTCTAATAGTCTATATCCCAGACTCATACTGGAACGTTAGTATTTTTCATCCAGGAGAGTTTGGTGCATGGACCATTCAAAGTGGGTCCAATCATATGAACAGTTCGAATGTCTAAGGAGGCCCCACCTGTATCAACCAGAAACCCAAGCTAGCTTTGCACACACTGAAGCCTAGCAATTGTATAATATTGAAATCATCCCAGTACCTATGTATGGGATTTGAAGAATGGAGAAGATGAGGTTATCATGGGACCTCAGCTCATGAACACAGACTAGCAATTGTATAATATTGAAATCATCCCAGTACCTATGTATGGGATTTGAAGAATGGAGAAGATGAGGTTATCATGGGACCTCAGCTCATGAACACAGACTAGCAATTGTATAATATTGAAATCATCCCAGTACCTATGTATGGGATTTGAAGAATGGAGAAGATGAGGTTATCATGGGACCTCAGCTCATGAACACAGACTATTCCATTAGAAAGGTTGAAAATAGTTCCACAACTGATTACCTGTGCACCAATCCCATATTCCCGTGAATCAACAGGCAGCCCCAGTTCCTCATTGGCTTCCACAGTGTCACGCCCATCATCCTGCAGGTTGTACGCACGGAGCTTGTGGCCAAGACCAATGCCCCTTCCTTCGTGTCCACGAAGGTACACTAATACACCCCTACCAGCTTTTTCAATCTTCTCCATGGCAAGTGCCAACTGGTTCCCACAGTCACACCTGGCTGACCCAAATATGTCTCCGGTGAGGCATTCGGAATGTACCCTCACTAGAATATCTTGCCCATCTCCGATATCACCCTGTTTAAATCAAGAATGGTAACTGTGATAATTAGTAATGTGCCAAATTTCAATAACAATGTCAAAAAGCATCTTCTAATTTCGAATTATGATCAATTGTTTGATATGATTTAAGTAGCTTTGGTTTCACCTAATATCACGAAACTGCATGATAATCTAATTTGGTACGAAATTTCATGATACTAGGTGCAACCAAATGCACCCTTAGATGCCTTTGATTTTGAAGCCAAATATATTTATTCTAGGGTTATTTTGTCATGTTAAAAGATATCGCGATCAACTTATTTTAGACGTACAATTGTTGTTTGCCCAAGGGTAGGAGGCTTGGTCCATTTTGGCAACCCTAATAGAACGATGAAACAGCCTCCATGGTTTTCAGAGAAACAATATAAGAACATACTGAATTCGAATACATGGGCTGAAATTATGGTATTGCTCGTCTATGTAGCAAGCACAGCTCCAATCATGGTCAACTTTATCCCTGTGTTGCTTAGGCATTCTGATTTTTGAGGTTTCAGCAATCAGTGAAAATTATAAAAATTAGTCTCTAATTTTCAGAAACCCTTACTTTAACCATGGCTATGTGTTCAATTCCATCTAGCTGTGACCGATAACAGTAGGCTTGGAATGGCCCCCATTTAGTGGGTATGCGAGCAACAGCAGATCGCTCCACCAGTTTATCTCTCTTCCTCCGATACCTGCAGGTATACCATATCAGCATAAACCTTTTTATATCCATTCGAATAATTACACACACACTGAGAGATTTGAAGTTGGTCACATGCTATCTACTTTTTTCTTTTTCGTTTATCTCCATAGCTCCTGGTGAAAGCCTAAGCGACTTCAAAAGAGGCTTCATAATTTAAAAGGAATAAAAACAGAGTAGTTCAGAGGCCTCAGGGTGAGAAGAAGCACAGTGTGAAGGTGTAAAGGGCAAAGCACATGTGCAATCTCCCGATAGAGACAAAATTTGAAATATGAAAGCACTGCAAAACAGCACTTCACAAACTTCAAAAACTGCTGCAAACACTGGCAATCAATATAGAAAGACGTTGGTATTTTCCTTTTCTGGAGGTCTAGCTTGTGTCAAGAGTCAAGACATATAGAAACCATTTTCTAAAACCAACACGGTTGAAGTTGCAGCTAAGAAAGAAAAAGTAGGGAAAAACAAAAGAGAAAAGAAAAGATAAATATTACTATTACTAACACTGCATAATATCTTCAGTGTATCTTCTTAGTACCCCCAAAGCAGTAATACAACGACTCCTTACCTGATTAAGTCAGCAATTGATATAATTTTCAAATTCTCTTTTTCCGCAAATTCACGGAGCCTTGGCAGTCTAGCCATGGAACCGTCATCGTCAACAATCTCACATAGTACTGCAACAGGGTCTAAGCCTGCCAGCATAGTAAGATCAACAGAAGCTTCGGTGTGTCCAGCTCTTTTTAAAACACCCCCCTCCCTGTACTTCAAGGGAAATATATGTCCTGGACGGTTGAAATCCTCAGGCTTTGAATCACGAGATGCAAGAGCCAGAATCGTACTCGCCCTATCTTTAGCTGACACCCCAGTAGTTGTACCCACTTTCGCATCCTACAAAATCCCATTGTAAATAATCATACTTAATGATCGAGTGCAGATAAATACTACAACCAATAAAAGCACACCATACTGTGTTTGCAAGTGCTGATGTAATTGAAAAGGTAGAACTCAAGTTGCAGTTATGTTTCTTTCAAGTCCAACATGAAAGTAATGCAATTGCAATTTTGGAGCCCAGTCCCTCCATCTAAATGTAAGTTGATTACAATTTAGTTATCCCCATTTTATTAGAATACAAATTGCAGTTCAATTCAACGATGCATCCATGTGCACTTAATGTTAAGTTTATTAGGAAAAAAACTAAAAATAGATTACCAAGAGACATTGTTTGGACTTACGTGGCTTCCCAATCAATTCTAAGCAAATCAGTTACTAATATGAGAATTATGTGATCCTTGAGCTGAGAAGCAACCTTGAGGAACAACCCACATCAGCTTTTTGCAGTGTACTGGAAAGCCTTCTAGATGTCTCTGAACCCCATGGTTGAGCAAGCAGGAAGAAAACTTTCAAGTTGGAAATGAAAATACATATCTTTTGAAGGTTGCATATTTCTATCAAGTTGGCATTTTCTAATTTGTAAATTTATCTTATGTCTCTATTCCAATAAGGCAATGATTAGCAAGTGTCACTCAAAGATTGGAATGGTTGCTAAGACAATTCCTATGAAAGGGTATGGAAGAAAACACAAGTTCAATCTGGTGAGATGGGAGGAGGTTTGTAAGCCACAGCAGGAGGGAGCAGGAATTAAAAGGCTAAAACTAATGAATCGAACATCATTAGGAAAAAAGGCACTACTGATTGGAGAAGAGGAGGACAGTTCATGAAGCAAATTGTTTATTGTAAGGCGTGTAGGAGGAAAGGTGGTACAGTCGAGCATTGACTCAATATAGGCCACCGGGATTTGAAAGAGGGCGTTTAGGGGAGAATTTACTTTTTCCAAAGGGATAACATTCACAGTTGGGGATGGATCTTGGGTTAGATTTTAGGAGGACCCATGGTGCGGAAGTAGGCCTTTATGTCAGGATTTTCCCCATTTGTATATGGCACCTAAGAAGGACCTATAAGGGGCACAATGCCTTTCATTGGTGTGCAGTGAGGCAATTTTGATCCCGTTCTTTCTGGAGGGATTTCAGTGATGAAGAAGAAGCTGATTTCATTGGCTTGCAGGGGCGCACCTTCAAAGTTCGGTTTCGTTGAGGAAGACAAGATGTAGCTGGCAGTGGCGACCAGATTCTTCAAGGAAATTTATGGTGAAATCATTCTATGACAATTTGTCAAGAGAAGGAGGTAGCATTCTACAGCCCCAAATGATAGTATCTACATTCATCATTAAAGCACTCGATCTCCACACATGTGGCACCTATACAAATTCTGGACTGTTCACCTATGGTGCCTTGTCATGGATAGGCCAAAAACCAAAAATCAGATCCACTCGGATGATCCGAGCCATCAGTTAGATGACCTACTGAACACTAACTGGTGGTTGGAATTTTCCCTGACCACCCATTTCTAGTTCTCTATATTACTCCAACCAATGGCTAGAATTATCATTTGGTGTGATTTTTGGGGTGGGTACATCCTATCCACAACAAGAGCCAATAGGTTCTGGAACTTGCAAACATGTACAGCATGTGCAAAAGATCCAATGCTTGATAACCAATATAGTAGCATGGATTCTCTATGAATAGTAATAGAAAAACAACTATTTTCTCCTGAGATCCAAGTTCCTAACATACTGATTGAAGAAAAAGCACTTTGATGTAACTGACTGGAAAATGGAGAAAACTGCATACCACTGACACTGTGAATGCGGTAGACAGTTTCTCCTCATTCTCTTTCGTTGCCACCATCAACGGAAGTTGTAACCTCTCTAGGTCTTCTTCTTTCATACTCACACACACGATTCCGGTTCCATGCTTTACAATAAAAGCCATATCTTCTGGGGTTACCAAGGATGCGGCCATTATAAGATCTCCCTCATTTTCTCTGTCTTCATCGTCGACAACAATCACAAACTGCAAAGTCAACCAAGAGAAGTAATGATCAGGGAAGCAAAACTAACCAAAACCCGGTCAACTCTGTTTTGCTAAAAAAAAATAAATGGAACCACATTTGGCCAAATGAATGCGCAAATCACGGGTCTCAATGAAATTGGAAAAGCTGTAATGGGTTTGGCCCTCAAGCAAGTAGAATTCCTAAGCTGACCATAAAAACCTTGGCACTAATGAAAACAACAGTGCAGCAAGAAGTTAGAAACATAAGCCATTGAAAACGAGGCGCCTAACCTTGCCTTGGCGGATGTCTTCAATGGCCTCTGAAATCGAGGCAAATCCTTCTGTTGGAGAATCCAAATCGAATTCATCATTGTCAGTGAAAAAATCGTCAGTTGCAGGAGTAATGTCTGCTGCGATTGTTCCAAAGGCTACTGCATCAGCTTGCATTCCACTACTGGTAGATAGATCTGCCTCTTCGTTAGTAAAACTACTCTGTGCAGCTCTTGCCCCACCATTACTCCTAAGACCCAGCGATGATGTTTTCCTCAGACTGATTGATGCAAATTTTGAAGTGTTCCTATTTGCTGCAAGTGGGTTCATGAAGCGCAGACCTCGGAATTCCTTGAAGTTGTACCCTCTAAAAAATCACAGTCACCATAAAATGGAAAAGAGAGAAAAAAGAAATCAAAGAATGAACATATCTGTTATGCCTACAACCATAAGAATCCAGTTGAATGCACAAGTAAATTGAATTGCAGACATTCAGTTTAATCAGAGGAAGTGATGAAAGCTAATGATGTTTCCTGGTATCCACAATGAGGGAGTCTCCCTCAAAATGCAGTTATGTTCTTTCAAATCCAACTTGAAAGTAACGGTAATTGCAATTTGGAGCCCAGAGCACCAATGTAAATGATAAGAAGGAAACTATAATTTAGTTACTTCCAATTTATCAGACAAATTATTGCAATTCAAGTTGATAGTGAATCCAAACACACTCTCTTTTCTTTTTCTTTTCTTCTTCTTTTTTTTTTTTTCCTTTTTTTTCGAGAATTCATCCAAATGCATTAAATGAGAATGGAATATCATAACACCTCTGCAAATCCTCGCATGTTTCAATTAACCTTTGGGTTTCAAAACTCATCTACACTCTACAGATAAATGTTACAAGTACAATGAATGGTCATAAATCACAATGCTTTCATACATTCAAAAGCAAAATGAAAAAAAAAAAAAAAAAAAAACTACGGATTTAAATTCTATGCAGACTGAAACTTTGATATTTGGATCAATTCTAAGCTTTTAGACATGCTCAATGAGCACACCTTGAATCGAACCCAAAAAGTAAAGTTGTCATTTGATTTCAAAAAAGAGTATTTGAATATGAGATTGCCCAAAGCTTGCTCAAACACAAACTACAAGTATTAAATATGGATGTTAGAAGCTAGAGGCATATGAAGATCGTTGGGCATAATGACCCATCAACTTGGCTTTAGGTGAGGAGCATTTTTCGAAGGGAAAAAAAAATGTCTTTCTGCCTGTGGTTTTTTTATCTCTTGGTCGCTTGAAGAGAAAAGATGGAATGGTTTTTGCAAAGGCTATCTTCGTTGCTCAATGGGAAGAGGTGAGAGATGTTTCTTGTTTGTTCATTGTGTGCGAGCAATGTTCTCTCTTACATTATATATTCTCAATTATTTGTAGAATGATTTGACAGTGCTTCTAGTTGGTTTGGCTTTGTCTTTTTTGAAAAGTAAAGACTCTTTGAAAAATTGCTTGTGGGAATAGTCCACATTGGAAACAGAGAAGGGTTTTTTCTCCTTTATAGATGGTTTCATATGAATAACTTTTGCATTAGCTCTTGGATATGACATGCCAAACACCAAACAGGCATGCGCACCCGCCCGTGTTAGGCCAAGAGGAGCTTAGGCTCGGACTTGTCTACATGATCAGTTTTGATTTTTCCGAAATTATTTTTTGCTTTGACCGAGTTTTGCTATTCTATGTCGCACATCACTGCAACATTGTTGTGACTGTTTACACAATTGTTTTTCACACATTGGCTGCCACCTCAGCGCCATGTACCAGCCATGTGTGCTATGGAATTTTTATAGATATTCTTTTTTAGAAAATCTAATTTCATAGAAAACGATAAACAAAATGGAAGCACAGTCTCGCTCTATTCTCTTCGTACGCCGATGAAATTTCCTAATCCTTCATTTTTCCAATATTTGGCCTTTGATTTTCGATAATTATATATAATTACCATAAGTTGAGCATCAACTATTGTGATGGTAGAGTCAATCATTATCACCGATCGGCAGTTGTATCCCAAAGGCAGTCGCGGCATGGCATTTGAACCATTCATCTGGTTCGAGATATAGGCACGAATCATTTTCAGGAAAGCGACCTGGTCTACGCGCCTCCGCTGAGTATGTCTCTCTTTTCTCTTATTTTCCTTCACTGAATCAGGTGCATTTGTTCTTGTTTATTTGATTCTTTTCAATTTAATTAATTATTATTGTTTCATATTTTCTGCTCATATTGTGCAAATTAATTTCTTGTTTATACTTCCAACTGGATGTAGTCACAATGTGACGAAACACACATATCATGTGTCTCCATCTCTACTTGCTTCCATCTATACCTAGATCTATGGTGATGGCTATCTCAAATTGTTTTTGGATGATCCACTACACATAGTCGAAGCACTTCTACAAGTGGGAGCAATGGTGAGCTCCCAGGCTCCGCCACGAAAGGGATGACACAAGATGTGGGATATTGAATGCCCATAAAAGGGATGACACTCCCTCTTGGATTGTGCACTGCGTGCTGCCTCTCTATAGCGCTTGCCTGACAAGAAGGTGAGAAAGAGCAGGAGAACGGGAAACAAATAGAGTGGGACACGCCTGACTGCATTTGATCAAGAAGGTGTTGCCAGCATACCATCTCTGCCAACAGATCAAGGTGGTGAATTGGCTTGTCTTCCCACACGTGGTTCATTGAGCAGGCCACCGAGCTCCGTGTTTCGTTCCCCAATTTGGTCACGTTATCGCGTTGCTTGGTCTGTAACAATAAAACCTGAAACGAAATGTGCCATGTAATCCGCATCCAACAGAAACACTCCTTGGCTTTTTCAAATAGGTTTCACTCATGAATTTCTTTAAAATAACTTACTTGGACAACAAGGAGCATGAAAAGAGATGAAAATATATAAAAGGATTAAAAGAAATCAACCAGGAGATTATCAAACATTTATAGTAAAATCGAAGCAAAGACAATCACATTTCTGCAGCTCTCTTTTGCAATTCGGCGCACATGAATTTCAATTTACAACCGACCAACCTAAGCATAAATAAATAAATAAATAAATCTTCTGCAGCAAATATTCGAAGCATATAACAAAAACAAAATCGGAAAAATCAAGAGAAAATGGTGCCTAACAATCCATAAACGCATTTCACATTACAAATTTCACCACAAAGAAATCATTACAACCTAAAACGCCAAAGAAACAGAAAATGAAAACCCATATGAATTTCATTCAAACAAAAGGAAAAATCACCACAGAAAATCCTAGACAAGAGCGAGAGAGAGATTACTGGGAACGAGAGAGATCTGTTGTCGGGCGAGAAAGATTGATGGAAGCCATGTCTCCTCCTGTACGGACTGCCGGTGAGGTGCCTTAACCTGCGCACCTTGCGGAAGATTATCCAGTCTTTCTTTATATAGCTGGAATAAACGCGGAGCATGACAAGAGCCCGGGTTGTTAGCGCCGGCCAAGCAATCGGGAATAAACGGCTGGGATTCTTTCTGGATTCCCCTCGAAAGATCCAGAATTAGCCGTTGGATTTGCTTTTGGCATTAGTTTGTATGGCCTACATAGGGGACTTTTTCTGTCCATGTAGTAGAAGTATAGAGCCGTCCACGCCACTCCATCCTCTCGGAAGGAATCATCCGCCAGGTGGGCCCATCATGGGTGGATTATGAACCCAGATCTCAGTGATCTGATGATCGTAACCATTCCAATAGACTTTAATCGTTTGATCGGTGGACTGCAAGTGACGGATAAAAGGACACGTAGCCACAAGATGGACTCCAACCACACATTCAATGGTTCGAATGGATAAATTATTAGGTGGGGCCTACCAAGTGGACGGTCCAGATCTGATGCCACATTAATTCCGTGGGCGGCTTAGTTTCCTCCTGGACGGTGGAAAGCGGTCTCTGGTTTCGTTCTCCAACCTTCTCTGACTTTGACTTTTGGAAGCATACACGGTGCTTCCTCGTATTGGGTAATTCAGGACGTCTTCGAAGACGAGACTTCCATGTTATTTCAGCACCATTTTGAAAATGGTGATGACTTATTTTCCTGGCGTGCACCTCTGATGTACAGCTATTCAACCATCCAATGTGTAATTTTTGAGTCTCGTCATGGTGGATCGTGCCTCTAAAATGGTACAGATCAAACAATCCCAACCATCCAATTAATGGATGATTAATGGTAAATATTGAAGTCATAGTTTCGAAGGAAAATGCAAATAGTTAATATGATATTTCTGGGCTAATATTATCTTATGCTCCATCCACAGTTGGGCCAGTGATTTGGACGGACTGGATTGCTGTACAATTTTGCCATGCCTATTGTTGAAGAGTCACCACCATTTTTAAATAGTGCTAAAATTATAACGGAGTCTTCCATTCGTCGTGTGAGCCAGATCTGGGCAAGCCGGACCGGGCCCAAGGGCAGGCTCCACAGGCCTGGCCAAGTCCAAATTCAGGGGAGAACGATCCCATGCCCATGCTGTAGGTGCAGGGTTTGTGAAATGTGCAGTTAAATCAGTAGTGTTCTAAAACAGTAACAGTGACCGTGACAGCCACCATCATTATCCGTATGATACGAGCTGCAACTGCCGTTACAGTCTCCATATCAGCTGTTATAATTAAAATTAAAACTGTTACAAGATTGTTACAGCCTATTTTGGAGTTGTGATATGCTGTTTTTTCTGTAATTGCCGCTACCATTTCAACCCCACAGCGTGTAACAGTTATGGCCGTAAGAGCCATTACAGCCACTGTGGGACTGATTTTGAATACTTTGACTCCAAACCCTCAACACCATAAGGTTTGGCCAGGTGCATCCACATCCCTGCAAATGGGCCCATTTGGGCTAAAAGATGAAAGCTTTTTAATACGCCCAGCCCTATAGACCCACATTGTAATCCGAAATTTGGTCTTGAACTTCAGACCCGATAACTCAGACACCAACTTCAGACTTTAAAGGCTTTATGTGTTTGATGTCGTAGGAATTGATTAGTTTGATGGGGACCATGGCTAGTTGATCCAGACCATTCAATCCCATTGGTGTGGATGGGGGATGATCTGAGAAATTCTGTGCGATCAGATCATTGATCTGGATCATTGAAAGACTAGGCCCACATGCAAGGAATGGGCGCGTGATGCTCGAAAAGATATGGCCTACCTGATGGACGATCCGGATCTGTGCACAGTACTCCAATCCAAAGACGGCCTCGCTTTCGTACCCCAGGCATGCAAAATTCAAAGAAAAGGGATTATTTGAAGGGAGAAGACGGGAGCGTCCGTTTATTTATATTGCAACGTGCAGAGTTGGATAGCATTGAAAATAATGTCTGATTGATACCGTACCTTCCCCACGTGGAGCACGCTGGCTCGAGAGACGCTGGTTGGCAATAGGCCAGGTCGGGATAACCTTACCCAGGGCATTAATTCACCTAGCCTTGTAATGGGAGCCATGCAGACCATGGACCCGATTATTAGGCCAAAGGCCCAGCCGTTTAATCAGCTTTGGAGTTAGGGTGTGACTAGGGGTGTACACCAAGTTGAGTCATCTCAACTTGTTGGGAATATGGAGCTACATCTGCGCCGCCTTAGACCAGTCGTAGGACATGCTTGACCGATTGTGGGGCCTGTTCGACCAGTCGTGGACCGTCGATTCAAAGTCCAGCGAGTTCTGTTTTTTCATGTTTTGGGTTCTTCGACCAGTCAAAGGAATTGTTCGACCGGTCGTAGCTCTCCTTTGACCAGTCGAATATTACGCAGATTCGTTTCCGAATCTGATGCGGACTGCGGATTTTGATATCGCCTTTCGCAAGGGTGCGGAAGGGAAGTTACTTAAACTATAAATAGGGATTTCTAGGACTTTTCTAGGGAATTGGAATATTGAAAAATATTTCTAAGGTGTGGGCTAAGGGTTTTCTATGTGCTTCCAAGGGAGAGGTTAGTATTTTACCTTATAATCTTTATTTTTATTCAAAGTGAAAGTTTGCATCCGTGGTTTTTTATCATAGTTTGGGATTTTTTACGTATATATTGTCTCGTGATTTGTTTGGATTGCTTTGATCTGTTTTTAGTTTATATTTTTTTCTGTTTATCGTTTGTGGGTGAGGCCTGAGCTTGGATCTCGGCCCATTGTGTTGTTGATGTGTTGCGTAACAACTGGTATTAGAGCTATTGGTTTAGTTCTATTGGGAGCGATGGCGGAAGATGGAAAAACTAGAATCAAGAAGTTTGATGGTTCAAACTTTGCCTTCTGGAAGATGCAGATGGAGGATTATCTGTATTATAAGGACCTCACATTCCTCTACAAGAAAAAGAGAAGAAACCAGAAAAGATGATATATGATGAATGGTTTTTACTGGATATGAAGGCTTTAGGAACGATCTGACTCTCTTTGTCAAAGAGCGTCGCCTTTAATATATCCAAGATGAAAACGACAAAAGAATTAATGGAAGCCCTAGCCACCATGTATGAAAAACCCTAAGCATCCAACAAGGTTCATTTTATGAAACAGCTATTCAACATGAAAATATCAGATGGTGGGAGCGTGGCTGAACATCTAAACGAGTTCAATACAGTCACGAGCCAGTTAGAATCCGTTGGCATCATTTTTTAAGATGAGGTCAGGGCGCTATTGATCTTATCCAGTTTACCAGACAGTTGGGATGGTTTGGTGATTACTATGAGCAATTCTTTAGGATCGACAAAGTTGAAATTTGATGATGTCGTCGGTCTAATTCTCAGCGAAGAATCTAGGAGGAAGGCATCGGGAGTTTTAGGGAATTTAGGGAATGCTCTAAACGTTGAAGGAAGAGGAAGATCGTTGAACAAATGAGGCAATAAACACGGGCGTTCTAAGTCGAGGAAGAAGTCCAAGGGACCGAAAGACAAAGATGGGTGTTGGTATTGTGGCAAGAAGGGACACATGAAACGTGATTGCAGGGCGCTTAAGAAACAATATGGAAGCTCTCAAGGTAGGAAGGATTCAGTGAATCTGTCCGAGGAGAGCGACACAGAGGCGTTGATCTTGTCTCTTGATGCGAGGAATGAGTCTTGGGTTATAAACTCAGGTGCTTCGTTTCATGCCACTTCATGTAAGGAAGTTCTGCGTGATTATGTGTCAGGTGACTTTAGGAGAGTCTACCTGATTGATGATGAGCCGTGCAGTATTGTTGGAAAGGGGGACGTTTAAGTCAATCAGAAAGATGGAACAGTTTTGAAATTAAAGGATATCAGACATGTACCGAGTTTGAGAAAAAATCTGATCTCAGTGGGGCAGTTAGCCTACACTGGTTATGTGACGACATTCACCAGTGATTCCTGAAAGATCACAAAAGGTGCCTTGGTGATATCTCGAGGTAAAAGGGAAGGTACTTTGTACGTGACTTTAGGATCTTATGGTTCACTCACAGTCACATCAAATAGGATCTTATAGTTCACTCACAGTCGCATCAACTAAAGTGAATGGGCAGTTATGGTATCAAAGGTTGGGACATATATAACGCCCTGAAATTCGGGGGTCGAGCATAACTCAGCTCCCGAGTTCCAAAACATCACTTATGCAACATAAATAATGATGAATGTATGTTGTCTGTATTAGCGCATAAAACATGAAGTAGATTAAGCCAGATCAGCAGATATAATTTACGGATAGATAGAAAATGCAAGCGGAAGACTTAAGTACATATATAATTCAAAAATAATCCTCAAAAGATGCGTGCTCTACCCGGGGCAATATATATACATCTGTGTATCAAAATACATGTATCAAACTGTGCAAAATCAACATATGCATATCCCAAAATCTCCGCCAGTTAGGACAAGGCTCACATGAACCCACCTGAGAACTGCATAAATGAGAACATCTCCTCGTCCTCGTCGAACTCCGGCTCCGCCTCGCAAGCATCACCTGGTGTTTAAGCATCATCCCAGAACGTGGGAGTGAGTGACCAACTCAGTGGAGCTATACAACAAAGGTTAACATGTTATCAATTCAATCAAGTAGTAATGATAAAGCAGTACAATCAAATATGTCCTAGATACTCTTGTTAATGCAAGAATGATATGAAAGAATGATGTTTGCCCTCACCACAATCTCCCTCTGCGATCTTCATCTTACGGTCGCGCATGTCAGTCACTTCCTCAGTGATCTCACACCAACGCCAATAGCACATGCAGTGCGATGATATGAGTATGATTACCAAGTTCTTATTAGTATCTTTCATACAGCAGGATTGGGAAGCTAAGGTACCTCCCTTATATCATTACCCAAACATTGATCCATTCTAGGGTCGTCAGTCCAAGGAAATCTCATACGATGTACGGTTCTAGATCACTGTAAAGGGCTCGTCACCAATCAATACAGGTCTAGTTATATCTTATATACTGCAACAAGACTCATCGCCCTTATGCGGTGTTAGGATATACTCGAGGTCACTACAGAGAGCTCGTCACCAATCAATGCAAGCCGACAGTACGAATATAGTGTCTCATACCACCATAATCGGCTCACGAGTATAGGTGCTCACTGGTCACTACAAAAGGGCTCGTCAACAATCAGAGTAGGCCAACAGCACGAATATAGTGTCTCATACCACCATAATCGGCTCATGAGTCTTAGCGGATCGAGGTACCAAGGTTAGAGAGGCTTTCCAATGGTGAGTTTGGTACCTTAAGTTCAAACAGTAGCGACCAAATATAATGAACAAACATCGGTCAATCGGGGTAGTTGATAAGCCTAACTAGGCCAAGCGCACATTGAGTTGAACGACATGAAATGCATAAGCACTCCGTGTAGCCTAACCACTGTCGAACATCCCAAGCACGACTCAGATTCGTTAAACTCATTCTGCGTGGCGAAAACGACTTCAACCACTATTTGAAGAACAATTACCGATTACCTGGACTGTAATACAGCCTCAATCACGTACAAGCTCAATAACAAGCATATGATTTATATCCTACCTTCATATGAATATTCATGAAATATAACTTGAACTTAAATACAATACATGGAGGAAATCATACACATAATTAACATGAATAATATAGGCTACACAATTCATGAAGGAAATCATACACATAGTTAACATGATTGAGATTCATATCTCAACAACTTTAACAATCACACTTTACTAACTACTAACTCATTCAAGCATTTATACAGACGCTTAGACTGCACTATTCAACATACATCATGTATGTCGATTTCATTACATATTAGGGCAAATCCTTTCGCCAAGGAGTTGCCGCATACATATCATGCATATGTCTACGAAAAATAATCATGGCAATCACAACAGCATATTCCATACATATACAGGTATTGTATCATATACTTGAAATACTCTATTTATAACATAACTTATACATATACGTAAATCAAAACAGATAGCGCATTTGGCATGTGTAATAGCATTCACGTCATGAATAAATCATCAGCTAACATTGAAAGTCTTGAAAACCATAACCTAAACGTATATAGTCCGCACCTTAAACCAAAAAATGCGTATTAGATGTGATTCAGACGATAAGTCTTCGTCAACGGCGGATACGCTACCTAAGACATGAAACAGGTTAGATATAACTTCACTACAGCTATTCTAAGCTTCAAAACAGGTTAGGATTGACTTAACTTACCCAGGAACGGAATTAGAATCTCCGGAATAACGATTCAGATACGCAAATTTGATACGTAGATGAACTGGGAAGAATCTCACAGAAAATCGATAGGTTCTCTCTTACTTTATCTCTCTTTTCTCTCTCTTGAATGGCTAGGGTTTAGAAAATTCGTATGGGATGTGGGAATGAGGGTTTAAAGCCTTTTTATAAGCCTAAAGTCGAAGGAAATAGCCTTAGGGCCAAGGTATACTTAGGTTATAACCAAATCGGGCTCTTTCTGATCCAACGGAGTACTTCTGGAGGTCCTCTTATCAAATGCAGTCGGACTTAAACTCACTAATATTGGATCTTAAATAAGTTAAGTTTTCAGTCTGATCGGGTTTCTAGATCGTTCATGGTGGACCAGCTTCAATTCAATGGTTACCGAAATTCGATCAGGGCCACAAGTACTTTGACATGTATGGGCCACCTTTCCTTATCCGAGGGTGAATTTGGGTTGAAATCTAACGGTCAGAATGCTTAGAAACATTGCGCAAGCGAAACAATCCAGATTACCTAAAATTATATTTAATTTCTTTAAAAACTTCGCTTTCTCAGTCTCTTCACTCCGGACTAAAGGAAACAGTCTCAGGACATCGTTTGGGCTTGAGTGTCGAGGTGATAGTCAAGTCCAACTAAGCGGTCATAATGGTCTAAGTTCATAGCTATCAGACTTTCGAAGTGCGGTCTAAATCTAATACGAAGTTACAAAGTATTTTCGGGAGCAACTAGATTTAGAGTTGGATCCTAGATTCCAGGGTAGTATAGCGTCAACGATTCTCTAGATTTTGGATCTTACAGATCGTATTAAAAGTTATTGGTGCTAATTCCACATGTAATCTAGTTTAGCGCTAGCTAAAACACATTAAATTTTTAAGAGATTAAGGCCTAAATGATTTCTGCTAAAGGTGGTACTCGGTTCTAAGTACGGATTTTTCTAAGACGTTACAACATATGAGTGAGAAAGGGATGAAAGTGCTATTGTCAAATAGGAAGTTACCAGGGCTGAAGTCTATTGACTTGGAATTCTATGAGGATTGCGCGTATGGTAAGCAGAAGAGGATAAGCTTAAAGAAGACAGGACACGCTCCAAAGACAAATCTGTTGGAGCTTGTACACATTGATATGTGAAGACTGACACAGGTATCATCTCTTGGTGGCTCACGTTATTTTGTTTTCTTCATTGATGATGCTAGTTGAATTGTGGGTTTATTTCTTAAAGCATAAATCTGATGTATTTGATGCATTTAAGAAGTGAAAAGTTATGGTAGAAAATGAGACAGGTAAAACAGTAAAGTGTCTCAGATCTGATAATGGGGGAGAGTATTGTGACAAGAGATTTGAGAAGTATTGTGCAGCAAGTGGAATCAAACATCAAAAAATAATTCTAGGGACACCACAGCAGAATGGTGTGGCTGAGCGCATTAACAGGACCATCCTTAAGCGCACCAGGAGCATGAGGTTGCATGCAAGTTGCCCAAGACCTCTTAGACAGATGCTGTAAATACTGTCGTATATCTTATCAATAGAAGTCCCTCAGCACCATTGGATGGTAGGTTATCAGAAGAAACGTGGACTGAAAAAAAAGTGAACCTTACACATCTTAGAGTGTTCGACTGCACTTCATATGTTCACATTAATGCAGAGCACAAAAACAAGCTGGATGCGAAGTCCAAGAGGTGCACGTTTATAGGCTACGGGCAGGATGATTTTGGCTATAGGTTTTGGGATGCAGAAAACAGAAAAATCATCAGAAGCAAGGACGTAATCTTCAATGAAAAAGTGATGCATAAGGACAGTGTATAGGAAAATAAGTCTGAGAAAAAAGAATTTGTAGAGTTGGAAGAGTTACCGGACATGGGTGCTACAACGCCACAGGTTGATCATGCACAGGAGCATTATGAGACAGAGCCACAAACACCGGTTGTAAGGAAGTCTACTCAGGAGAGGAAACCTACGATCCGATACTCACCCTCCTTACATTATCTACTGCTGACAGATAATGGTGAGCTAGAGTGTTTTGAAGAGGCATTACAGTTAGATACACGGGTTAAGTAGGAGCAGGCCATGGATGAGGAGATGGACTCTCTTGAGTCTAATCATACATGGGAGCTAGTCACTTTACCTAAGGGTAAGAAAACTCTTCATAACAAGTGGGTTTACAGACTGAAGGAGAAACATGATGGTTCGAAACGGTACAAGGAAAGACTGGTTATGAAAGGGTTTCAACAGAAGGCAGGTATCGATTTCACCAAAATATTTTCACCTATGGTGAAAATGTCTACGATTTGTATGATCTTGAGTATAATGGCTACAGAGGACTTACATCTAGAGCAGCTAGATGTTAAGACAGTCTTTCTTCATGGGGACCTTGAAGAAGAGATATATATGCATCAGCCGATAGGATATGTGACACCAGGTAATGAAAACAAGGTGTACAGACTGAAGAAGAGTCTATATGGCCTGAAGTAGGCCCCGAGGCAGTGGTACAAGAAGTTTGACAGTTTCATGTCGGGAAACGGTTTTAAGAGATGTCATGCAGACCACTGTTGTTACTTGAAGAAGTTTGATACGTCATATATCATCCTTCTTCTGTACGTTAATGATATGCCTGTGGCCGGTTCAAGTATGAAGGATATCTCAGATCTCAAAAGACAATTGTCTAGAGAATTTGTCATGAAGGATTTAGGAGATGCAAAATAAATTCTAGGCATGAGGATAAAGCGTGATAGGAAAAATAAGAAATTGGTTTTGTCACATGCAGAGTACATATCCAAGGTACTTGATGAATTCAATATGGGAGGTGCTAAGCCGGTTAGCACTCCATTAGCCAACCACTTCAAGCTATTTAAGGAGCAAGGGGCAAAGACACAGGAGGAACGGGACTACATGCCTAAAGTCTTATACGCGTCAGCGATTGGGAGTCTCATTTATGCTATGGTAAGCACGAGACCAGACATTGCTCAAGCAGCGGGAGTTGTTAGCAGGTTCATGAACAACTCCGAGAAGAAACATTGGGAAGCTGTGAAGTGGATCCTCAGATACCTGGTGGGTACTAAGGATGTAAGGTTGTGCTATGGTGGATCAAAAATTAAGCTACAAGGCTACATGGATTCAGATTTAGCAGGAGATATCGACAGTAGAAGAAGCAGTACAGGTTATGTGTTTACTCTGGATAGTGTCGCAGTCAGTTGGGTCTCTCAGTTACAGAAGATAGTATCTATCAGTACGACAGAAGCAGAATATGTTGCGGCTACAGAAGCATGCAAGGAAATGGTGTGGATGCAAGGTTTTATGGAAGAGTTGGGTAAGAAGCAAGTAAATTGTAAGCTGTACAGTGACAGTTAGAGTGCAATACACTTGGCTAAAAATTCAGCCTTTCATTCAAGGACCAAGCATATTGCCATCAGATATCATTTCATACATTTGTTACTAGAAGATGGATCGATTGCTCTAGAGAAGATTCATACAAGTGAGAATCCTGCGGATATACTGACTAAGACGGTCACAAGGGAGAAGCTGAAGTTTTGTTTAGCTTTGATTGGTCTTCAGGCTTGAAGACGGGGAGGTGGTGCACTCCAGATGAAGAAGATAAAGGTTTATGGAAATGTGTTTCCAAATGAGAGATTGTTGAGAATGTGGAGTCACATCTGGGCTGCCTTCGATCGGTCGTAAGACATGCTCGACCGGTCATAGGGGCCTGTTCGACCGGTCGTGGACCGTCGACTCGAAGTCCAGCGAGTCCTGTTTTTTCATGTTATGGGTCCTTCGACTAGTTGAAGGAATTATTCGACCGGTCGTAGCTCTCCTTCGACCAGTCGAAGGTTACGCAGATTCGTTTCCGAATCTGATGCGGACTGCGGATTTTGGTGTCGTCTTTCGTAAGGGTGCGAAAGAGAAGTTGCCTAAACTATAAATAGGGATTCCTAGGGCTTTTATAGGGAATTAGAATATTGAGAAATATTTCTAAGGTGTGGGCTAAGGATTTTCTATGTGCTTCTAAGGGAGATGTCAGTATTTTGCCTTATAATCTTTATTTTTCTTCATAGTGAAAGTTTACATCCGTGATTTTTTACCATAGTTCGGGATTTTTCACGTATATCTTGTCTTGTGGTTTGTTTGGATTGCTTTGATCTGTTTCTAGTTTATATTTATTTCTGTTTATCGTTTGTGGGTGAGGCCTGAGATTGGATCTCGGCCCACTACATTGTTTGCGTGCTGCGCAACAAGACTCAACTCGGCCACTAGCTAATTTTAGCTCGAACTCGGCTCGGCTCGGTCTTCGAGCCTGACTGGTCAACTCAACTCGATTCAGTTAGCAGCTCAGGCCAGTTCAAGCCAAGTTCACTATTACAACGTTTTCACAAACACTTGGACGACACCTTCAAAATCTCACTGCATTTGAGACAACAACAATAGATTTATAAGTACTTTGTCAAACACCTTCTAAGCAACATAAAAATCAAGAAAAAAGGGGTGTCGGTTTAATATGCATACCTTGTTTGCCACCAGCCACACTTGTTTGAGTCATTTCATCAAACACTTAGTGAGCAACATCAATATCAAAGTAACCGAGTCATCGAATTAGTACAATCCGAGTTTGATTCGAGTTGGGTTCGATCCAAGTTGAGTCGAGCTGGGCCAGTTCGAATTCATTTTCGAGCTCAAAAAATCAGCTCGACTCGACTTAAACTCAGCTTCAAACTGAGTCGAATCGAGCTTTTTCCAGTCGAGTCGAGCGAGCTAACCGAGCTAGCTTGGTTTGTGTACACTTCTAAGTGCAACTTGGGCAAGTCGGTTAGCTACAAGCTGAGTCAACCCTAACCTGGCATACCATATCCTTAACCATAACCCATCTCATGTGGTGGCCCTACCACCATCAACCTCCGTGGTGGCAAAACTATGTGGGGCCCCCCATGATATATGTGTTTTGACACAAGGAAGGATGTGAGATCGAGCATCGTCTTCCTTGAGGGTATAATTATTCAAAATCCACGGAACTTTTATGAACTCCTCACAGAGACCTCTTGAATCCACAAGGAAAAGAACAAGGAAAATAGAAAATAAATTCTATAAAATTCAAAATTGCTTAATGAATAAAATAAACGGTCTATAACCCTTTAAATAAAGATACTAAGCCATAGAAGAAATTTCAGAATCAAACTACAATTAAAACTCTTAAAAATCACAACATACTATAAATAGTAAGCTGTCATGATGTCTACTAGCGCGCAAGGTTTCCGGCCAAAAATAGTAAGTGTTCTATTTGGCTTCACCACATTGTTCTCCTAATTATTCTAAGCACTTTTCATGTTGGGAAAACTCCTGAAGCCAACCTATGAAGAGATATAATCAAACTAAAACTTACTATTTATGGCAAAATCAAAATTAAAATAGGGAAACAACTGTCTAATGGTATTTCGCAAATCCGGCTTGCTCAAGCCGACATATTAGGTTGGGTGGCTAAAGTAGCTCGTCCTACTCTAAAATTGTATATTTTAGTAAGATATGTCCGTTTAAAGTTCTGACAGCACGAATCATTTATGTCTCCAATCGAGCCTTTTCTATTCCATCTTTGCCATAAATTTATCCGCGACCCGCTTTACATCATGTTTTATCCACACTATTGTTTTGCCAGCTCATTTTAGGGCATGAGCCAAAAATAAAGCATATCCAAACTCACGTGAACCAAATCACAGGAAATAATAGAGATTGAATGCCTATTGTTTAAGACTTCTTGAGGTTCACATAAGTTTTGGATCAAGCTGATATTTGTGTTTTCCCTTCATACAGGTCCGTGTGACTTTATCAACCTGTTGGATGATAGATACAAATCACTATAGACCATGGACCTCATTATCCCCACTGTTTCTTGTAGTGCGGTCCTCATTAGTTTGGGATATACTTCATTTTGGAACCATGGCTTAAAATGAGCAAACAAAATAGACAAATGGGTGGATAATGCACATACATAATAGTGGGCCCACAAGAGTCCTGTCACTATGGAGGTTGATGTCGCCACATGGCCTGGTTGGGTTGGGTCTGGTGGGAGTGGATTAGGTGTTACCCAGTAATACATAAGTGAGTATTCCCCTCATCAAGGGGTCCACTTTGATTATTCGTCATATATCCACGTTGTTCATCCGTTTTTTCAGCTCATTTTATGATATGGTCCAAAAAATGAAGCACGCTATAGGAAACATTAGTGATTGAATACCCACCATTAAAACTCCCTAGGGCACTTTGTGATGTTTATTTTCCATCCAACCCGTTGATAATTTCAAACAGACCTGGATGGAAACGGTTAAGCTCAGTTTCAAGGCCTCGACCCCAAACCTAACCCAACTCAAGGTGAGGTTGATGGTCAAAATATTTTGAGCTTTTTAATTTTTAATCTTGTTGAGCTGAGTTGAGTTTTTTAAATTACTTGGTTAAGCAGGCCCACTAGCCACTTCACACATGTAATCACACGTGCCAATAGAATGCTCCCTGGCCTACCCTACAATGAGATCAGATAAACGGGAAATGCAGGATTTTATTGACTTGGTCAGAGAAGCCCATTGACCACTTCTCACATGTGCAATCACACGTGCCAACAGAAAGTTCCCTGGCCCACCCTACAACGAGATCTACATTGTCAATGGGAGCTAGACCCTTCACACAAATATCTTTCTAGATGTCGTGGCCCATTCATTCTCACATCCAAGACCTAGATGATTTGTTTCTATGTAACAATTTGTAATAGATTAGTTTATGATAAAATGGTTTTATTTCATTATAGTTAATCATAATCATATATTTAAAACTATGATAGATGGTTACCGAAATTTATTTTAATTCCTGGAAGAAATAAATATAATCTCCATTGCATAATACGGTTACCTAATATGAGATAGACTTGGATTATGATAGATATAGTGATTATTTTTAATATTTCTAGGGAGAAGGAAATATAATTTCCATTGCATAAATACGGTTAACTGAAATGAGATGGACTTATTTTTAAGTGCTACAAAACCCGGGCCCTAGTATTTTATGCATTTTCGTGGCATGACAGTTCAAGCTGGGCAATCTTGTTATCATAATGAGAAGGAAACGTTTCTTCCAAGAAGTTGGCCTTGTTGGAAATTTATAAATTAATATTTTATTATTTTTGTAAAATATGAAATCCGAAAATGCAAATAAATCTGAAATATAGAAAGGCTGAAGCACGTCTGAAAACATTATCCTTAAAGCATTATTTGTCCCTACTCAAGTAAGTTGAGTATGCTAATAGGTTTCAGGCAAACCGCTTCTAGGATACAACGAGTCTGATGTGGGTCTGCATTCAGCAAACACGAAGGCCCACTAAATGGAACTCTATTACACCACACTATCTGGCAGAATTACAATAAAGAAAAAAATTTCAAAAGAGAAAAAGATAAAAGAATTTGTGATTTAGATTACTACACTGGTCAAGTTTTCAGCCTCTAATTCAGTTGAATCGCTCTAGACCACACTGTTGGTCTGTTCTTTAAGCTAAGGTTCAACCCTTGCTGTCTTCCTGGAATTACTGGAATATAGGAGATGAGTAGTGGGTTGTCTCAATTCGTATGGTTGTGCTGGATTGGGTTGAGAGATGGTTTGGAAGCCTATCCAGGCCCTCTTTTATAGGCTATGGTAGCTGGGAGTTATGGTCCAGGAAAATAAATTCCATGACCATTTTCTAGCTGCTAGAGAAAACTAGCAATTTTATGGCCGTTTTCTGACTGTTGTGCATAGGCCATTAAGTTGCTGCATGCTAACTGTTGTGAGACAGCAGCTAGCTATTTTCTAGCTGTTGAGCTAGTCATGCAGTAGTTTCAGTTGGACTCTGCACTAATGGCACAACTGTTACAGTTTTTTTCTGCAAAAGCTCTTTTTAGCTCTCTATATATACTGGAGGACTCTCATTCAGTCTTGTAGTCTTTCCTTCAGCCAGCCATCCGCCTTATCCACTTACTCGCACCGCGTCTTGCTACGGTTTGCGAAGGGAGCGACCCTCTGCGACACGATGCGCACGTGCAAAAAGTGCGTCACTAGCGCTTCTACAGCCATACTACCTCACATGCCCACGCTCTTGCACCGAGTTCGTGACCAAGACCGAGACCGAGACCGAGCCCGAGCCCGAAAGCGAGCGCGAGAGCGCACGCACGGGTGTTCCAGTGCTACATTTTATGGTCCATGGACTATGTGAGCAAATAATAAGGTACTCCACACTTTTCATTTAAACTACTTTTTCTTCTCTACTTTTTCTAATGTGGGACTATTCCCAAAACACAAAAAAGTTATTTTTCAAACTTTTTTATATAATATAATATATATATTATATTTTATTTAAAATATATTTAAAAATTAATATTTTTTTAACAATCCCCCACTTGATTTTTTAAAAATATATTTTTTATCGAATAAACATTTCTGCCAGAATAATCAGCTTATACATATAAAGAAAGATATATTTTGATTTTAATATTTTTAAAGTATAAGTATCTCAAAATTCTATCGAAATGACTGGTAGCCGTAATGTTGAACCAGTTATTCCTAGACAATAGAGTTAGAGAAACCACAAAGATATTCGCTACGTGTTTGTTAAAGTTCCCACAATCCTACTCAACACAATTATAGCAATGTGTTTATCCTAATTCGTGAACGATCCCAAGAGAAAACTCCTAACTCTCATAAGAGACGGCATCATCTCTACATTCATATAGGTGAAATTCTTTCAGTGTCTCTGTTACTATAAGAAACTTGTCCTATAGACTGGATTTCATTAAGAGTTCTAAGACTCAAACCTCTTTCGTAACGCTCAACACTTATCTATTATGGATGAGGTTTTATAATTTAGTGCTGAAAACTTTTCACATATCAGTGACTTGTTCTTACCCATTGAACCCAAAATTAGAGATTTTCTGACTTTAGGTTCGGTTATCATCATTGGTGAAACTTTGGTTGAAGAGTTTCAATCCCATCCCTATAGATCTAGCCTTTACTACCTCTCCCGGTAGACGTTTAGTGAAAGGGTCTGTTAGGTTATTGCTTGATTTTACATAAGAAATAACAATGATTTCATCTCGAATCAATTGTCTGGCATAATCATGTCGAAGACTGATATGTCTAGACTTATCATTATATGTGTCGTTATAAACTCTAGCTAATGTGGCTTCACTATCACACTGAAGTGACATAGTTGATATAGGCTTTATACAGAAAGGAATTTCTAATAGAAGATCTCTTAGCCACTCAGCCTCTTTGCCTGTTGCAGCTAGGGCTATAAATTCAGATTTTATAGTCGAGTACTTTATGCAAGCCTATTTCTTGGATCCCCAAGATACAACTGCACTTCGTAGGGTGAATACTCACCCTGTAGTAGACTAGTTGTCCCCTGTACTCGATATTTAGCTCGTATCGATATATCCTTCCAATACGGCAGAAAATTCTAAATAAAATAGTCTTAAATCTTTGGTTGATTTTAAGTAATCAAGGACTCTACCGATTGCATTTCAGTATTTAGTATTGGGGTTACTAGTAAACTTACTAAGTTTACTCACAGCATATGCGCTATCGGGTCTAGTGCATTACATAGCATACATAAGACTCCCTATAGCACTCGCATATTCTAATTGTACAACTGTTCTTCCGGCATTTTTTTTTATCTTGATACTTGGATCAAATGAGGTTTTTGCTTCCTTTATATTTAGATGGTTAAACTTATTTAGTATTTTCTCAATATAATGAGATTGATATAAAGCATAACCCCCACAATGTTTTTAACTTTGATACCTATGATGGTATGAACTTATCAAAGATCCTTCATTTTAAATACGGAAGATAGAAACCTCTTTGTTTCAGTCACACCTTTCATTTTATTACTTATTATTAACATATCGTCAACATACAGATAAATAATAACAATATAACTACCATCTACTTTAGAATATATGTATTTGTCAGCTACATTATGCATGAAACCATGAGATAGTATTTTGGAATCAAACTTTTCATGTCATTGTTTTGATGCTTGTTTTAATCCATATAAAGATTTGACTAATGTACATACTTTGTTTTCATTTCCTAATATAACAAAACCTTTAAGTTGTTCCATGTATACCTTACATCCATTTGGTGGATGTGAAGATGATGTATGGAAGCTAGCGTAAATAATATCCTTATGGATGTTATCTTAGCTACAGGAGAGTATGTGTCAAAGTAATTTATCCGTTCTTTTTGTCTAAAATCCTTAGCTACTAGTCGAGCTTTAAAGGTTTGGATAATCTTATCAATGTGATATTTATTCCTAAATACTCACTCAAAACTTATGGGTCTAGAACCTGAAGGTAAGTTTATTAGTTCCCATATTTGATTTGATAGTATGGATTTCATTTCATCGTTTATAAATTTTTTTCAGAAATTTGAGTCTCTAGAGGATACAACCTCTTTATATGTTTTAGGATCATCTTCTATAGTCATTATTACATGTAATTTTCTTATAACATTTTCTTTATCTCTTTCTACAAGATGAAAAATGATGCGTTGTGAGTCTATGTAGTCATCTCCTAGACTCTTCTCTATTCTTGTCCTTTGACTCCTATAAGGCTCAACAGAAGCTTCCACTATTTATGGAGTTGTGCTATCTGGTTCTTTGTCAGGAGTTTAGACTTCATTATCCTTTGACTCCAAGGATAGTGAGTTCTCAAAGAACTCAACATTTCTTAATTATATTATTATATTAGACTCTATATCTAGAAATCTATAAGCTTTACTATTTTGTACATACCCTATGAAGGCGCACTTAATAGCTCTTGGTCCTAATTTAATTCTTTTTGGATCATAGGTTCTGCAGTATGTAAGACACCCCCACACTTTTAGAAATCCTAGGTTAGGTTTTCAACCTCTCCATGTTTCATATGGAAATATTTTATATTTTTTAGACGAAATTCTATTTAGTATATGGCACGCTGCAAGCAGTACCTCACCCCATAGACTTAGTGGCAACTTTGCTCTTATCAGCATTGAGTTGATCATCTCTACTAATATTCTATTATTCCTTTCAGCTATTCCGTTTTGTTGAGATATGTATGGTGTTGTACATTGATGTATTAGTCCATGTTCTTCATAAAAGTTATCAAATTCATTTGAGAAGTATTCTCCTTCTCTATCGCTACGGAGAATTTTTATCTTTTTATTTAGTTAATTCTCTACTTCTGCTTTATATAAATATGTTCAAAGTTTCATCTTTGCTCTTTAATAGATAAACATACACATATCTAGAGCAATCATCTATAAAGGTTATAAAGTACCGTTTACCTCCACGAGTAAGAATGTCGTTTAACTCACAGATATCACTGTGCACAAAATCTAATACTTGAGAAGATCTTTCAACACTTAAAAAAGGTTTTTTCGTCATTTTGGATCGTATGTACACTTCACATTTATCTGTTTCATTATCTGTGTATGAGATTAAACCATTCTTAGCCATGAACTTCAAGGTATTATACCTTATATGGGCTAATCTATCATGCAACAGTCCAGCGGATTTAACCATATACGTAGAAGTGCTACTTTCATTTAGAGAAAACTTAACCATCCCATTACAAGCATATCCATTTTCGACAAAATTCTCATTCTTTGACAGAATCAGTTTTCCTGACTCGTACACCACCCTTATGCCTGGTTTATCCAAAAGATCCACAGAAACTAATTTCGTCTCATGTCTGGGACGTACAGTATATTAGTCAGAATCACTTTCTTCCTATAGGTGAATATCAGTTCGATATTTCATTTTTCGACGACCTTCGATCGAACTTTATTATCCATTTGGACTTCTTGACCATCAGTTAATTCCTCATAGGTTTTTAAGGCTGATTTATCGTAGCACATATGTACTGTAGCGGCAGTATCATACCACTAACCTGGAACTTTGCGTTAGATGGTATTCACCTCAGTCATCATAGCCACAATATCGCCTTCTTCTACTGCACTTGCCTTTTTTTAAAATTTACGATATCAGTATACTTGAGCATGGTGCCTAATTTTCCTACAAATATAGCACGGGCCTTTGAACTTTTCGTTATTCTTTTAGGTGTTTTTCTTAAATTTTCCTTTATTGGGTTTCAAGGAATCGTCCTTCTCGAGATTCTTATTATTAGTATTCTCTATCGTATGTACCTTGGACGAGGCATTTTCGTTTTCATTCTTTCTATCGCGGTTACAGGATTCTTCCTCAATCCTGAGGTATTTTTAGATTTGTTCCAGTATATAATCCTCGATTTTATGCAACAACTTCTTTCTATAGTCTTTCCACATCGATGACAATTTGGCGATTATAATCCCAACTTGGAATTATTCAGGAAGATCAATTTTGATTGCTTTGATTTTATTTACTATTAGCTGCAGCTTTTGAATTTGGGGCAACAGCAGTTTGTTATTTACCATGTTAAAGTTAAAATACCTGGTGATGAGAAACTTGTTGGCACCTTCTTCTTCAGCCTTATATTTGAACTCTAAAGCGGCTCAGATCTACTTTGTTGATGATGTCTGTTAGTACAGATCGTATAGGCAATCAGAGAGTGTGTTCAGAATGTGTCCTTAACATGAGTTCGTCTTCGGCTCGTTTGGTGCAGGCAGCCACCTATTCAGATGTGTCTTTATTGGATGCTTCAGGTAGCACTTGTAAGTTTGGATCTAATATATAGTAGATCTTTAACGCCATAAGAAGAAATTTCAGCTTGTCTTGCCATCTCATAAAGTTGGTTCCATCGAACCGATCAAGACATATCAAGTAATATTCATCAACTTGATGGATGAAACACTGTCGGCTTTCATCAAATAATGCTTTAAGATTGTTGAAAATTTACAAAATAATATTTTTTTTCTATAAAATATGGAATCCAAAAATACAAATAAATCTGAAATATGGAGAGGCTAAAGCACGTCTGAAAACACTGTCCTTAAAGCGTTATTTGTCCATACTCAAGCAAGTTGAGTATGCTGATAGGTTTCAGGAAAACCGCTTCTAAGATACAACGAGCTTGTTGTGGGTCTGCGTTCAGCAAACATGAAGGCCCTCCAAATGGAACTCTGTTACACCACATTATCTAGCAGAATTACAATAAAGAAAAAAATCTCAAAAGAGAAAAAGCAAAAAGAATTTGTGATTTATACCACTGCACTGGTCAAGCTTCAGCCACTAGTTCAGTTGAACCATTCTAGACCACACCGTTGGTCTGTTCTTCAAGCTAAGCTTCAACCCTTGTTGTCTTGCTAGAATTACTGGAGTATAAGAGAAGAGTAGTGGGCCGTCTCAATTCGTATGGTTGTGCTAGATTGGGTTGAGAGATGGTTTGGAAACCCATCCAAGCCCTCATTTTATAGGCTATGATGGTTAGGAGTTATGATCCAGAGAAATAAATTTCATGATCGTTTTCTAGCTATTGGAGAAAACTAGCTGTCTTATGGCAGTTTTCTGACTAGTGTGTGTGGGCCATTAAGCTGCTGCATGCTAACTGTTGTGAAACACCAGCTAGCCATTTTCTAGCTGTTGGGCTAGCTATGTAGTAGTTTCAGCTGGACCCTGCACTAAAGGTACAGCTGTTACAGTTTTTTTTTGGAATAGCTCTTTTCAGCTCTTTATATATACTGGAGGACTCTTATTCAGTCCTCTAGTCTCCCCTTTAGTCATCCATTCGCCTTAGCCACTTAGTTGCACCGCGACTCACACACGTCTCGCTCCGGTTCGTGAAGGGAGCGACCCTCTGTGACACAATTTGCACGTGCAAAGTGCGCCACTAGCACCTCTATAGACACACTGCCTCACATGCCCACGCCCTCACACCGAACTCGAGTCCGAGCCCTAGCACGCGTAAATAATAAGGTACTCCATACTTTTCTTTTAAACCACTTTTTTTTCTCTATTTTTTCCACTGTGCGATTATTCCCAAAACCCAAAAAAGTTGTTTTTCAAACTTTTTTATAATATATATATATTATATTTTATTTAAAATATATTTAAAAATCAATATTTGTTCAAGAGGCCGTGTAAGAGAATCAATCTAAGCAACTGCACATGGACTGTCTGCATCAATCTAGGACATGGAAAATGCACATCATACACGCATGTGTCATGGTATCTAAGAGATATATTAGAGGAAATTTAAATAAATAAAAACTACCTACTTATTATAGAATTTGTAACCTATATTTTTTATTATTATTTTTTTACCTACCTAATTTAAGCAATTAATACATTCCGATGAGGAGTCGGAGTCCGCCTTGCTGGTGAAGGGGTGCGAGGTTCGAGTGGGCCCCACTATAATGTTTATGTGAAATGATATACACCAACAACAAGGTGTGTTGCCCCATGCTACGCTAGATATCTAAAACTAGACTCCATGTGGACACAAGTTGAAAACCGTGCATAAGACAACCCTTACCTTACAAACTATTTCTTTAACATGGCCCACTCAAATCACAGATAAGCCTTATGTGTCTCTAAATTTCCTTTTAAATCTCTATTTTTTGGAACAACTGGGAGAGGGATGCCTTCCTTGATTTTTTATGGGCCCATGGTGATGCTAATGTGAGATCTACTCCAACCGTTAGATTTATAGTCTCACATTAGGCCTAATTCTAAAAAATCAAGATGATCTATGATTCAAGTAAGCCACACCAAAGGAAATAGTTGAGAGATAGACATCCACCCTTGATTTTCATTGGTTCTCCCACTATGATTATATGAAATCCACTCCAAACCATTATATGTGACGATACAAAAATAGGCATGTGGCCCAAACATCAAGCCCATCCATGATTTAGGTAAGCCATTACGAGGGAAATAAATTGGAGGGTGATAGGCCATATATCAAGGGAAATAGTACGGAGGGTGATGGTTGCCATGTAAACTTGTAATAATCCCAATTCAACTAACCAGTTGTACACAATTGCACACATAAACCTACTTCATGGGAAAAGTAATGAATGCTTAGAAACATTGATGTCATGATTTCCATTTACAGTATTAGCTTTGAATTGTGGAGACGTGTTAACATAAAAACCTAACTTAATGTAAACACAAACTTGGCTTATTGGGATGACCACCCACATTTTAACCTGAATATAAATGTTGAGATTAATTTGCATCCATGGATCGAGTCATTCATCCGTTAATTTTCAAGATGGACCATCACGTCATTAAAGAAATTTATTTATAAGATTTCGATTTTCTTTATGGACAAATCTAAACATATTATATCATAATCGAGACCTAAGGCATCAAATCCCCCGTCCTTCGAGTCCATAATACTCAATTTGTCAATCCAACATCAAATCATTAAATCAGTAGTTGAATTCCAAATTACAAATTCTTATATACCCGAGAACCCACCTGAGTCGGATATGGAATGATATGACCGATGGATTATCTGGAACCGTTAACCACCTATCATCCCAAAAGGGCAAATCAAACCGTTCATCTTCCATGTCGCGAATTGGATCATCAAATCCACCGTTCACCGGGCCACAACTTACATTTTTGCTATCCTAAATATGTCACCTTAATTTGGATCATTCGGATGCAAAGTAATAGTACAAAACACATAAATCAATTACTGGAACCCTAACATCATTACAGACTAGTTGAAAACCAATTGGAGTGTTGAATTGTTAAGAATCTATGCAAAGTTCAAAATTCACCTAATGTGGCCCACCTAATCACCTGATCTACTCCTCTCTTCACCCTATGCCCTAACAGGACCATACAAAACTAATGAATGGAGGGGACCTCATTCAAATACATCAATATAGATCCCACCTTAAATACGTGTGCATAAGATTTGCGTGCACTTACAGTGCACTAAACCTGCCAACACAGGCAAACCATGTTGACCCGATGAAAGCCGAAAGAGGAAGGTTTCCTCCATCTTTTCTCGCCGAACGACGTTCGAACGGACGGAGTCTACTATTTTGACTGTGGCCCACCATTTCCAACCAATTAGGAGATATGAATCATCGATCATGTTGAGAACATTAATCCGACCAACCTTTGTCAGTTCCATATGTAGCTGCATGCGTACGAGTGCGCAATGCAAGCGTATAGCACACGAGCAGAACTTGAACAGATAGCGTTCATTTCCAATCGGTTGTAGCCATAATCTATTTACATTTGGAAGATCCGATCTATTCATCTTGTAGATCGGACGATTCTGACCACATCTTAACCTTTCCCGCGCATTGAAACACATGTGTGAAATCACGAAATTTGGCACAAACAGGGTGGTGTGCAACATTTTTTCAAGAATGGAAAGTATTCTCCCTGTCACGCTAGCAATCTGCATTTGAGGGGGATTCTTCATTCATAACCCTTCATTTTCAAGACAATCTCAGTTGTGCATCTCTCCCTGGGTTTAGGGTTCCCATAGCCGACAAGAGGCATAGAGAATCTTGTTGTTTTAAGACACGACTTGATCTTAGCCATTCGAGACCTTCTAGAAACCTGTTATGGTCTCATCTGGGACTTCTATCCTAGGGCAACCAACACCCCCACTTGCGTAGCTTCCAGTGCTCGTGTGAGATATCAGCAACTCACGAAATGTCGCCCACACTCGAATATCTCAGGAATCATCGATGTATTAAATACATCTGTTCAGAATATGGACCCCACATTGATCATCGACCATATCCACACCATTCATGCAAATCAGATCGGAGGAATAACTGTCACGCCCCGAAATTCGGGTATAGAGTGTGCACTGTAAGACCCGTATCTTAGTCCATACCATTCCATAGACTTCCGCGATTTTACGGGTCAAATTTCGGAAACCTTCGACCCTTAACCGATATTGACACGCGACCCTGATTCGTATGTCGTCAACCCGAGCCGACTCAACCCAAGACCATTACCATAGCGACCGCGCCATCGCTGCGGTTCTGATGCCGTGACTTGCGCGTCGAGGCGATACCCTGGTCAAGAGATGCGGGCCAACGTTCGGTGCGAAGAAACGCCGCGCGTTGCGAAACCCAAGAGAATCTCTACGATGTGTCACATCAATCCCATCAATCAATCAATCCATCAATCCATCGCATGTCAAGTACACATCACTTTTTCACCCTTTCCAAGCAAGCCTCAAAAGTCAAAAAGTCTCTTACAAACCCATGCCTTTCTTACACAAAAGGCCTCAAAAGTCAAAAAATTCTTACACACATCTATCACTCCATCCATCCATCACTCTCTCTCTCTCCCTTTACAACTCTCTCTCTTTCTCTCTTTCTCATTTCAAATCTCCAAGCAAAAAAAAAGAGATCCCACGTATGTGAGCTCTCCAAGCCTCTCCCTCTCTTCCAAAGCACCAAGTGTGGCCCACCTTTCCTACCACTTTCTACCCCATATTCTCTCCATCCTAACCATCCATTCCCCATCTCCTCCATTGAAATCCAAGCCAAGGTGCTAAGGACCCCATAGGAGCAAGAAGATCGGACTGTGGGTACTCCTCTAGATGTAAAAAAAATCTAATTTCTATAGCCTAGATATTTTCTTTCTTTCATGAGGGAAGTGTAGGACCCACCAATCAATGGTGGAGATCCCACACGATCTCATGGTTGTGGCCTAATGGCCTTCCTTATGCATGCATGATCCATGCATGGGGCCTTTCTCTATGGGCCCCATCATGTTAGTTTTATTTCATATCATATTATGTTTGGGTCATCTAGACCTTATAACCATGGTGGGGATGGCATCCTCACCATGCATTTTAATTATAGGCCATGCATGTGCAAGATCCATGTTGTAAATGTAAATCTAGGTATGATGTGCGGGTGTGATTGATCTTGAGAGGGCTCAATAGTGGTGGAGCCCCTTTCTCTATGGCCGGATTGTCCTTCTATCTCTCTTTTCCCTCATTTTATTTCCTGATGTGTGTGGCTCATTAATGTATTTTCCTTTTTATTTAACTTATTTAATAAATTTTATCTAAGAACATGTTGCTGTCCAGAATTTTCTGGACAGTTTCTGGTTATTTTTGGACCAGATTTTGGGACTGTTTGGGGGACTATTCATACTTATTAAATATACTTTTCTGAAATGTGGGGATCTCATCTTGATGTCTCCCAAATTTCAACCCCAACTGACCTTCATTGGGGTCCCAAAGATGTGGTCCAAGTGAGGTGGACAGTCTGGATTTTCTGCACTGTTCCAGCAACATTCCACCATGGACAGTTGGATTTTTGAAATTTATTAAAATACCTATGGGTGTTTAAAAATTATAAAAAGTTTCAGGGGGGTGGCCTACTTATGGTAGGACCCACCTACAAAATTTTGGGGCCAATGGACGCCTGTACACACCATGGTGATGGCGGGACCGGCCCATTATAATATGGTGTCCAGATCAGTTCGATTTTCAGGACAGATTGATTTATGTAAATGAATTAAAATATTTACAGATGTCCAAAAATTTTAAAATTTTTTAGGATGTGTTCCACTTATGTTAGAACCCACCTACCAAATTTCAGGGCCAACGAACCCCTGTACACACCGTGGTGAGGGCCGGACTGGCCCACCACATTGAGACGTCCAGGTCTGTCCGATTTTTCTGGACAGTCTGTTTTGTTTAAATTAATTAAAATACTTAGAGATATCTAAAAATTATAAAAAAAATTTTAGGGTGTGGCCCACCTATAGAAGTATCACTCTGTGAAATTTCAGCCTCAAGTGACCCCGTTTGGATATCCAAAAGAATAGGCCAAGATGGTTGGACTCACAGATTTTTTCTGCTGTGTAGTCCAGCAATATGCCTTGATAAAAAAAAAAACCATAATTCAAAAATATTCCTTTTGATGGCGGGCCACCTTTTTATGTTTTCTCTCATTGTATGCATGATGAGGGACCTTGGCCCTCAATTTTCAGAGTTTTAGAGGCCTTGGACCCACTCCAATGGAGTGCCCAAATTTAGGACAGCAACATGTTATAATTATGCTGGCCTTGGGCTAAAATTTTGAGGAGTGGGGCCCACCATATTATAAAGATCTTAGAGGAAATGATTTATACTTTTAGTTCCTTAAATGTTAGGCTTAATGAATGCACTTTTAAGGTCCACCATACTTGAATTTAATTGGGTCCAGGAATGTAGCCAGTTGTTGAACTATTTAAGGCCCATAGAGTGGACCCATTTGATGTGTTCCAAGGCCCATGGGATTAGGCCCATTTGATGTAATTTAAGGCCCATAGAGTGGACCCATTTGATGTATTCCAAGGTCCATGGGTTTGGACCCATTTGATGTATTTTAAAACCCATGAGAGTAGGCCCATTTGATATGTATAAGGCCCATGGGTCGAGAACCATTTGATGTAGTCTAAGGCCAACGGGTTATGACCCATTGCAATGCACATAAGGCCCATTGGTGTGGTCCATTTATGTGGCTCATTTGATGAGTAAAAGGTCCATATGATATGGCTCATTTGATGTATTTAAGGCCCAATGGGATGTACTTAAGGTCTATTACAATGTGTGAGCCCAACACGGCTTATGTAACGATGTTTGCGACGATCGTACCTTGGGAGCAATGTTGGTTTGACGTCCACATTGCAAGTGTAATGTTGGTTGGATGTCCACATTACAACTATCCCTAAGTCCCCTTTGATAGGCAGTACTTGTTGTAGGCCGTCCAGGCCCATCTGCATTGTAAGGATAGTTCATTTCATTATAACATGTTTAGTATAGTTCCATGACTCATGATCATACGCATCATATGTATGCCTGATATGAGAATTGACTGATCATAACATATGCCTTCGGACAGATTGTTTATGGGCTCCCGGTTAGGTGGTGTTGCTCTACATGAGCGCACGATGTGCGCAGGATTTGTTGCATGACTGGATAGCGTGATTCATACATTTCACATTTGTGTGACATGGTTATTGTACGCCCTAGTGACATCGGAGCCATAGCCTCCACAGGCGTATCGTGGTTGGTAGAATTGGATACCAGAAATCTTGTTCTACATGGGGTGCTATAGATATCCCTGAATGAAAGTCCCTAAACCCTTATGGTACCAAGAGGTTGCTCCAACGTCTAGACTGAGTGGGTAGATGAGCGTTGAGTGCCGATTACCAGACGGTTGCGCTCTCCACCGTGTCGTGATCGGTTGGAAGGGGGTGTGGCCTTATCCGCCCTAGTGTAGGGGGCAATGCTAGGCTGAGTTTGACCAGCTCGAGGAATGGGTCCGCTATCGACGAGTCGTGCCCGATATTGGTAGACGGATAGTGAGGTCTCTTCCACTTACCTTATTGTGCGTGATGAGGCAGTAATCTGGTTTAGAGTGTACTAGACCCCGGTGATATCTCAGAGTTGAGCTGTATTGACATGTGGACTTAGATGAGGATTGTATGCTTGACTTACATCTTGCATCGCATAGCCTTGGTACGACTCATGATATTTATGGATCCATCTGCATATTCCGCATTACTCTAATACTGCATGATCATATTACTACCTTGCGCACATATTCACTACCCTCTAAGCTTTCTATAAGCTTATGCACGACCGTTGCGTGCAGGTGACGTTGGGACGCAGCAGCGCTGAGGCTGGAGCACTTGCAGATCATTTTTGAAGTTTTTGTTCCTTACCATTGTATTTTCCTTTATGCTCATTGTACTTGTAAAGTTTTTTATCATAGTAGAAATGTAATGGAGTTCTTGGTTGTTGTTTGTGGGTTATGCCTTTGGTTATGTTTATTACGAATTAAACTGACGTTGAAAATCCTCCTCGTAGCATCCCAGGATCGGAACCTAGCGAATGGGAGCTGGGAGCCAAGAATGGGGTTCTACGGAGGCTGTCGGTGCCAGATTCGGCGATCAGAAATTTTGTAAGCCCGGTTTTCGAGTTTGGGGCATGACATGCACCCTCAAACCCGAGTTTCAGTTCGTAACTCGTACACAAATTGTACTAATTTAATTCCTTAATCAGGTTAATCAGAGATGATAATTATATTTAATCTAAGTTCCGCCCTAATCTCAATCACATACACAGAACACCTAACACCAATCAACCAGGCATATATAAGTCTTTACAACTCTTAAAATAAAATAAAGCTTAAAAATCATTCGTTTATTATATCATCGTATTATAATTATATTTATTCCATACTAACATTATTTCAAAGAAATAAATCTAAATAATTCATTAAAATCTCAAAATTAATATCAATATACATTACATGTTAATCAAACTATACTAACAAATAAATCACATAATTAGAAATTGTCTAATGCCGCCACTTTATCTTCAAATAAGTATGGTTACGTTTCACATGAGTTGTATTCAGGTACAGTAAATCCTTCCAGTTCTTGTGCCACATCATATACTAATAACTCCTCTGTACGATTTTTTCATCAATAAAAAGGTAAGCTGGTCAGGCTTAGTGAAATAACTCATCATGGTTTATAATCATAGCAATTAAAATAACATAAAAATGTATGCATAATGATATGGATGCAAATGGTGTATGAATGCATCAGATGGGGTGATCGTCCATTTGCTTGGGTTGGAGGTCATCAATCCACATTCACCCGTTGGGTAGGCTTCCACCTTTCGGTATGCTTGGGCATAGCCCGCATTTGGTAACGATATACTAAGATCGACATTTCTTTTAGGGATAACCCCTAAGATCGACCATGCATTATGTAAATGAATGATGGATGATATTTAAATGCATATTTTTCATATTTGGCATAATTGTTTTGATCATAATATTCACAAATGAATTTAGCATACAATTATCATAATAAAATACTCAAATTAGTATATTAATCAATCAAACAATCACAAACGATTTATTTTAATTTTAATGAATTATGAGACAAGTTGCGTTACTCACCTGAGTCTGATAGTGTAGAATCCACAAGGTAAATGAGTTGGTTTGAATTCAGAAATTCTATCAGTTATATCAGCAACATTATTATCCATCTAGTTATTGTACATGGTGGGGCCCACATTTAATATACATCCTAGGTAGCCAAATTTTAAATAATCAAATAATTAAAATTATATTTTTATGTAAATTTAATTATCAAGATTTAGATTTTTTTTAAGATCCTAAAATTAAATGTAAAATAATTAATCGGGGTGACCCACCGGATGATTGGATCATCCAGATTCTTGAGGTATTATCATGTTTTGCCTCTACACATTAGATGGATGGTGTGGATCTAACCACACATACACCGATGGCCCCATCTCGACCTTCTACGCCAAGTGATACCAACACTTGCGCAAAAATCTAAGATTCCTTTATTAAACACTTTTAGATCTGACTAATGTGGCCTATCTAATTGGCAGATTGAACTAAAAATTATGACCCTTATATATTTTAGCCATAGGGATCATATGATCCATACAGGTCTATCTCAACACAATCAGATTTTATCCATTTTATTTATTCTTAAAATATTACTAAGTAGATTTGAAATCATAAAAACATCACTTTGTTAAAATTGACTCTACACACCTATACGATGATGGTGTGGATGATCCACACCATCCATTGTATAGATCAAGAAGAAATTAACAACATAATAATAAATTAAAAAGATCTAACGATTAGAACTTGATCGAGCCTTCTTAGAATTTTCTCTTCCTTTTACTTTAAGGCTTCCTATCTATTTTTTTTTTACGCAGAAACCTTCTGTATCCTTTTTTAAAAAAAATTCTTATAAGATAGGATGAGCACATCCTCCCTCATCCTAAATTTAAATTTTTTTAAAAGATATTTAATAATAAAAATTATTATTACTACTTCAAGAATTGATCCCTAAAACTCTCTCTCAAATAAGAACATCTCCACCAACTCAGCTATTAACTTATTCTTATTTTTTTAATTTAAAAATAAAATCTTTAAATATTTAACTTAGTTTTTTATAATGTACCAAAATTTAGGGTTGTTACAATAACTATCATGTGGTGAATCACCATGATCTGCCCCATCATCTACCCCAACTGGCCAGAAAACTCACTACCTGGGTATGGGCCATTTGCGATGATCCAAAACATCCATGTAGTGGCCCATGGTGTCAGAAGTCTAACTATAATGTTGAATTGTAGTCATGCAAACACAATTCAAGTATACCATCTCAAACTCTTGTGATTAAGAACCGCTCGTAGTTCTGGCGAGCAGTTGTAATTCTCTTCCATCTCTGCTTGAAAGTCAGATCCGAAGGAAGATCTTAGCCTTAAAATCCATCTACCTACATTCATATGATGAGTCGATTGCAGTTATAACTCTTGGAATTGCTTATACCTTGCTCATCATCGTGTTACTCCAAGAAGCATCTTGTTACTCTCTAGAGGTGTACATCAAGTTAAACCAAGTCGAGCTGGCCTCAGCTCGACTCGGCTTAAACACTGGTTGACCTCTACTCGAACTCGGCTCGGCTCAGTCCTTGAGCCTAACTAGCTAGCTTGGCTCGGCTTGGCTCAGTCCTCGAGCCTAACTGGCCAGCTCGACTCGGTTCGATCAACAGCTCGGGCCGAGTTTGAGCCAAGATCAACCCGAGTTTGTCATTGAGGCATTTCCATAAACACCTGAACTGCAACTTCACAATCTCACTGTTTGTAAAACAGAGGCAATGGTTTTATAGGTGTTTTATCAAACACCTTCTAAGTAACATAAAAATAAAAATTTTTAAAAAAAAACAGAGAGAGAAAAAAGGTATTTGTTTAATGTCCATACCTTGCTTGCCACCGACCAAACCTTCCTTACCACTAGCCAAACCTTCCTTGCCACAGGCCACATTTGGTTGAGTCATTTTATCAAACAGTTGGTGAACAACATCAATGGTAAAGTAACTGAGTCACCAAACTGGTTCAATTCGAGTTCGATTCGAGCTGGATTCGATTCGAGTCGAGTCAAGCTGGGGCTTGCTCGAACTCGGCTCAAACTCAGCTTTAAATCGAGTTGAATCGAGCTTTTTCGAGTCGAGTCGAGCAAACTAACTGAGCTAGCTCGATTCATATACACCCCTACTGCTCTCGATTAAGTTGGTAATCCCATTCTGATGGTAAGGCACACACATTTCCACATCCTTTTCTTGATTTCTTTTGATTAACTACACAATTATTGCACCATTGTAAAAGTCCTTGATTATTAAGGAAAAAAGAGCTCATCGTAAGAAGAGCCCTAACCTCTGCAAGTCACCTGGTTATGGAGCATGTTATTGGCTTAATAAACTGTTGATATGTTGGTTGTTTGACCAAGTGCTGCTCTATCTCAATGCTAGGGGTCAACAATGATTATGGTTTTAATTGAATCCAATTAGTTATGTAATACCCTCGTATAGACACCCCACCTAGGCTAACACCTTGAGAAGGTTAAGACAGTCCAGAAACTATGATCATGTTTTCAACCAAACCCTAATCCCAGCCTAAACCTAACCTTGACCCAAAAGGTCTCCAACTTCCCTACTGAGACTCAAAACCTGGATTTAAACCGTTCAATCTACACACAGCCCTCGCTTTACCCTATACCCCAACTATTACCTCCTTTTCCTAAACCTAAACTCACCTATCTGAGTTGTAAAATCCAAAAGAGGACCATCCAGGTGAACCAATGTAGCAGATAAAGCCCACACGCGCGAGAGCGGCTCGAATGAAGCCCGAGCGGTAGCCTGACTACCGCCGATGGTACTCCGAGTACCACCGCTCGTGGCTCGCATGTGGACAGCCGTCCTAGCGCCCAAAAGTCAACTTTTTCATGGATTTACCCTCTCCATCTTCACTATTTACCATTTTACCAGCGTCGGTAGCCAATGGGAGCGCGCCACGTGGCACTCCTTTCTTCATAACCAATCACAAGCTTCTATGTCATCATTTTAACCCTTACCTACCCCCTATTTACAGCAATGCCATTGGAGAAGGTTATAAATAGTCCTCTTCTCTTTACATTTTCAACATCAACTCTTCACTTCCAAGTTTAAGTGAGAAGAAGAGGGAGAGGAAGAGAGAGAGGAAGAGAGTGAGGGTGAGGAGGTGCTCCTGAGCCTTCAAATCCAGATTTTTCAGCTATCCCCTTAGCCCACTCCCTACTTTCCCAACCATCCCAACCTCCAACTTAACCCAGTAAGATCATGGTTCGATTTATGTTTTAGCCTACTCAAGGTCAAGCCAAAGACCCATTCATTCTGCAAACATTTATCATGACATTTACTCCTTTCTCAGCCCCCTTATTTCTCTAGATATCTAGTGAACATATGCTTTGTAACTTGTCAAACATTGGATCCCGTCACATCAGAAATTTCTAGTAATCTAATACATTTTTTTACCTCTTTACATAAGCATCATCACATCCGCTCTCTAGACACGCCGTTGAACGTATGCTCTGTGGCTTATCGAAATCTCGGATCTTGTCACATCAGAAATCCACGTGTGCGCCTAGTCCTATCTCGACCACAGCATCCATCATCCCTTAAGATTATTTTACCACACCAAGTAGAGACCGAACATTTGTACGGGCAGAGAGGGTGCCTAACCCCATCCCTCTTTGTAACCGAGGTCCTTTACCCAGAATCTCGGATCACATACCAGGAGTCAATCTAAGATAGGAGAGTCTTCGGAGTTCTCCAACCCTACGTATTCCGTGAGTTCTAGCCAACCACAGGATTATGAGATTAATTGCCTAATGACGACTTCAATATCCATAAATCAGCATAATCACCCCCACCACTAAAAACAACACACACAAATAGTGTGGGTGTCGATTTTTCATTGTCTACACCTCGTTACAGCATACATATCTTGTGCGGCCAAAAATTACATCAACAAAAATGATCACGGATTGGCCAATTTTATGCCGAACCAAGTCAACTTGGGTGGGTCCATCATTAACTCATTGAGTTTTCAATCAATGGGCTCATCCTCTAGGCCAAATTTTGGGCTATGGTGGACTAAGATGGGCCTTTGGACCGTTCCGATTGAGCCATATTATCGGGGCTGCATGGATGCGCATGGATCATCGGGCAGTCTATGAGGATCTCATACCAAATACATGTTCATGGCCGACTTAGAGGAATAGGTAAAGTCCAATAGATGATAACAATAGGCTCATTTTTGCAAGTCGGGGGCATGGTTTCATTGATCTACACCGTTGATGTCACGAGACCCTCCTTAGATGGTATCCAAAAAATCTTCCAGATCTTCAGATCTTCGCCAGCAATTGTTTGGCCTTTTTTTTGGACCATTGATGCATTTCTTCCTAAATGATATTTGTGGACCACCGATCTAAGATTAAGAATTTCTCATGAAGTTCTCATCCATTGTCCATACCAATGAGTGCAACGGTCTGGATGACTGAATCATGGCCCCATTTGTACATAATCATGCACAGGAATAAATGAAAGCTCTCACTTGGATTGTTTCAACCGTCTGATAGTTTCGCTCTTTTGCTTTGAATTGGACGGTCACCTTAGCTTCTGTATAATCAAAGGGCTGAGATACTCGATGCAAGACTTATTTCATGCGTTCCCAATCCAAATGACTCTCTATCACCTAAACGGATGGGATCATTGAAAAACAACCTAAATCCAGCTGCTAGAGTCCCGAAGTATCTTATTATTGGAATATGTCGGGATACATTTTAGCAAGGGAATTTATAATCCCCTCTGCACGGTATAAACTGTCCAAACCGTCCAAATTATGGGACAGATGGTGGACCCATGACAACCTCAAATCACAGAAGAGAAAGGCCCCATATGACACCTATCCTCAATCCTCACGCAGTTGCATTGTGCCGAGATCCTGGCAACTTACCCAGTGGGCCTTATTGCCGACATGCCTTGGCCAAAAATCCTTCCGGTCCACTCGCTGAAGCTGGGCACAGATGCAGAAAAAAAGAATCCAAATCCTCTACTTGTTATAAATATGAGTTTCCTCTTTTCTTGCATTGTAATTGATCTTTATAATCAATCTTATTTGTCTATTATATTAAATGTAGTCAATGATAATGTAGACCAATCATAATATAACAAATCCGGCATGTGGCAAGAAGAAAATATGGACAATTTCATACTTGTTGTAATGTGATTGGTCCTCATTATCACTGATTGCTGTAATGTGATTGATCTGCCTTATAACTGAATGTGAACGAATCACACTGCAATGCGCAGAAAGTCTCTGCCTGTGGCGAGTGGAAGATCCATATTGAAAGGGATAGTTGGGAAGAGATTGATCATATGAGTGTTGATTTGGTGTGCCCCAGCTTTTGATCAGGGATCCCTTGTAAATCATTTTTCTTGGAAGATCCCAACCTTAAATATGGTGGCATATAAAAAGACAGCTAAGCATCACCCGTTAATATTCAATGGAAAAAAAGGCACTCATATCGCCTTTAGGATCTTCCAATCTTAGAACTCTGGGCCGAGCCTCATTCATCTGGGCCAGTAGTAATATATTTATTATTTGCTGGGTCACTGGCAACACTAAGGTGGAAAGCTCACTAATCTCTCACTGGATTTGGATTTCCCTGCAACCAAAAGCCACGTGCAGAACATCCACTCCGTCCATCGTTTGTTGCAGATTATTTTAGGGTGTAGTAAAAAATTCAGACAGATCCAAAATTCAAGTGATCAAGATAACAGGGAAAGGTGAGGATGGAGCCGTCCACCTTTGAGATCTTCTTAAGCCCACCGTAATGTTGACATGCCTTCTAACCCATTCCTATTGTGATGAAGGAAAAAGGGAAAAAAAAAATTACAAAAAATACAAAACCCTGAATATGAGGCTACTCCTCAACTTTGATGGCCCCCTTTAGTGGTGCAAATGAGGAGTGTTAACCTGGTGAGTCATTGGACCCCACCTGACAATTAGTGGGTCTGAGTAAAAAATTTTAATTGTGTGGCAGGAATGGTCCAAATTTTTAAATGAATTGAGTTTGGGTCCACTCTAAATCAACCCAATTTGATTAAACTTTAATCTAACTATTAAATGAATCCATTACAGTTCATACGAAAATAAATCTTCCTTGGATGGACCTAATTTTTTTTAAAAAGTAGTTAATTAAGTATAGAGTTTTTTTTTTCTCTCTCTCTCTCCATCTAGGCAGAACTACAACAATAGTTTGTTAGCGAGTGTTTTTTTCCTTTTTCTTAACATAGCCTTTACTTGTGGACTACCAATATCTTTGCCCAAAGAAGATAAAAGAAATTAAAAGTAGACTGCATCCTGGCCACTTTGACATAAATCTGTTTAGGCAGAGGCTCTATGGAGTCACTTGTAAGGTTTTATCCACGCTGTTTATACATTTGTAAAATTTATTTTAGAACGTGATTTTAAAATAAGGCAAGCCAAAGGCTCAAGTAGGCAAGGCCACAGGAAGCAATAGTGATAATGACACCCACTGTTAAAACTTCCCTAAGGCTATGTAATGTTTATTTATCATCCTACCAGCTCATAAGATAAAATAAATTTGAACGAAGGGAAAACAAAAAATTAAACTTGATCCAAAACTTTCATAACCCTCAAAAAGTTTTTAATAGCGGGCAATCATTACCGGCTGTTTGGTCCACTTGAGTCTAGGACTGCCCCATTTTCAGTGGCTGAACTGTGGAGATAAAACTCATATTTTACGGTGGGTCCCACAGAGCCCCCGCCTGGATCAATTCCATCCAGGTAGGGCAGGATGCAATCCACTACCAAACAAATCACATTAACTGGACTACCATAACCATCTTATAAAATCATTGAATTTGGATTGCTGGCCATTTTATTTTTTAATACCAAAATTGATACCATCACCAATTAAATAGTTTGTAATACTATTTGAGTAAAAACTCAATTATAATTTATATACTTCACTCAAACATGGCTTGTGGGGCCTACCGTTATGTGTGGGTTGTATATCCACGCTAGCTATTTATCTGTTTATCTAGCTTATTTTAGAGCATGATCTAAAAAACCAACAGATATAAGTCTTAGGTGGACCACCCCACATAAATCAGTGGTTATTGACGATAAAACACTTTTTGTGAGCCACAAAAGTTTTGGATCAAGTTTATATTTGTGTTTTCTCTTCATCCGGGTATCCCTTATCTCATCCAGACAGACAGCTTGGTTGGAAGGCAAAGAAACATCATAGTGGAGCCTATGAATTTTTTAGTGGTGGGCGTTCAACGACCACTGTTTCCTGTGCTGTGGTCCACCTGAGATTTGTATCTGCTTCATTTTTGGGACTATGCCCTAAAAGTAAGCTGGAAAAACGGATGGACGGTGTAGATATACAATGCATACATTGAAGTGGGCCCACGGTTAGTGTCTCGCCCACGTAGCGTGGTCCGGGTCGCAGCGAAGTCGCGCATAGATCACGTTGGCATCTCATGGCTTATCGTCACATGGGCTCCTACAGCTCACACCAGGAAATTCGTGTCATTTTCCAATGGCGATGATTCCGAAGTAATAATTCGGGACTGGTCTCCTGAGATAGTTCACCACCATTTTAAGTCATCATGCTCACACGTGACAATGATTACTGATAGTAGAATAATGTGTGGCAAAAAAAAGCTGCTTCTGTTATTTTCTCAATGTAAGTTTTGAATTATGCTCCGTACACAGCTCGGGCAGTGATTTGGACAGCCTGAATTTGCAGACATCCATTCATGTGGACAGGTTGAGAGTCATCACCACTTTTTCAATGTCGCTGAACTACCCATCTAGGCTAGGTTATTCGAATCCAAATGCGATAAAAACAAACAGCCTCTCAAGTGGGAAGCATTTCACGACAAATGGCCGGCCTCCAATACAGCCAATTCAGGTACCAGGGCCATCTCCGTCTGGGTCGGGTGGGTTGAGCCTGGTTGGTGCTCAAACCAAGTCTAATTCAAGGTTTCTATGCGACCCTGATCCAATTCAACCTAGCCATAGATCAAAAATTCTCAACCCAAGTTTAACCCAAGCACAATCCGTTGGGTTAATAGGGTGAATACATGCCAATATTTTCATAATTATATTAGTTTATTATATTTTTAATAAATTTTAATTTTGTACGTATAATTTTATTAATTATATATATATATACATGTGTAGTTATTTATTATAAAATATTTTATTTTTCAAAAAAAAAGCTAAAATATAAAACAACTACTCTTTTGAAAGTGATGCATCACACCATCTATTTGAGAGAAAAGTTTGGCATATTTTGTTAGCTTTAGCCATTGAAAATGATTTGGACTAATGAAATCAAATAGTACTAGAATTTTCAATGCCTCCAACACATGATTTATACTCAACTATAATTTACAAATAACTTATATATTGATTGAATTCAAATTTAAATTGAGGTAGGCAACTTAATACTTTAACCCGATATTGACTCAAGTTTTATCATGGTCAATGTTTGAACTTGAGATCGAACCTGATAACCCAATGTCGCACACGGGTTGGCTGGATGGAACCCGCCTGATGTACTCTCTACATCGTTTGGATACCACCTTCTGGAGTGGACTAGGTGCAGCTCTGGCCACATTAAAGCTGATGCAACTCTTATTGTGTGGGCCAACTTGATCTATTTTTTCTACATTCACGCCGTCCTTTCATTTTTAATATGATTTTATATAATGAATCAAAAAATTGTAGCATATCCAACTTTTGGGCTAGCCATATCATAGTAAATGGTGGTGATTGAATGCACCACCGTAAAAAAACTTACTAGGGCCTGTCATGGACAGCTCATGAATCAAGCATGGCCATTATTTTTCTTCACTTTCGTAGGCTGAGTGCTGACCATTAGTCAGTTTTATTTCGTACCATCCATTGAAGGCCAGATATCAAATGCGTAGGATTATCCGGTATATCTTTATTCTTAACAATTTAACCATCCGCAGCAAGACCCACTAGATGGACGATCCCGATTGATACATAACCTTGTCGCGTGTGCTGTGGCGATATGGCTCTACCATTTTACTGTTCTATAGCGATCGCGTATCAACTTCGCGCGTCAACTCGGGATCGGAATCCACTTGCTGTGCGCACCAGGGAAAAACATCCAAGCTACGTAGAACTCACCGTATCGTCGTGTGTGTGAAATCCACTCCGTCCATCAGGCGAGCCTTCTTCTGTTAACCGTACATGCCAATTTTATTTTTTATTTTTACTCCCAAAACTATTAGTGGGCCACAAACGGGAACATCGTAAAATAAAGCCTCAAACATGTAGATTCATGCAGCTAATTTTTCTTTTTTATTTAATTTTATTTTTTTATGAGGCGTATCTTTGAAATTGTCCTTTCATCCTAGTGGGCCTCATCTGATCAATGGGTTAGATGAAATATAAACAACATAGTGGGCCCAACACAAACCTATGGTTGCCTCCCACCTTCACTTTTTTTCCTAGTGTGGCCCATTGAAAAGTGGATTGGGATGATTTTTGTCCGTAAGTTTGAAGAACAAGGGACGAACCTTATGGACGGAATGGATGCTGCAAGGGTGGGCCCAAAGATGGGACGTCGTACGCATCGCGTGCAACGGCCGTTGAATATTACGGGCCTTCATATCGGAGTCCATGCTGACAGTAAAATTGCAATCGCAAATCGCATATGATGCTTCGGACGCGGATTAGCTACTTACAGGTTGAGCAGCGAGAGTCGCTGCTGAAGTGACGTCACCAAGTTCTGTGGGCCCAGCATGATGTATCTGTTGTGTTGTATCCACGCCGTCCACCCATTTGTAGAGATCAGTTTAGGCCATGATACAAAGAATGAGGTAGATCCAAAGTTGGAGTGGACCCGCCATAGAAAACAGTGGGTGGAGTGACATTTACCGTCAAAACTTCTGAGGGCCACAAAAGTTTTCGATCAAGCTGATATTTATGTTTTCCATTCTTTCATGTCTTCGTTAACAAATGAACAGGTTAAATCTCAAATAAACATCATGGTGGACCTTAGGAAGCTTTTAACGGCAGATGTCATTCTCCCACTATTTTCTATGGTGAGGTCCACTCCAGCACTGGATCTAACTAATTATTTGGGTCATGCCCTCAAATGTTCTCTTCAAATGGATGGACAGCTTGGATACAGCACATACACTATGGTGGGGCCCATAGAACTTGGTGACGTCACTTCAGCAGGGGTCTCGCTGCTCAACCTGTCAGTGGCTATTCCGCGTCCTCATGCTTCCGTGGCCGTTTGTTAAACAGTGGCAACTGATTCACAGAACGCGGCGAATGTGAACCACCAAGATGGAAAGTCTTCGCTGCAGCAGCAACCGTGATTCGAGCGTGATCCAGCATTGCCCGAAAATCACGATCCCAACTATCCAATTGGCAGCCATCGGTGGCAAACTTATAATGAAATGATAAAAATTAGATGATTAAGATTGCGCGACCAGTATGATTTTCGTTACCGGAGAGGATTGGGTGGGTCCCGGCATCACCCAACACGGTGCGGCCCTGGACGTGGGGCCCACCCTAATATGTCTATTGTATATCCACGCCGTCCATCCGTTTTGCCAATTCTTTTTCTAGGAATGAGAAAAAATGAAGCACGTCTCATGTTAATAACACCACAAGAAATAGAAGTCATTGAACGCCCACCGTCAAAAAGTTCCTAATGCCAGCAAGAAATATTTAATGGTCAATCACCTCTGTTTCCTGTGGTGTGGTCCACTTCAGATTTTGAACTGCTTCAGTTTTGGGCTAATGCCCTAAAATGAGCTGAAAAAAAAAAGGATGGACGGCCTATGCATGGTATACATATAACAAGGTGGGCCCCACTATTAGGACGGCACCGTGTTGGGTGAGGACGGGGCCACACCCAATCCACTCCCTTTCCAGGGAGGCGGATTAGCTAATGACAGTTTGAGTAGCGACAGTTGCTACTGAAGTGACGTCACCAAGTTACGTGGGCCTCACCATGATACGTGTTTTATATCCGCACCGTTCATCCATTTGAAGAGATCATATTAGACCATGATACAAAGAATAAGTCAGATCCTAAGCTAGAGAAGATCCCACCACTAAAAACAGTGGGAAGAGTGATATCCACCGTTAAAAAGTTTTAAAGGCCACAAAAGTTTTCACTCAAGCTAATATTTGTGTTTTCCCTTCTTTCTTGTCCGCGGTTAACACGTGAATAGATTGGACCTTAAATAAACATAATGGTGAACCTTTGGAAGGTTTTAACGGTGGGCATCACTCTCCCCATAATTTTATGTGATGGGTCCACCCCAACCTTGGATTTGTCTCATTCTTTGGATGATGCACTAAATGATCTTTGCAAATGTATGCATGATGTGGATACAGTACATATATCATGGTGAGGCTCACAAAACTTGGTGACGTCACTTTCACAGGGAGTCTTGCTGCCAGAGCTAAGCATGTCTGACTCGATCCGGTAGATTCAACTCAATTCGAACCGAACTGACAGCCTGAATCGGTGCGGATTGAGTAGGGTCATTCAGATCTTATCGTACGTTGGATCGAGTTCGGATCAATGGTCAATTCGGACCAATTCGATCCGATCCGACCCGATCCGCACAATGTTCGTTCAACGCTATTTACTATAATGTTGTCCACTTAAGATTGGGATATATCTCATTTATAGTTTAATATTATAAAATGATCTAGAAAAATAAATGGACAGCATGGATGAAATAAAGACATCATGTTGGGGTCTACAGATCATCAATTATCAGCCACTAGCGGGTGGAAGGAAGAGTAACCCATCCCTCTGCCGTGCTCAAGGCTCGAGGTGCATCAAACACTAAGCTCCGACACATAGCTTGTGGAAAAGGTTCTATGCCGTCCAGCTCATGGGAAGTTCCCATGAGGTCGAGCTGTGTGGGCCCCACTGTGATGTGTGTCATGAGTCCCCTTTAAATTATGAGATATCCCAAAAATCAGCCGCATATCGAAGTCAGGTGGGCCATACCATTTAAAATCATGTGAAGACATTCATAGAACATATAAAAGCACTTGGTGAGGCCCACCTAAAATTTGGATGCATTCGAAACTTGGTCTAACCCTTCATCCAAGTGGGACACACATAATGGATGGTTTGAATTTGTGAACCACACAGTGGGCCCAAAAAATGATCATGATGTTTTAATGGGAGGGTAATCATAACCCCTCTGGCAAGTGTATGTAAGCAGACCGGCAAGTGTACCATGCACCATGCTAGCTGGTGCATTGACATAAGCAAGTTCTATGGGTCCCATCATAAGGTATGTGTTACATTTAAACCATCCATCCATTTGGTGGGTTTGTCTTAAGGCTTGAGTTGATAAATAAGACAGATCTAAAGATCAAGTGGACTATACTGCAAAAACTAGTGGGGTTTGAACGTCTACTATTAAAACAGAGGAATTAATCTGAATTGTACCCAACCCGATCCGACTTGGTTTTCCTGACCAAGTCGGACTTGGTTCAGGTCAGGCCATTAGTGCATCGGATCGGATCAAGTCAAGTGACCCGGACTCAATCTTGGATCAAATCATGTTTGGTCAGGGCATTGAAAGTTTTAAATCAAGTTGAGTCAAGTTAGACTCAATCCGGTCTAAATCGACTCGATGCCCACCTCTACTTGCTGCTTAACCTGTCAGTATCCAATCTGCTTACCATCTCGACACATGCAACCCGACATATATTATGTACTAAGAGGTTGAGTAGTAAGATTAGTTACTAAAGTGACCTCACCAACTTTTGTGGGCCCCACTATAATGTATGTTTTGTATCTACAATGTCCATCATTTTAGAGAGATCATTTTTTGATGATAGCTAAAGAATGGATCAAATCCAAAGCTCAATTGGACCCATGGTAGAAAACAGTGGAAAAGTGACGTCCATCGTTAAAAACTTCAAAGGGTCATAAAAGTTTTTGATGAAGTTGATATTTATGTTTTACCTTCTTTCATGTTTGTGTTAACTTGTAAACAGTTTGGATTTCTGATAAATATGATGTTGGGCCTTAAGAAGGTTTCAAGGGTGGGAATTACTCTCCCCACTATTTTCTATGGTGGGGTCCACTATAGCTTTGAATCTACCTCATTCTCTGGCTCTTGCCATAAAATGATCTCTCCAAATGAATGGATGGTGTGGATACAAAACACACATCATGATAGGGCTCACATGGCATGGATACCAAACATGCATCATGATACGCTAACAAAACTTGGTGATGCCACTACAGTAGGGAGTCTCACTACTCAATTTGCCGTTATCTAATCCGCGTCCGTGCAACCCACAATTTGAACTTTCTCGGTTGAAGTAAATAGTTCATGTACAGCACATTAACCACAAAAATCTAAGACCTGCTTAGACGAGTGGATTGGAAGGGATTGGATGACATTGGAAGGGATTGAAAGTTAAATCTTGAGGTTGGTCGGGTGTGCCAAATAGACTGGGAGATTTGATCCCGCAATCCATGGATCTTGAGACAATCCACGGACAACACCGTCATTACCTTTAGATCCCCTCCAATCCACCATAATCCGTCCAAATTTGCCGGGACGTGATGTGTTTGGCTCGAGGGATTGAAAAAGATGGGACGGGTTGATACCGGAATTGGCCAAACAGACGCATATAGCAATTCGGGGATATCGCAATCCAATATATATTAAGACAATCCACTGACAACGCCGTCATTATCTTGGAATCCATGCCATCTACGGTAATACCATTCAATCCCTTCCAATCCACCCGTCCAAACGGGCCCTAAATGGTGGCCAACGCACACAGTAGTCCGCAATAAAGAAGTCCCATTTAAATCTCTGGCATCGTTACGCCCGCTTCGAAGATTTCGCTCCAGAAAAAAAAGAGAAATGGAGAGCCTCGCGCTATTCTCTACCACCACAGCCTTCACCTCTCCCCATCGCCATCCGTCTCGAAGAGCTCTCCTCAAATCTACACCGTCCATTTCCCTCACTCTCACCCCTCGCTCCACCGACGCCCTTCGATCTCCCGCTTCATCACCGACCCCCTTCTTCATCTCTCCTCTCCGTTTCTCCCATTTCAAAACTAAACCGTTCCTCCTAAATCCTCCCAAATCCTCCCAAAATCAGACCCAAGCCTTCTCCGATAAAAACCCTAACCCTAGCCCCGCTGCCAGTATCCAAGGCGCCAAGCTTCTCCCCCTCGCTATCTCGGTCGCCATCGGCCTCATTGTCCGATTCCTCGTTCCGAAGCCGGTCGAAGTCTCTCCCCAGGCATGGCAGCTCCTCTCGATATTCCTGTCGACGATCATGGGCCTAGTTCTCGGGCCGCTCCCTGGCGGGGCTTGCTCGTTCCTCGCTCTCACCACGGCAGTCGTCACCAAGACCCTGACCTTCTCGGCTGCCTTCTCTGCGTTCACCAGCGATGTCATCTGGCTGATCGTGATTTCGTTCTTCTTCGCCCGGGGGTTCGTGAAGACCGGGCTTGGGGACCGGATTGCAACCTACTTTGTGAAGTGGCTCGGGAAGAGCACTCTCGGGCTTTCATATGGGCTGACGATTAGCGAGACACTTATTGCTCCAGCGATGCCTAGTACGACCGCGAGGGCTGGGGGTGTGTTCCTGCCAATCATCCAGTCACTGTCGCTCTCTTCAGGTAGTAGGCCTAGTGATCCGTCGTCGAAGAGGCTTGGGGCGTATCTGGTCCAGTCGCAATTTCAGGTTAGGCTTCTGATTTTCTATATCTGTTTTTCCGGAATTTGTTTTATCTCAATTAAGATGTTATCTGTTCCTGAATGAATGTTTGTGCAATCTGCATGTGAATTATGTGTATTCGACATGCCACATTTCTTAATTTAGAGAAAATATCTGGTGCAGAGCACTTGCTCCGAGTTATGATGTGAAGCATTTCCATTGCAGCTGGGTCTTATTCAAACAGCTGTTAGGGGTCTCAATTCCCAAACCTGCCGTTTTCATGCTGAGTGGAATAGGAAATGAGGCAGTAGATTCCATGCAGGTTTTTGGTTATGGATGCCTGGAGATGTCATTCGGGTTGGAAGGGCTGTCCAATCAGTGTCCCGTGAATTGAGGATTAAAAGCAAACAGTGAACAATGTCCAAATTCCATGGCAGAAAGCATTTTGGTTGGATGTTTAGGATGGTCGGATCAACATGATTGTTGGCTTGGGGCCCAACCATGGTGGGGCTCGCTGGATGAATGGTCTGGATTTCATGCATCTGTGCCATTCCTATGGTTTTAGATTGAGGGACACCAAATTTTTGTACCTGCCAAGGACATTGTCCATATCTTAAAAAATATACATTTGCACAGAGGTTTTGGATGCTAAGTAATGTCATTTAGTGTGCTAACAACATCGGCAGGAATCGGTTGGCTAATGGGGGTGTTTCCAGGGAGCAGTTACAGATTGACAGCGGGAGACAGGGTGTCCACTCTTCTTTCGTGTTGTCTTTAGCTAGGTGTTTTGAAGCTTAGCAGGAGAGCCCTTCTGAAATGCATTGACCAGGATCAAGTTCATTTACTTTACTAATGTGATATCTCACTGAACAAATGCCCTTCCTATGCATTTATTTCGTATCCATTCACAGAGGTTAGTTGGAAAGCTAGTATAGACAGCTACTAATTTTATCTTGACAGTGGTTATGTGGTCAGGTAGGACTTGTAACGCCTTGTCACTGGAAAGCAATCTGGCTGTTGAGTCATTCCTCATGTAATCTATTAATATACAATCTACTAGTGGATTGTAATGAATTTAAATAGTATTTACTGCCCAGTGAAAATTTCTCATAGTTATGTTGTTCAGGCTGTTTTCAGATAATTTTCTGTGTAGATTATCTTTAATGAAAAAGGGACAAAAGAAGAAGAAGTGATGCTAAGGGATCAATTCATAGGATTTTTGTTAAGGATGCAATGTGTGGTAATAAAGGATAATGTACTAACGTCAGATTTAGTTACTGCTACCATATCAAACTAGGCATTAGATTCTCATTCCTTTGATGATTCCCTTTTCATGTGACATCCTAATAGTCTTCTGCCAATCATACTAGTCTTGTTACTTGTTAGTTTATACTATAAATAGCTCTGAGAATTTTTGATTAATAATAAGAAGAGTGAGCTTTACTTATTTTGACATTTACAGTCAGTGCCTGAAGTTCATGATACTCTGGACTTCCTGCTGATCCCAAGTTTTTATTTTGAACAAAACTCAAAAGGTTCCTTAAATCCCACTGAAAATATGCCTGTTGTGGCTAACAAATGCTAATAATGACATCTTTCAAAAAAAAAGAAAAAGAAAAGAAAGAAAAGAAGAAGCTATTAATGACCTGTGCGCAGCAAACCATTTCTTTGACCTGGTTTATGATCTAATCCCAGACCAGGTATCAGCTGGTCAATAATGTCTCTGTTTGGCAGGTGGCATTGATACCTTTTTTCATTATGTTATGTTTCAGTGGTAAACCACTCATTCAATGTTTCATATTATTTTATGAATTTTATGATCTTCTATGTTCTCGTGGTCTTTTAAGCTCTTTGTTATGGTATATCTTTGTGACTTATTCACTGGTTGTGTGTGATGTATGGCAGTCAGCTGGTAACTCAAGTGCTCTTTTCCTAACTGGAGCAGCTCAAAACCTACTATGTCTCAAATTAGCAGAGGAACTTGGGGTCAAAATTGCTAGTCCATGGGTTTCCTGGTTTAAGGCTGCAAGTTTACCTGCAATTGCTTCTCTTCTAGCTACCCCATTTATTCTATACAAGATATTTCCCCCAGAAATCAAAGATACGCCAGATGCACCTGCTATGGCTACAAAGAAGCTGGATCAAATGGGACCTGTCACTAGGAATGAATGGGTGATGGTTGGTACAATGCTTTTCGCAGTCTCATTATGGGTCTCTGGGTAAGTGATCCCCTAGTTATAGTGTGATTTGATTTTTCAGTGTATCCGTTACTGTATTATCTCTTGAAGTATTGCTTAAAAATGGATAGCTTTTGGCTAACTGCTTGAGTAGTTCAAGTTTTTCATGACATGAACATGACTGTTACATAAATTCATATATTCTTCTAGCATTGTTCATATGCCCAATTAATCACAAACTCTGGGTAATGAACTTGAAAGGATCAATCCCTGGCCATATCATCACTCTTACCAGTTTATGTGTAGAAATTGGAGGGAGTGAAATGCGAGAATTTTTTAGCGCTCCAAGTAAGATGCTCATGTTCTTTATGGTAGCATGTACTTTTTGGTTGTCACTTCTTCACTTTGGATGTGCATCTTCTGGTGTTTATTATTTGATTAGTACGGAGAGACTGCACTCTAAATGGTTCTTCCAACAGGTGTCCTAACTGACATGGCTGTTTGTTGAAGGTGCACTTCGATGGCCATATAATGCGGGGGCATTTTCAAAATGGGCTCGAGTGGGGTGGCCTATGGGATGCAGGGGCACACTCGGGGTGGGTGGCCTGTGGAACCCATGGATTTGGAGCCCGTGTGAGGCGGGTGGCTCATGTGAGGCGGAACCCATGGATTTGGGGCCCACGAGGGGGTGAAACTCATGGATTTAGGGCCCACGAAGAGGGTTCGACCGAGGACCTAACCTATGGATTTGGGGCCTAAGTTATGAGATAAAGGGATTAATTCGCCATGCTCTATCAGTTCGAGCTTTTAGAGCAAGTGGTTAATTATCCTATATCAAATTGGTATTAGAGCGGGAGGTCTCATGTTTAAGACTTGTCACTGGGGGTGATTAATGCCGGACATTTTTACACCAAGCTCGAGTGGGGTGGCATGTGTGATGCAAGGTGGCCTGTGTGATGCAAGGGCATACTTAGGGTGGGTGACCCGTGGAACTCATGGATTTAGGGCTTGTGTAAGGCGGAACCCATGGATTTGGAGCCCACGAGGAGGATTTGGCTGATGACCTAACCCATGGATTTGGGGCTTGGGCTATGAGATAAATGGATTAATTTGCTATGCTCTATTAGTTATAGCTTTTAGAGTAAGTGGTTAATTGTCTTGCATCATCATAGCTGGATAATCCACACTTGCCTTTACTTTTCATACATGACTTGATATAGTATAGTTGCTATTATAGTAATTACTACTTTGGACCCTCTCCATATGGTACTTGATGATGTGCCTAGCTTGTCTATAAACACTTTCGTTGGGATGCGCATGATTCATCCGTACTGACTTGCTTAGTTGATATCTCTATCTACCTCTTGCGCCAGAGATCTTTTGTTCAAGGTGTCTCTTTTCTCTTAACCTTTGCTTCCTCTACCATCTGTCACGGCCATGGTTTCACTACATCCAGGTTTCTCTTCTTTTTATCATTTTTAGACTAGAGGTGTTTGTTAAAATTTAATCTTGATAGCATCCTAACTAAAATCACTTGATCTTTGATTATATAGAAAAGCAACATTAGATTGTTCTTAGATTTTTTTTATATAGACACCACCTATGTCATCAATACCATGGCTTTATTTAGAAGTTTCACTTTCTCGTTCTCACACTTAAACCCACTTTCCTTTCTATTTCTTGGTTCATACTACTAAAATCTCTCCCAAAAGGTAATGTTGAATATGTAATTTCTGTTCCCTCTTTTGGATCCATAGGTATCCATGTAATGATCCATATCTCTACCCTGCTATGGGAGGTGCCCTTCTTCATCTTGGAATCCTTTCCAATTGCGTAGACACCCCATCTTGGATTAGGTTGTTTAGATCAATCAACCTAGTCAATCCGACGGAAGGCTTCCCTTAGCCTTTGATTTTTACAAGAATTACTGCCCCTACCCTAAACCAATCCTAATCTGAATCCAAACCAAACTCAGATTCAATCCCAATCTAAGCCCAAAAACCCACCTAAAACCCCAACGAAGGAGCCAATACGTGGTCAACATTCCTTTAGATTAGAATGCCTTTCAATCTTGGAAATGGCGACTAGAGAGAGGACGATAAGGGTGACAAACCGTGACTCACAACGACGATGGGGAGATGTGACGACTAACGACTCGACCCCAAGTAATGATAGCGGAAATCCTCGGGGTGATTCAGTTTTGACGAATGCTCATGCTGATGGATCTAAGTTGGTTGACGAGGAGTGGAACGACAAGGGTTAGAAGGGCTGACAAGTAGCCAGTCATCGGAAAGCACCTCAGAATGCTTCTTCATTAAGGAATCGTATCCTATACCTACTTTGTTTGTTAAAGGTTTCCCTAAGGGGTGGTTCCCCCTCAATATTGAACACATTTTCGGGCGCGCTGGCGCGGTTATGGATGTCGTGATGCCACGAGATTGCTATTCTAGGGAATACAAAGGCTTCGCGTTGGCACGAATGTCATCCGAGGAGTTAGCTCGTGCAGTAGGCATGCTTCATGGTGTCAAGTTCGCCGGATGCCCGATGCTGGTTCAACGTGCAAGATTCGGTCCCACATTTGCCAACTCTCAGAAACCTCGTCCAGTACCTTCTAAGGTATATTGTTCCAAACCTCCTATATTGCCTCCCCCTCCGCCTCCACCCACTATCATACCTCTTCCCTCCTCTTCGCTACCCCCGCTGAAGGTCGCTCCCACATATAAGGAGGCCCCCCTTCATCAGAATCCCAATTGGCCTTCTCTGAGCCACCCTCCTCAGACCTCACCCACCCGTCCTACTTCACCCTCTGCTCTCCCCCACCTCTTGCCCACACCGACCATCCCTAACCTACCCTTTTCCAAAATCGATGTCCCCATTGATGTTGACAAGGATTTTTTCCGCAAGGCTAGCAATAATCTTAAGGAGACCATTGTCATCCTCTGCAAGGAAGGTGCCTCCATTTCTCAGGTGTGAGATTGGATATCAGAGACAACGTGATTCCGACCGGGTGACTATCAAATTAAGCCATTGGGCTTCAACGAGCTGTGGGTGAAAGTCTGTCCGGGTATTAACCAGGAAATGCTGCTGATGGCTGGACACCTCCATTCCGGTGGTCCGGTTGTCCGTGTCATGAAGTGGGAGGACTTCTCCATTTTCGGGATGGAGAACGTCTGGTTCCAGATATGGGGGATCCCATTGGAGCTCTGGTTTGACGAATTCTTCATTTCTGTGGTGGCTTATCTCGGGAATTACCTCGAGCTGGATTCGAAGACAAAGTTGGGGGAGGAGATCGATGTCATCCGAATCAGAGTCGGACGGAAGAAAGGGACGAAGCCACCCTCATCGTTGAAGGTGTCTATCGACGATTAGACTTTCGAATTTCCGGTGATTAAGGAGTCACTGGGTGAGTTGATTCCTAGGTGGGGTGACCTGTGGCACACGAGAGAAGACCCTCCGCCACTTGCGGGACCGGAGTCCCGGCCGCCCTCCATTGACAAGCGAGCACAAGCGTCATGCTCCCGCGGATCTCCTCAGAGCGATCCTGTTAGCATTGCAGTTGATGTCCATCATCACGCTGCCAGTTCTACGCCATGTGGAGCGCCTCAACTTTCGCCGCCGTATTACCCTGCTGACGAGATACATCGGGTGGCACGTGAGCAGATATATAACGCCCTCGTGGACATGCGTGGAAAACGGGCTCATATCTCGGGGTCAGAAGGTAGGGAGGCACTCCTTTACTCGGGGGATCATACGGCGGATCCTGCAGTTTTGCCGTCTCTCAGCTGTTCTTTGTCAGACGGCCTTACCCCACATCAGACGTCTCCCTCTCCCACACGCTATGCAGGATGCGTGTCCCCTCACCCTGTAAATCTGACGCCTCCCCTACGATACGCTCGACGTGTGTCACCTTCCGCTTCTCCTCAGGTGGGACACGTGGATGGCCTGCGTCCCACGTGCGATCCTATTTCGGGTAAGGCCCCATCTCCTGCGCAAAAAACCTCAGCTTTTCCTGCTCCCTCTCCCTTCCCCTCCTGCCCTGTCCCACCATCACACCCACATTCCCTTGCCCAAAATTGGAAAACCTCGAACCTCTCATTATCTCCCCCTTTGCCCTCTCCTTTCTCCAAAGACCAGTCGGTAGGGAGGGATTCGTCCAATTGCAGCCTCTCAGAATGCCAGTCTTGATTGCCTTCCTTTAACTCACCTCCCACCTCCTGCCCATCATCCATTGATGCTATGGATCTTGGTCTGCTTATCATCTTCGATGAAAACCTAGCCGGCGATGTCTTAATGGTGAAACCTCTCCAGATGATCACTGATCCCCAGCTAGAGGCTTCGCCCTCGGGTTGGGCAAGAGAGGACTTACTCACCAAGCTTCAGAACAAAAGATGGATTAAGAAGGTCATTGGAGAAGTAGGTAGGTCCCTGGGTCTGTCCTTTGGTGATCGACTGGAAGACTACGTAGCCTTATTCCAGTGTATTGAAAACAGGGGCAGACCGATTGAAAGGTGTAGATCGCCAGCTAAACAACTATCCAGACAGTCCAGCAACCGTGAACTCAAACGCCTTGAAGTGAGTCCGGGGTACATTACAGCTTCTAAAGACTCCTCTAGAAGACGGGGCTTTCGGGGAAGTATGGTCCTCCAATGAAGATAGTCTCATGGAATGTCAGGGGGGTTGGCTCCAAGCATAAGAGGAGCCTGATCAAATCCACAATTTCCAAAAGAAATTTGGCGTAGTGTGCTTTCAAGAGACCAAGGTAGCTACTTTCAAGAGTAGTCTGCTGGGTTCTTTATGGGCTGTGGCCGGCACAAAGTGGTTTGCCAAGGATGCGGATGGGTCTTCGGGAGGGATCCTGATTGCTTGGAAATCCTCTTCTTGGGACCTCCTTGACTCGTCTCGGGGGAAATATTCGATGCTTGTTAACCTCAAAGATAAGTGCTATTCCTTTCATTGCCTTATTTCTGTGGTTTATGGCCCCAATGCTGACTTTGATAGGCCTTCCTTTTGGGAAGAGTTAACCCTTGCTAGACGATCATTTGCAGAGCCCTACTGTGTGGTGGGCGATTTCAACGCCACTTGCTTAGCGGACGATCATTCTAGGAGAAGACGCCCACCCCCCGCAATGTTGTAGTTCTCCAATTGGATCTAGCTTCACCAGCTCATTGACCTTCCTTTATCGGGAGCTAGGTGCACCTGGACCAACGGCCGTGCAAACCCAGTCCTCTCCTGCTTGGACAAATTTCTTATATCCTTGGACTGGCTCAATGCTTTCACGAATGTTCAACAAATTGCCCTGCCAAGAACAACCTCTGACCATTGCCCTATTTTCCTTTCGGTGGAAGAGGAGAACTGGGGCCCGAAACCTTTCAAGTTCAATTCTTCCTAGCTCCAGTCAGAGGTTCTACGACAGAATATTAAAGATTGGTGGGCTGAATGCAGGGTTGAGGGGTTTGCTGGCCATAAGCTTATGTGTAAATTTAGATTTCTTAAATCTAAATTGAAGGAGTGGCATCAGTAGGAGATGAAGAAGAAAGAAGTGGTTGCGCTTCAAGAGGAACTCCAACGCATCGATTCTGAGGCAGAATCCACTCCTTTGTCGCCTGATTCTCTTTCTAGGCGAGTCGTTATTATTCAGCTGCTTTCGAACATAGCCCTGGAAGATGAGGCCTCGTGGAGGATTAAGTCCAGAGCCAAATGGATTGCCGAGGGTGATAAGAACACTAAGTTCTTTCACAATTTGGCTAATACGCATGCTCGTTCGAAGGCAATTCTCAGCATTTTCGACAAAGGAAGTAGAGTTGAAGACAAAAAGGAAATTGAAGATCTTGCAATTGTCCATTTCAAGGATCTTCTGACTGCTAAGAAGTGGATCAGACCGCGACTGGACAATGCCCCCCTTCCCTCCCTGCAGGCCATCGATGCTGCCTTTTTGGAATCCCAATTCACTGAGGAGGAGCTGAAAGCTGCGGTTGATGCTCTTTTTTTTTTGGGGGGGGGGGGGATAAAGTCGCCAGGCCCTGATGGATTCCCACTTTGTTTTTTCAGACCTTCTTGGATTCGGTCTGCCTTGACCTTCTCTTCGTCGAAGAGTTTCGTGACCAGGGAAAGTTATCTAAAGGGCTTGGAGCGTCATTTATCTCGCTTATTCCCAATGTGGCTGCAGCCAACTCCTCAGATTTTCGGCCTATCAATCTCATCGGGAGCCCCTATAAAATTCTTGCCAAAATTCTATCTACTAGGCTTTCTAAAGTCATCGGCCAGCTGATCTCTCCCAACCAACAAGCCTTCGTTAAAGGAAGACAGATTACTGATGGAGAGTTGATTGCCAATGAAGTCCTCCATTCGTGTCACAGATCTAAATCAGCAGGGATTTTCTGCAAATTGGACGTGGCTAAGGCTTATGACCATGTTGACTGGAGTTTCCTACAATATATGATGCTCAGGATGGGTTTCGGGGCACAGTGGATTGCTACTTGCATTGAATTCGCTCACTTCTCGATCCTCCTCAACGGATCCCCCAAAGGATTCTTCAAGAGTTTCAGAGACCTGCGTTAGGGTGACCCCCTCTCTCCCATTCTTTTTCTGATAGCCACAAAAGCTCTCTCGATCTTACTGTCTCGGGGCCAGGATTATGGTCTTTTGCGTGGAATTGTTGTTCCTGGTCTGCTCGACCCTCTCACGCACATCTAGTTTGTGGATGACACTCTTATCTTCTCGGAAGCTTCTGCGGAGTGCATCGACAATCTTCTCATTACCCTACGTTGCTTTGAAGTTGTATCTGGTCTGCACATCAACATGTCCAAATCACGATTGTTAGGAATCAATGTTCCAGGCTCCTCGCTTCAGATTTTTGCCGACTCTCTAGGTGTAAGCTCGGGTCCTTCCCTACCCTCTGTGGGCTTGCCTCTCTCGGTGGGACGACCACCCATTTCTATGTGGGATAAGATCATAGCCAAATTCCACAAGTTCCTCGCCTTCTGGAAAAGTTGGTATTTGTCCCTGGGAGGTCGTCTTACGCTCATTAAAGCCGCTCTGTCCAGCCTCCCTCTCTATTTTATGTTGCTATTCCGGTGTACCGGGAAGGTGCTCAGCGTTATCGACAAAATCAGAAGAGACTTCCTCTGGTTTGGTTCCGACAGCCAAAAGAAATTTCACCTTCTTGACTGGAATGAAGTCTGCAAAGATTATAGGGAAGGAGGAGCGAATGTGAAGAATTTGAGAGCGATGAATCATGCCTTGTTAGGGAAATGGACGTGGAGACTAGCTACTAAGAAGGATGCGCTGTGGGCTGCAATCATCAAAGGGAAATATGGGACTTATATTGGAGACTGGTGGCCTAAAACCTCCTCATATTACAAGGCCTCCCACATATGGAAAGGGATCCTCAAAACGAAAGACCCGGTTATCCAGAACAGTTCTTTTGAGCTGGGAAATGGTGCTTCAATTCGTTTTTGGGAAGACCCATGGATTGGAAATGGGCCTCTGAGATATCAATTCCCGCTCATTTACCGACTTTCCCCTAAGAAAGATACTTTCATTAGTGACTGCTATTCCGTGACTTCGGCCCAAATAATCTGGGACATCAGAACCCTTCGAAATCTCTCCGACAATGAAACTGAGGAATTTCAAGACCTCATGGTGTACATTCAAAGATCGGCCCCCAACAGTGATCACCCAGATAGTCTCGTTTGGCAGCTTGAGAAGTCGGGCCTTTTCTCCACTAAATCCCTCTATTGTAATACGAGTTTTAGACAATAGCAGCTGCATCAGGCTTTGCCTTTTATCTGGAAGCTCTCGGTGCCTCCTAAGTATATTTGCTTCACCTGGTTAGCAAGGCGGAACAAAATTCAGACAATTGATAACCTCATCAAGCGCGGTATGCAACCGGTGAACATCTGCTTGTGCTGTATGAGTGACGCGGAATCGGCAAATCACCTACTCATCCATTGCTCTTTCATGACTAAAATCATGGCCCATTTCTGTCAGATTTTTTTAGTGCCCTGGTGTAATCTTGAGTCGACCTTCGGTTTAATGCAGGCTTGGAATGGGATCAAATTGGGAAGGATTAAGTCTGCGATTTGGCGTCTGGCTATTATCGCAATTTGGTGGGTTGTCTGGGAGGAAAGGAACAATTGATGCTTTAATGACGTTTCTTCGACTGCTGTGGTGGTGGGGTCCAGGGCTAAAAGATTGGTGATCGAATGGGCTTCTATTGTAAATGATCTTAAGTCTTTTGATTTTAGTTCCTTAGGTTTCTAAGGCCTGTCTGCTACCTCAGTAGCTGTGTCCCCTTTTCCCTTTCCCTTGTTGTTTTCTTCTTTGCTCTTTTCTAGTTTTAATGAATTTTCTAGTTGCTTCTAAAAAATAAAAATGCCTTACATATTTTTTAGGGTCTCTATAGCTGGCGGAAATTCTTTTGTGCCACCCAATGAGCTATCTTTCAAGGTCACTCCCTGGTTGGCGGAAATTTCTTATACTCCAGCCAGAGAGTTATTTAAAAAGAAGTGGCTTTCTAAATGGTGGAAATTCTTTTTTTGCCACCCAAGAGGCAGGCCTCTTGCTTCACGACTTCCTCCTTTAGCTCCAATTGCATTAGCCTTCTCCTACCTATCCAATATTCAAAAATTTCCATTCCATTTTTTTTTTTTGGGCCTTTTGAGTGGCTTTTTAATGAAGCCTAAAATCAGCGAAATCCCATCTCTGGGCACCACAGATAAATGACCGATTTACCAGCAAGTGCATGGAGACCAGTTAAGTTCAGAAAACTGACCCAACTTTCCAAGTCTTTATCTTTCTAATCCTTGTGAGTTTTAACCTCAAATCAAGTCATTAGTTGGCCAATCAAACCAGATTTCCATTGAGCCTCAATTCACTCAAATCTCAACCCATGAGCACTAAATTCTTATCGAAAATCCAAAAGGCGCAAGTTGATTTCCATGCAGGGAACAATGCAGACAATGACCTTTTAGGTTGGAAAATTGAAAACCCAAAATCCTTTATAATTTATATTTGACTCTTCGACTCAAGCTTTACTAGATTACCCCTAGGATCCTTAGATCCTACCTATCTTTTATTTACGAAAATGCCCCTAACTACCTTGGTTTGTGAAATTCTACATCTATCTTTAAGCCATAAGATGTTGGTAAGTGTCCAAATCCCATCCTTTCAAAACCCAAGCTCCTAGAAAACTCCTAGAAGCTTCCCTCTATCTCAATAGCCCCTTAAACTACCTCAATTTTACTTCCAAACCTCCCAATTAACAATCAAGATAGTGTCACTTGTCACCCATCCCATGTAAGAAGAGAGAGAGAGAGAAACAAGGTACCCAAAAATAAAAATAAAATCTTGTGTATACAAAATCAAAATACACAACTATTACAAATCACAACTACACTCACAACTGACACATTCACACCTGCAAGACAGTCAACTAAAACTCATGGCTAGAGCACCACACCAATAATATAGCGCACAACTACAACTACTCACACCTCAAGGCCAATCACATCTCACAACTTCACACACAACACCCATCCCCTATTTATAGTTTCTATAGGTTAGGTCGGTTAAAAACAAAAGGTAACGAAGTGCTTTACGTGGCTTCTCTCCTTTTCAGTGGTGGTAAAGTCAGTGGTGGTAAAGTTAGCGTTGACTTTTCAATACTGCCCCTCAACACTGACTTTCTTTAATTGTGAATCTCTTAATCATGCCAAGTGCTTCTTGGTGCTCTGTGAATAACATAGAATTGAGTTCTTTTGTAAATACATCAGCAAATTGGTCTTTTGTTCCGATCGGTGATAGTGTTATATCTTCTTGTAAGACTTTCTCTCGAATGTAGTGATAATGTACTTCAACGTGCTTAGTCCTTGCATGGAAGATAGGTTTTCGGCTAGTTTGAAAGCTGATAAGTTGTCACTGGCTTCTCTACTGGCCGATGCAGGTTCTTCAACAAGAGTGTCAACCAAGTAAATTCTTGAGTAACCATTGCTGCAGATCTATGTTATGCTTCTGTAGTAGACAATGAAACTGTTGGTCTTCTTGCTGCACCAAGAGACTGCTGTTGATCCTAGTTAAAAAAATATTTGGTATTAGATCGACAAGTTGATAGATCTCTAGCAAAGTCAACATCGCAATATCCACTTATCTCGCACTTGTCCTTTTTATATAAAAGGCTGTAGTCAGCAATGCCCGTATGATTCTTCAAACAACCTCCAAATAAGGTTTTCTTGATTCCTGCATGAACCTACTGACTACAACTGCATGTGAAATGTCGGGTCGGGTTAGTGTCAAATGAATTAGACTCCTGACAAGCTGTCCATACATTGTTGAATCTTTGAGGGCGTCTCCTCCCACGCTCGGTCTCATGTTTGTCTCCATTTGCGTTGGTATTGGCTTACAGTAAGCCATATTAAACTTTTGTAGGTCTCTTGTATATTTCTGTTGACACAAGAAAAAACCTTCCTTGACTCAATCAATTTTGAGTACTAGAAAATGCCAGAGTTCCCTGAGCTCCCTAATTTAAAATTGCAGCAATAGGTTTTCCTTTACTCAGATGATTTCGTCAGAATCATATCCATTGATGACTAGATCATCAACATATATGAGAATGATGGATAACCTGCCTTTTCTAACTTTTATAAATAAGCTAGAGTCTGTAGGTGCAACTGAATATCCATTTTGCAGTAAGAATTCAATGATCTTGCCATACCATGCTCTTGGTGCCTACTTCGGTCCATAGAGTGCCCTCCGTAGTTTGCAGATGTAATTTGGTTTATCCTTGTTCTCGTACCCTTTTAGCAGCTCCATATAGATATCCTGATTAACCTCTCCATGAAGAAATGCATTCTTCACATCCATTTTCCATAGCCTCCGTGACTTGCTTGCAGCGAAGGCTGACAACGGTGTTGTCATGTGTGACCGCATATGTGATCACATATGCGCATGTCCATATGCAAATCGCATATGAGATCATGGCACATATGCGATCACATGTGGCATATGCGAAAATATGCGATTGCATATGCGATGTATGTGATCGCATACAACATATGCGATTGCATATAGCATATGCGATCGCATACTGGCCATGGCACATTGAATTTTTTATTTTTATTTTTATTTTTTGCAAAAAAATAACATTTTGCCTATCAAAAGGTTTCCAAATCTCCTCCATTTGCAATATTCTCACTCCAAAACTTTCTTACTCTAATTTTCTCTTACATTTCTTAATTAAAAGTGGTCTTAATCACTCTCTCTCTTATATTTCCTACTTCCAAGTGATCGTAATGTCTCTCTCCCCTGCATTCCTTCTCTCTTGGAAGTCGGAAGATAAAAATTCAAGCACTTTCAAGTTTCAAGGAAGATAGCTTGTTGATTTTCTACAATAATAAATAAATAGCTTGTTGATTTTGTTGTTACTTCTTGTTAACTATATTGTTAAATGTCAATGACTTGATGTTTAATTCATTTTATCTCTCTCAAATGTATTTTAAATATGTAAAATTAGTTATCTATTAACTTAGAAAAGTTCTCCTAAGTTTCTTATATATATATATTACATTTTTTTTTTTTTTGAAAAATTTCCCTATATTATATATATATATATGTGTGTGTGTGTGTGTGTGTTACATTTTTTTTTTTGAAAAATTTCCCTATTATATATATATATATATATATATATTAAAATTTCAAATTTTTTTAAATATGCGTATTGCACATGATCGCATAAGCGATTCGACAACATTGGCTGACAATACACGTATTGTTGTTATTTTTACTATGGTACTGAAGGTTTCATCATAGTCGATCTTGTACTATTGTTAGAATCCTCGTGTAACCAATCTGGCTTTGTACCTTTCGTTTTATCTATCAACACAAATCTTCAGTTTATGTACCCATTTATATGAAATGGATTTTACTTTTTCTGGTTTGGGAACCAGATCCCAAGCATGGTTTGCTTTTAAAGTTGAGATCTTTTCATCCATAACTTTCTGCCACTCTTTGCTATGTTGTTCTTCTTCATGTGATGCTAGCTCATGGATATCATCCATCTGGGCTAAAGCATCATCTATGTACTTTGGATTTGGTTTTCTTGCTCTATTGGATCGTTGCAATTGCTTTGGTTTGTCATCTACTCCAAATTGTCTTGGCCTGGCTTCTTCTGGTGTCTGTTGGTAGACACCATCTTTCCATGGGCTTGTAAAGCTTCTTGGCAAGGATGGTGTATTCAATTGAGTCAAGTCCTCTTGACTGGGTTCTTCTTTATTTATACGGTCATCTTCATTCTTTCTAAGTTCCTCCATCTTTAATTTTGGTTAAAGGTCATTTTTTCAGTCCTTGAAACTTGGAAACACCACATTTTTTGGTGGCCATCAAGAGGATGCCTCATTGAATACGATGTCTCGAGATGTGTAACATTGATTGGTGGTAGGGTTAGAACACTTCCATCCCTTACATTCGGTGTCATATTTAATGAATATGCACTGAAGCGCTTTCTTCTCAAATTTACTATGAAACTTCTTAGGTACAAGTACATAACATACACAACTAAAGACTCTAAAGTGCCTTACTGTGGGATATTCCACAACTTTTGGAAAGGTGAGATGAACCCTAGTTTTGCTTGAGGTAGCCGGTTGATTATGTGTGTTGCTGTCTTCATACACTTGGCCCAAAATTTGCTTGGGAATTTCTTTGCATGCATCACGCTTCTTGCAACTTTGGCCAAGTGTCGATTCTTCTGCTTGGCCACTCTGTTTTGCTGTGGAGTGTATGGGCATGCGTTGGAGCATAAAATTCATTGCGCACTTGGGCAACATGAACATGTTGAGCAACCACGCAACAATAATGCATTGTGCGACTGCGCAATTGAAGAAAGGGTGTTTGAGTCTTAAGCTGCGGAAGAAAGAATGGCAAGCAAAGATTAGTGACATGATCAAAGTCATACAATAGGAAACGTGTTGTGCGATTGTCCAACTAAAGAAAGGGGGTTTGAGTCTTAAGCCTTGAAAGAAAGAATGGCAAGCAGAGATCGATGACACGATCAAAGTCATACAACAGGAAACGTGCTGCGCGACCGCGCAACAGGGATTCATTGCACAGCCGTGCAATCATGCCTTGCTGTGCAGATATGAGGTTTCACATGTGTGAATGCCTATAAATACCCCCTTTCCATTTCATTTGATCATCAAAGAAACATTCGAGAGCTTCAGTCATAGTACATGAATTCAGAGCTACCGAATTCAGGTATCTTGCGGATCATAGCACGAGAAGATGGGAGAAGGACAAAGTCAGATGAAGAAAGCTGCAAGAAGAGTTCATATACGGTTGCGCAATAGAGGTCATATACGACCAATATGTTATGCATCTCGTGCAGATTTGTCATGGATTCGCCCTCCTATGCGCATCTTATGCATACTGACGTGAAGTAAGGGTTTCAAACCCCCACACTTCTTCTGTCATTGCGACAGACACTCTATAAGCCGAAATGCTGCTGAAATCGTTAGAAGATTAATTTTAATTACATTAACTAAGTGCACTTTATTTTAAAATCAAGGGCAATGTAAGGAATGTAATAAGAATTCAGATTAATGAAATATAATGATGAAGAATAAGTTTTAATTGAATTTCTTTTGTTATTATTGAATATAAATATTCAAATCTCCGAAACATATTTTTGATCAAAACAACATGTTAGCTGACACCGAATACCAGTCTTCTTCAAAGAGGTTGAGAAGACAATTGATGTGTATTCTCCTTCGTTGTTGGTGCGTAGACAGCAGATCTTTTGGTCGACTTTGCCTTCAATTTTGTCTCGAAATTCTTTGAACTTTTGAAACACCTCAATTTTCTCCTTTAAGAAGTACATCCATAGGTACCTTAAGTAGTCATCAATGAAGGTGAACATGTATCTCATTGCACTAATTGAATGCAGTTTTATTGGACTAAATAAATCTGAGTGGATGTCTCCAATGGCTTCTCTGCCTGATAACTGGCTTCTGTATATGGTTGGTGATGGGCTTTCCCATATTGACAACCTACACATACAATGTCTTTCTAGACTTATAGCCGAGGAAGTTCCTTCAGCATAGATTTATCCATCATCACTTTTAGCATGTTGTAGCCCAAATGCTCTAATTGAGTGTGCCACAGATCAGCCGTCTCACTTTGACGGGTCTTTTGTAGATAAGCTGATTTGATTGACATGATGTAGACAGAGTCCAATCTATGTCCCTTCATGATCGGCTCATAAGAAGACTTCACACTTCTATAGACTTTTACATTATCGGGGCCAAATACAACATAATTGTCGGATGATGTTAATTGAGATACAAATAATAGATTCTTCTTCGTACCTGGTACGTGGAACACTCGTTGTAGTTGTGCTTCATTCTTGCTAAATTTGGGTATACAAGTAGCTTCCCTTATGTGAGCAATTGGTAAGTGTGCGTTGTTGGCTGTAACAACCACTTTGCCGCTGTTGTTCTTGGTAAGGGTCACGAACTTTGATTTATCTCCCGTCATGTGATTCAAACATCTTGAGTCAACGATCAATTCTTGATCACAGATGATCTCTTTAGGATTAGAGATTGCAGTGAGTGTTATCTCTTTGCAATTTTCAATTGCGGCACCAAATGCTACCTCTTGGTTCCTTGAAGTAGTACAACTTGTCTTGTTTGAACTTGACTGCTTGATCTCCTTGGTTATTGCCAGAGGCTTGGACTCCCCAATCTTCCTTGCTCTCACTTTGGTGACTTGCCTCACATGGTTGGGGCCCGTCTAAATGAGCCACCCACCTCACATGGGCCACTCACAGGCTACCCCACTCGAGCTTGTAGTGATAATGCCCTTGCATTAATCACCCTCTAGTGAGGAGTCTCGAACACGAGACCTCCTGCTTTGATACCACTTTGACACAAGACAATTAACCATTTGCTCTCAAAGCTCAAACTGATAAAGCATGACGAATTAATTCCTTTTATCTCATAGCCTAGGCCCCACATCGCATTGGTTAGGGCTTCGCCTGAACCATTCTCGTGTGCCCCACATCAGATGGGTATTGCCTCACATGAGCCACTCGCCTCACACGGGTGGGGCCCGCCTCTACAAGCCACCTGCCTCACAAGGGCCGCCTACCCCGAGTGTGTCCTTGCATCCCATAGGCTTCCCTACTCGAGCCCGGCGTGAAAATGCCCCTGCATTAGCCGGCCATCTATTTGGCCAGAGTTCTTGATTTGCTAACAAGCTCTCTAGCTCTATGAGAGATGGTTGAGTTGGCCAACCCCTGATGACCTTCATGAACCTGTTGTACTCGGGTCTCAATCGTTGAGCAATAATGCATCTCATCCTTGCCTCACTAACTTGCAAATTTGGATTGAGTTGGGAGATCTCGTTATAGAGTTTTTACTTTCATGAAATATTGATCAATTGAAAATTACCCTTGCGTAACCGTTGCGAGCTCGTTTTTCGAAAAAATGGGGACAAGCATCATTTGTCCTGACAAAGAGAGTTGGCAACGTATCCCCAACTGATTTTGACGTATCGGTTCCCGAATGTGCTCTAACAATTCCTTTTGAACTGTTGTCTTCAACACGTGGCCTTCCCTGCTTTAATCCACCACAAATGTAGTGCTTTCGCATCTTCTCTTGTGGGTGCAATAGTTTCATTGTTGCTGCTGACCTCTTAGAGATCCTGATCTTGTAGGTATGACTCCATGCATGAACGCCAAAAATCGTAGTTGTGATTGTTCAACTTCTTGAGTCCTCCGGTTGTATTTGCAAGATCCACCATCATGCTTGGTGTGGTCGCCTTTCGATCTTCACCAATGTTGTCAAATCACATATGTGATTGTATGCGATCAGCATATGCTGTTCGCATATGCGATCGCACAATCGCATATGCCATGGCATATTTTTTTTCAACAGAAAAAAATCTATTTTTTTTTTTTTTAAATTTTTTTAAAGTAAGAGATATTTTACTTACTTAATTGGATTGGGTTATTTTACTTATTTCATTATAGTTTGAGTGTTTCATTAAGTGATATATTTAATTACTTGTATTATATTATATAAATTTTAACAAAACAATCAGCAAGCTACATTAAAAGATAACTAATTATTATAAACTTTGAACAAAGAAATTTTAATGATAAATGGATAACTTGAAACAACTTACAAGTTATAACTTACAACTTAATTTATAAAAAGTAAGCACAATTTATAAAATACAAAAAATAAACACAATTGAAATAATTGTAGAGAGATTAGAGTAAGAAAGAAAGAGGTGTAAGAGAGAAAGTAAGAGATTTAGAGCTTTGGAGTAAAGAATAGTGAAAATGGAGGGGATATGAGTGCCTATTTATAGGCAAAGGTTCTCCAATTAGAAAAAATAAAAAAAATAAAAATAAAAATCTTCCACTCTTGGCTATTCGCATATGCAGTATGCGATCGCATACTCGCATATGCGATCACATATTTATCACATATAAAAGTATGCCATGACATACTTGCCAGGATCGCATATGCCATCATGGTATATGTGATTTGATCAACAGTATGCGCATATGCGATCGCATTTGACAACAATGATCTTCACCACAATAAGCTTGGTCCCTGACTGATCAGCTTCACAGCATTGCACTGCTCACAATGGATAATCCTTGGATAGAGTAGTGGCTTTGATAGCACCACTTGTAAGAAGAGAGAGAAACAAGGTACCAAAAAAAATCTTGTGCATACAAAATCAAAATACACAACTATTACAAATCACAGCTACACTTAAAATTTACACATTCACACCTACAAGACACTCAACTAAAACTCACAACTAGAGCACTACACCAACAATACACCACAGAACTACAACTACTCACACCTCACACCTCAAGGCTACTCACATCTCACAACTTCACTTCACACACAACACCCATCCCCTATTTATAGTTTCTATAGGTTAGGTCGGTTGAACACATAACATAACAAAGTGCTCTACATGGTCTCTCTCCTTTTCACAAACCAAGTTGGTGATGGTAAAGTCGGTGGTGGTAAAGTCGGTATTGACTTTTCATCCCATAACTTCCTACCCTTTACAAAACCCATCATCACTTAAATTGTTGGACTACTATTCACACCTCAAGTATAGGGTTGTGATGTAGTAATAATCTCGGTAAGACCGAGGTCGAATCTACAGGAACTGAACCTTGTACAAAATTTGAAAGCAACTCGAACTAGAACTAGAATAAGATGTAATCTAAATCAGGTGAATATAAGTGAATAATGGTGAAATAGTAATCTAAAACTTGTGAAATTCAGTGGTAAGAAACTAGGGATTCAGAGGATCTACTTGTAGAGATCAGGGAGATCTACGCTTGATTCATGAACTCAACTGGACTTCGAGTCCCATCTTCATCTAGATGGAAGATATATCAATAAAGCTCAATCTGAACTTCCTTTGATTTAGTTTTCAACGAGATGAAAGGTATAAGAATTAGAGATGATTCCATCACAAAACCATGCCCATGAGACAAAGTAAACAACACAATTAAATTAATTTACAACCAATCAGGAAGATGTATGAATGTTAGGAAGGGTTCCATCATCCAACCATGTTCGAGGGGCGATGGTGGACAACATGGCTTCCTAGCATCACAAGCAAAATAATGGAAAGAGAATACTTAAAGCCATCGCAGATCTATTGTAATTTAAGTCACAGAAAATCATTAAAAACTGTAAATATTCCTATTAATCAAAACTAGAATCAGCATAGTTCATAGCATGAATCAAAATCGTAGAATCAGTCCCATCACGCCACAAGCTTCACCTCTTAGCCCTAGCTAAGAGGTTTAGCCTGACATGGGGAGATTGGATCTCTCAAAAACACATAGAAAACAATAAACAAGACAAAAAAAAAACTCTAAACTTCTGTCTCCCTCCCCCTCCAAATATCTCAATCGTCGTTTCAATGATCCATCTTCTCCTCTTTATAACTGCAGGAAAGACGGTGGAGAGGCTGGAGTTTTACGCACAAGAGTCGGTCGGTGGAATGTTTACGTAGCAACATCTTGCGCATCCCTGTTTAGCGCAACGAAATTTTGCAGCCAGACCAGACGTTACACAATCCCGTTTGCGCGGATGGGTGACTCGTCTTGGCCATCGGATCTGTTTGGGCTTCTTGAGCTTGGTCGATGGTCCCATGGAAGGGATTAGGACGGCCAGGATCATTGGTCCGATCCTTGCCACGGTCGTAGAATGGCCCAGATCGTCCCGGTCTCTCTGAACGCATGTCAGTGCGTAAAACATACGGAAAACGAAGATTTCTATGATCAATGGGGCCCATGATCGGGTTTTTCCAGGAAATCCACTCCGTCCATTGCACTCTCTTTGAAAAACCGTTCGGATATGGACGATTTTGGATTTCCATTGACGCGGCCCACCTGATTGATCTTGCGGCAAAGACTCTGCCGTTCAGTGCATTTGCAACCTCTGTCTGGCATGTTTCAGACCAAGATCAACTAGATCTTGGTCAGGATCCTCGTCTGATTCGAACGGACGGCTCGGATTGAGCTGATGGATCCATATGGTGGCCCACAGAGATCGTGCGGTGAGGCTCTGTTCAGGCGTTCGCAGTAGCAGGAGATCAGGAAGGAAGATTGCTTCCTTTTCTTGAATTCTTGCCGTCAAACAAGCTTTGACCGTTTGCTTTGGTTCGGTATAGTGCATGTGCACTTTTATGCGTGCACGCTCCATTTGATGTGGGGTCCACCTAGGGTGACTTCTCGAGAGATCAACTCCGTTCATTCGTTTCGTTATCCCGTTTAAAGGGTTGAGACCAAAATTGAAGCATATCTAGAGATCAGGTGGGCCCCAGATTAGTGATTTATGGGATGATCTGTCTGTTGGGCCACTTCCACAAGGATCCAATGGCTGAATTTTGACATGTACGGTTAATTTAGGGTGCTTAGGCCAAATATAAAGTTTCAAGCCAAACAGATGGTGGGAACCCTGTGATCTTGCATTCAGGACGACTTTCAGGCCACTTGAACTGCAATCACTTAATTTTCTTGGATCTCTGGCGTATAAATTCTTTGATCTCGGATCCTTGGGATCCGTCCTTTGCCTTGGTGATTTTAGAGCGTTAAATCCATGCTTTTAGTACCCTTTTCAGTTTAGGCTCCTAAATATACCTTGCATCACAAACACGATTAAAATAAGCCGTTAAACAGTATCATGTTCGCAAAATTGAGTAATAATTGGGGTCTAATATGCAATATTTGACCCTCAACAACTACCACCCAAAATCTATACAAGTAGAGACCTTTCTGCTCAAGAGAAAGGTCTTGCTCTTGAAATATTCTATAAGTTCCTAGGAAGCCTTTCCCTACCCCAATTCCATAAGCTAAAGTGCCTGCAAAATGCGGGAAATATTCACCAGAAAAAAGAAACAGAGAAAACTTGCGTTCGGAAATTGAGAGCTTGGGATTCTCTTACCCCTAGATGCTGAGGTGTATAACTCTACCCTTTTTGGTAATGAGTGCTGGCTTCCTGTAACCCCGCCATGGAAAGAGTTCTCTTGTTGTCTTCTTCTTCCAATTCTCTGGTTCAATTCCAGATCAGTTCAGTAGACCCTTCCAAGGAGAGCACATTTGAAGGAGATAAGCACAGGAAGAGGAACTGAAAACTCAAGACAGCTGATCTGCCACATCCCATCCTGATTTCAGCATTCCCTTCTTCTCTTTCTACTTCTGTTTCTAAGCCAAATTCTCTTTTACTTTTATTTTGAAGCCCAAACAAGTTATATTTTGCTGAAATTTCTTCAAGGAATTTCATTTCTCCCCAAAGTAGAGATCAGGTGTTCACACATATGGGGAAGGGTGGCTAATCCCTTCTTTCATCATAACTGAGGCCCTTGCTCAGAATCTCTGATTTGAGGCATGGAGTCAATTTTCTGAAAACTGGAGAAGATTTTCTCCTTTGATTTTCAGAAAAATTCAAACAACAGCAAGGTTTCTAGTCACTTTTTGAAATGTAATAATTGGCTAGTGGCAATTCATCATCTACTACCACAGGGAGAGCGTGCCTGTTCCGTTCACAGTATGTTTTATTATTCCAAATCTTTATTTTTTCTTTCTTTTGAAGCCATCATGACATGAGGAAATGCTTCTCAAGCCTACTGAAATCAAGCAGTTGTTGTGGAAGATCTTTACTTTTATGTAGGCAATACACCTTGGCTTGTTTCTTTACTCGCAGGAAGGTATCTATTCAGTTAAACGAGTAATCTTGGTTGTAATGCTGTAGGTTTTTTATTTTTATTTTTATTTGAATAAAATGAGATCCATTCATGAAAAAAAGGCCCCCCATGGAAGAAATAGGAATGATGGTTTCATCAAGAGTCATAAGCTTCACCTTTCTTTTTTGGTAATATATATTTTTATCAGGTAGTATGGTTTTAGATGGATAACAATTAACAAATATAAGAATAAAAGATAATGACCCAATGACATACAAAATTAAGGGAGGGATGGAGTCAAAAAAAATAAAGGACGAAATGGGAGTCGAACAAAATTAAGGGAGAGATGGGATCCAGCAAAATTAAGGGACTATCAGTGCTGTAGCTACTAAGGTAGCCACTGCGAGGACCCTAGACTGGGAGATTGTTATCTTCCTCTGATGGGCATGATGTCTGCCTTTCTTCAGGAACTCATGTTTTACAGTCTCCTTCTTTGCTAAATTTATTGTCTGGTTTTCTGATGTTCTGCCATCTTTAGTATGCTTCCTAGGAGGGTAGAACTCTTAAGCTGCAAGTTTTCATTTTTTGTATTGTTCTCATGAAGAGCTTCTCTTAGTATTCTACTTGCATTTCTGCTATGGCCGTGAATCTATGTCAAATTACTCATGGGCTGATTGGCCTTTGATTTCTAACCTTGGTTTCCGTCTTCAGCACCAGCTGTTGTTTATATTTTATCCAATTATTTTTGGGGGAAACCGTCACATGGGGGAGTCCTAGTGTGGGGAACAGTTGTGCTATAAAACATTTTAAATTGCTCTTTTCTTCTTCATAATTTCTTAGGTGTAGAAAAACTAGAAACCAGTCTGGGAGAAAGCAGAAGTGAAAGTTCTTGCCTTATGGCTCCTTTGTGGTGAAACCAAGCATCTTTGCAATGTTTCTTTCCAGATTGTTTTGGAAACGAGCTAAGGTGTTCTTCATAAATTTATTTCGGTTTCAAATCATGGTATCTTACTGCTTTAAAATTGCTTTTTCTGCCCTCGTGTCATTTTTGCTGCTTGAAATTTAGGTTTTAGGATTTTATTGGTGCTTGATTCGGGGCAAACACTAACCCTGCGAAATCTTGGCTGCTTATTTGGAATGTTTTGCTAAGCTGCTCTATTGACCATCTGTTTCATTGAATTGCTCAAAAAAGGAAAAAAAAAAGACCGTCTGTTTCATTGAGCTTAGCGAGAGTTCAACCATATCCTAACTAATCTAATCTTAGTTTCTTGCAAACTTGTGTATGCTTTTTTCTTCTTTCTTTCGTCCTTTCTTTCTTTCTTCTTCTTCTGTCTCTTCTTCTTCTTCTAATTCTTCTTCTTCTTCTTCTTCTTTTTTTTTTTTTTTTTTTTTTTTTTTTTTTTTTTTTTTTTTTTTTTTGTTAATTAAAGCTCATGCTTGAGATGTTTTGTTAAGTCTACACATTTATTTGCTGGATGCTTCAATTTAGCAGGCTAGGTTACAAGACAATTAGTAATGAATCTCATGTTCATGTTAGTTTATAGGTTAGGAGACAATTAGTAATGAATCTCATGTTCATGTTAGTTTAGAGGGTCCCATGTGCGTCTCCTTTTGCAAGTGTTTGATATTTCTGTATCGAACCCTCTCTGCACCTGTTATCTATTGATTGTGTAACTGGACTTTGTTATTTAGCGGATTAGTTTTCTTCTCTCTCTTTCAAGCATGGAGAAAAGCAGAAGTTTGACCACGAGTGCAAGTGGGTCTTTTTTAGGGTAATTGAAATTGATATTTTGACCTCGTGCAATTCTCTTTTCGCATGCACTACTTTCTGTTTTAGTGCTGCTACTATTATTCTTCCAGGATTCTCCATATTTTCTGCATAAAATTTCTCTGTTTTGGGCTGCATGGTTTTAAATTTTACACATAAAAGGAGGAAGTTGAGATCTTATCAATTGAAAGTGGACTGATCAATTATGTTGTTTAGCTGCTGCTACTTTACTTTGTTAGGTTATCAAATCACTGATTAAGTTTTGTTTTTTGTTTTCTTTTTTTGGCAGAGAGGCTCTTGGCATAGCCAGTGTTGTTACGGCGATGATTGGTTTGTCCATACTTCTGTTGTTAGGAGTGCTGGATTGGGATGACTGCTTAGCTGAGAAATCAGCGTGGGATACGTTGGCATGGTTTGCGGTTCTGGTTGGCATGGCTGGCCAGCTGACAAACCTTGGCATAGTGACGTGGATGTCTAACTGTGTGGCCGAGTCTCTTCAGTCCTTCTCGTTAAGCTGGCCAGCTGCATTCTGTGTTCTTCAGGCAGCATATTTCTTCATCCACTACCTATTTGCAAGTCAGACTGGGCATGTAGGAGCCTTGTTCTCTGCATTCCTGGCCATGCACTTGGCATCTGGAGTTCCTGGGGTGTTGGCGGCACTTGCATTGGCATATAATACAAACCTATTTGGTGCACTCACACATTATAGCAGTGGTCAGGCTGCTGTATATTATGGAGGTATTGCTTGTTACTTCTGGATATTTAGATTTTCTTGTTTAGAGTTCATTTTGATATTCAAATACCTAATCGAGCATTTGTTCGGCCAACAAATTGTTCATTTTGAATAGACCTCATGGTGAACCAAATCGATCATATAATGGGCCCTGTTGAAATCTCCCCCTTTAGATATGGCCCTTACTGGCCCCCTGTTGAAATCTCCCCCTTTAGATATGGCCCTTACTGGCCACTGGTTCATTTTAATTGGATCTGTGGGATGATCTGATAAGGTTTAGGATAGAGCAATGTTATCATGGAGGTGGGCCTCATTCTATAATTGCCGAGTTGAACATAAAAATAATGTTCTCTTGAAAAAGAATCATAGATGACCCTATATTCATCTATGATTCTAATAACCTGACCCTATAGTCAGGTTATTAGAATCATTGAGATCTTTCCACCTGAATAAGGTGTATCTATGATTTCTCGTGACGTGTGCTTGTATGATTTGTTTCTGTTCTTCCTCAAATAGTTTTTAGAGAATGAGAACTGATTATCACTTGTATTTTTATTTTTATTTTTATAGCTGGCTACGTTGAGCTGCCAGATGTTTTCAAAGTGGGATTCATAATGGCTGTGATCAATGCTGCGATCTGGGGAGTGGTTGGGACCTTCTGGTGGAAGTTTTTGGGCCTCTATTGAGCTGCTGTATAGTGTAAGTTATCAATTTTTCTCCTGTCATCTGATGTGTCACCTGATGTTTTCCTGTTCGATGGCTTAGTTCGAAAGCATCATTCTTTTCAAGAAAATATCTCAAGTTTTGCTAGGCTTTCCAACTATTTGAGTTCCTCTCAGCAGTACACTGATGTGATAATGTGCAGTGGAATGTGAAAAGAATTCTTTTACAGAATTCATGATATTGTTTTTCTTTTTCTTTCTTATTTCAGACAAAGTAGAACCTTCCGAACATTTAAGGCAATGGATAAGAGGTTACTGTACACTAAGCAGGCCTCAACGAAATCTGGTAAAGATTTGGTGCTTCTTGAGAATAATGAAGACATCTGATTACAAACAGCCATGATCTCAACCAAACAAATGATTAGCAAACCCAGTAGTTAGGGGTGGCAATGGGCAAGGGAGCCCAACGATATGGCCTGGGCTCCTAAACTCGGCCAAAGGGTCAGGACCAGCCTGGCCTTGGCCTTACATTTTTAGCTGTCAATTTAATAAGGTGGTTTTTTTTTTTTTTTTTTTTTGTAATTTAAATGATACTTTTGTAGGATGAGGTGGTTAATACTTGTTGATGTAGGGCAAGTCAAGGACAATCACATTGATGGTTAGGATCAAAAGAAATTGGGCTAGAAAGTTCGATCAAGGGCCCACATGCGTACTATAGCTTTTGATGGTCATAATTTTGTGACTGGTTATCTGTTTCGTGCGTATAATGTATTGTTGGAAAGCTATCAACAAGTTTTAGATGCTTGCCAATGCCAAATGCCATTGGCTCCAAAACTGTTTTTGTGCTCATTTTCGGGGTTAATTTTGAGTTTTGAGTAAAATTTTTTATTTTTAGTAATTATGATTTTTTATTTTTAGATTGTGTTTAGATTTTTATGAGTTATGAAATAGTTTAAAGGTTCTTAATTGAGTCATGATAAAGAGTTTTAGTCAATTTAGAAGTCATTTAATATTTTTAAAAAGTTCATTGTCTTTAATAAATTTACTATTTTAGAAAATTTTCCTATTTCGAAAAGTAATGAATTTAGGGTTCATGACTTCTGTGAGGTGATTTTATTAAGATGTTCTTCAACAATATCAATACCCTTCCCTCAGTTTTAGAGAATTTTCTCCGTCTCAAACTGCTGGTACGCTTTCCGACTTGCGAATACTCAAATGGGGTTTTAGAGAATTTTCTCCTCGTGGATTCAAAGGTTATTTTTAAGAAGACAACGATTTGTTTTCTTCAATCCACGCACCTGTTAGGTTACCTGGTATCAGAGTGAGGTCTTTCATTGGATCATGGTGTCCGGTAGCTGATAGGACAACTACTGGACGGTGACACTCCTGGTGGTATTGTGAGGAACCAAGCGTTATTTAAGGTGAAGTTTTTGGCCTTTTAAGGGTACATTCAGTGTAGGAGACGAAAGCGATGATTGGTCTATTGATTGAGAATTGCAAATATAACCGTGGTGACAAATGGCTCACGACTCTGAGGGGGCTTGCAATCAATCAGTTTGTTCTCAAGTAACCATGCCAAAAGTGTAGGCTACAAACCTGTGGAGGTGAAAGAGTAGACCTATGCAGTTGGGAGTGCCTTTCGAAGGCAGAAGAAGAATGGATGTATGCAGATGAATGAATCTCTTGATGCATCCACGGATGGATCAGCTACTCCAGACGTGCATTGACACATGCCATCACACCGAGAGGGGTCCATCATTGAATTGCTTTTTAGATCCACGTGTTAATGAATGATTAGTCAAAACCTCAATTGACGGATGGATCGGTGGATACAGATGACTCGATGACTTGAGGGATTGATACTTTCATAATCATTCTGTTAAGCTCTAAGCTTATCGTCACCCTTCTACCTCCTCCACAACTCCCAAAGTACATATATCAAAGGTTTGCTGTGGCTGCAATAACAATATAGCTAGTCAACGTTTGTTGAGAGCAAATACAAATCTATTGTTACAAAAGAGGTGGAAGTCGACACACTATATACAAGGAATTTTAAAGAAACAAAAGATGAGATTTTATTTTTTAAAGTTTCATTGTAAATATAAAATTTCAACCTGACATGCATGCTTTCACCATCAGTTGCTACTGAAAATAAAGAAGACACGCTACAAAGGTGTCTCAATGCGATGGGCTACTATTGGTCTTAAATTAAGAGGAAATTTTAAATTTTCAAGTGGAGGGGGTTTGATGTAGGGGAAAGCCAAAGACAATCACATGGACGGTTGGGATCGAAATTGGGTTAGAATGTTCGATCGGCCTAAACATGTACTATAGCTTCTGACCATCGTAACTTTGCAGTTGGTTAGCTGTTTCGTGCCTGTAGCACATCATTGGCATGTAAAGCTATCAATGTGTTCTACATGCTAGTCAATGTTAATGGCTATTGGTCTCGGAACAATTTTTTAAAATTAAGCTGTTTCAAGGGTTAATTTTTGAGGTTTTAAGAAAATATTAACTATTTTTAGAAGAAATTATTTTTATTTTTAGGCTGTTATAGGTTCAGATTATTGGAATAGCTGAAGTCCTCATACGAGTCATGGAAAAGGGTTTTAGTCAGTTTAGAAGTTGTTAAATATTGTTACTAAGTTTTAAGTTTTCCATTTTGTGAAAGTTACTAATTTAGGGGTCATTTGACACCGTGGATTTCAAATCCCCTCGTTGTTTGGCAGCTTAAAGTTACCGGGTTTCATATCCCCTCAAAGAGGGGGTTAGAAATCCATGGTGAGAGCTTGGATTACACCTAAAATCATTTCAATAGTTGCATGTGTAATGTTGATGTCTAAATCTGGTTGGCCCTTCCGCCGCGTCTCCCTCACTTCAACGTACCACCTCTGGAACCTGCACTAAGAAAACAGGCAAAAGTGACCCTGGCTAAGCCGGAGGATCATCCGATGCATAAGTCAGGCCAAGGGAATCGAGGTCTAAGTAGAGAGTAGAGGAGAGAGCATTTGCTATCGCGTACCTGTAGATGTAGTATCGTGTTCTGTTTATACTTGCCTGTGGTATGGCCTGGTCCAACAATCTCGACACGATCAGGGGGATTCCCGGATTGTGGAGATATTTCCCATAATCTGATAATCGTGTCTTGTATAATGCGCATCTGCGGATGAAGTTATAAGCCACGATCAGTTATGACAACTTCCACATTTGGCGTATGCCATTACGCGTCCACTCGACTCGGTTCATCCGACCATAAAATAAAGGATGCGGTCTTTAAGTCCGAGCGGTATCTGACTCGACTTGTTAGGTCGGATCCATCGTGGTCAGCAAAGCTAGTCGTGGTTAGCGAATGATAGGTCATCCGGTCAAAGTATCAGAACTGTTCCGACCTGCACCTCGGCCGAAGACATCTGCTCGTTACTTTATGTGATGCTCGTATCAGGTCGGTCGGGTCTTGCCTCGGACGTCATGACGGCGGGTCGGCTCGGACTGGCGTTTTGTCGTGGGCTCGGATCACCCCATAACATGTAACATGCATGTCACTACACTATCATTCTATTAGGCACATGGCCCGCTAATGATGATCAGCACTGTCCAAACATTGTCCATGTAAATCAACGATTAAAAGTCACTCAGACATGATCTTGTGCTGGTGGCCCATCTGAGACTTAGAATTTCATTATTTTTGGGCAAAGCATATATTTCAGCGCGCTTATCACCACCATTGTGTAAAAAATTACATATCTCACTAATTAGAGATATTAAAGTTGATTTAGTAATTCAATTCAAACCCTGTAAATATACCACACATAAGTACTTTTGGATTAAAGTTGATCCACACTCCGGGGTGCCAAACAAGCTTGGAAGATTTCAAATCTAGGGGGTTTTGAATCCAGGGGGTTCTGAATCCACACTCCCAAACAAGGTTAGGATTTATTCATACTTTCATTAATAATATTAATTACCTTATCTCATTAAAAAAAATTTCTCTCCACTTTTGGATTCAATGGCTATTCTTGAGAAGAAGATGAGGATCTATCCTCTTTTATCCATGTACCCCGTTGATGCTTGCATGGACATTCTCAAGTCATAAAATTGTGGGAACAATGTAGGCAGGCCATCATTTTGAAATGGGATTGGATGAAAACTCTTCCTGGCGGTACACAGCAAGAGGGAGATGCATTCTTGGGAGCGGATTAGGTGCGACCTCGGCCTTATCCAAGACAGTGTGCCCCTTACCATGGGACCCACCTTGACGTATGTGTTCTGTATCCATTTTCCATGTCATTTCAGGGCATCATCCCAAAAATGAAGTAAAACCAATCAGGCGAACCATACCATAGGAAACAGTGGTGGTGGACCATTAATGGGCTACTAAAGTTTTGGATCAAGCTGATATTTGTTTTTTTTCCTTCATCCAGGATCATGTGACCTTATCAACAGATTAGATGGCAAATAACACCCTGATTAATAGCTCAAGTGGTAGACTGAGTGAAAGACACCTCGTTCCAATACGGAGGTCTTGATATGGATTCCCTAATAGGGGTGGCTAACAGTGACGTGTGAACTGAGAGGGCAAAAGTTGCACCTTATGAAGTTTTCAACAGTATTAATCACCACTGTTCCCTAGAGTATGGTCCACCTGAGATTTGGATCTTCATTTTTGGTATCATGTCCTAAAATAATCTGGAAAAACGGATGAACAGAGTGGATACAAAATACATTCATCAAGGTGGGCCCTTCACCATCTTGGGTGAGGCCGGGGTCTCACCTAATCCGCTTCGCATTCTCACCTGCTTATATAATAAGGCGCTAAAGGAAATGCAATTTTCAAGCTGTTTGAATGTCGTTCTTCCAACCCTTATTTACTATCCTTTTCATCTCTATCCTCCCAAAATTACCAAAGGCGATAACAGCGATGTTATTGCCGGTGTGACCTTCTACGTGCCTGCCGAAGATTTAATTTAATTTTTATAAAGGGACCACATATGACGAGTAGGTATATAGAGGCCTACAAACCGTCCAGTCCTTAAAAACTCACATGCTCGCCTGTTTCATGCAGTCCTCGCAAGCTCGTACTCAGAACCGAGGAATGCCCCATCTCCAGCAGCGCGAATGTAAGAACCAAACTCAAAAAGTTCCCATACATGCAACATATATTTGTGATACGGACCTTTCGACCAGTGGGTCCATGGTTAATGTTACTTAAGCCCAAAAGTCAGACCAGTCCACTCATCAGAAGCGCTACATATGTATGTTAAAAAGTCGAGGCATGCATTCAAATTACATATCTGACCCACTTGATGAATAGGCCTACTTGATTTTCAAGCTACAGTACATTCTCTTGGAGGCTAACTTGATGAACGTGGTGGATCTCTCTAATGTCGGCCACATTGGCATGTGTTGGGCGTGTCTTTAAATGCTTTTTTCGATTGAGAAAGTCCACGATTTTAAGGTGCGCTGAGAAAAGCTGCAAAAGCAGAAGGGAGTTTGAAACCAATCTTGGCCTTGCCTTTTCAGATTGATTTCTTGGTCCATTACTCGAGCCTCTTTTTTTCCATGTTCGCCCCCTTTGTGGTGCTTTTAGGAAGGGCGCTGGGACTTGTTCAGTGTCAGTGAGTCTCTGATATGTGCTGCATAAAAATCACACCATCATTTGATCCGCACCGTTAGAGAACTTTTCACCAGAGAAAATGTATACTCTTATTTTTGTCTCTATCTAGGCCCCATGGATCGCACACGTGGTTTTTCAACAATTGCGATCTTTGGTAGATGGCCCACCGTTGTGGGGTCTGCCCAGGTGAAAGTCCCGAGCTTCTGCAAGTGTTCGATTATCTTGCGTGGGAAAAAAAGGCTTTTTAAATAGATGGATGAAAAAGTTGAAAAAATTAGCACGGTGGACACTCCCTTTCTATGTCTATTTTTTTTTGGACCGTGGAAAACTTATATCATTAAAGTAGATTTTTTAGGTATGATAAAAGAATTTTTAACAAAAATATTTCTAATTTTTACTTTTAGAATAAAGTAATTGAAAAAAGTAGAGATATTTTTTGCTTTTACAAGTTGGGCAGGTAGAGGTCTAAATTGATAAAATAGATTTTGTTTGGGTTGAATGGAAAAGTAGATAGTAAGTTAGATCTATAGTAAAAAATTACCTCTATACCAAAAACGAAAAAAATTCGTTGTATTCGCAACTCCTGGTGCTCAGTTGTGAGATCCAAGCCGCTCATCAGGCCAGTTCCTGACAGGACCAAATCTGATTCTCATAATCCGTCCCATATCTCGCTAAACCTGATCGATAATGACAACACTGCCTTTAAGCTATCCATCTTTTCTGTAATCTCATGGCCCCACGAGATGAATGGACAAGAACGGCCTTGTTACCTGGTTATTTTAGCTGCTACGATCACGTAGACATTTGAGTCCTTACACTTGCTCGGGTGGTAGAGTTTCAACTCCCGGTCCTGGGTTCGAGTACCCATAGGTGGTAAAATTCCACCAGCGTGAGTGTGTGGGGGTGTGTGTGCCTGTGTTACAAAAAAAATAAAAATAAAAATAATAATAATAAAAAGGATCACATAGACATGGGCAGTAGGCGAAAAGCGTACGAGTGGACTTGGCAGAAGGCGTTGGAATAAAGAGTCTTTTTCTCCATTTCTCTAACAAAGACGTACTAAATGACAACTAATAGCTACCTGCTACAAATTGGTCCCCTCTCCATGCCTACCCCAACGCAATTTCTCGACTCTTTTGGCTGGATCCTGGCTTTTCGTTGGCATTACTTATTTGATAGTAGCAACCGCGTCTAGGCGAACATACACGTGACACACATGTACTTCAATCGGGTCTCATGTCCCATAATATCACATTGATCTGATTCTGCCTAGCTAGTAGATTTGGACTGCTGGCTAGGGCTGTCAATGGGTACATCAGGTCACGTGTACCCAATGGATCTGACCGGATCATGACCTTTTATGGTGTGGATGTCACATGGTTATGGCAGTGTAACAAACATCATTATTTGTTGATAGGTTTCATGATCCCTGGCTCACGGGCGGGCTACACACAGCGAATGAATACCTGGTCATTCAATCGAATTCCATTTGCTGCGATCCATGTTTTTGAGAATGAGACACCGATCCAAGTCCAGACGTAGCGAGATCTGAACCTAGTTAGTCCGGGTACAAGGCTATCGTGTTGCTCCTCATTTTTTATAATTTTGTCACGCATTCAGTGTGGGTGTATTAGAATTGAATTTACTGTTAAAATTAAACCAAACAATTATAACCCCAAGTGCCGAGATAGCATATACCCAATATATGGGCGAGATCGAATGAGATCAATCACCCATTCAACCACTTGCTTAATATAAATATGATCACGCAATATTCAAAGGGCTAGGTCCATCTTTTGATAATAGGTTATACCTTTGCCTTTCGTATTAAAATTTTTTTTAGTACAAATAAAAGATGGAGAAATGATTTCTTATAGTTGATAATGGAGAACAACTGCAAAGCAACTTCTTGAATGGGATACCGAATTTAGTCTATAAGCATAAATTCAAATTACAAGTAAGATTATCAGCTACTTAATTAGTACTACGAATTATACTATGGAAGAAATCAGTACGCAAAAAGTAAATGATTACACTAAAAAGTATAATTGATTGGGCAAAAGAGTAGAGTGATTACGTAAGATAACAGGTCATTGAAAAGACATTTGAAATAAAAGATATTTGAAAGATATATTGAGTTTGATTGGATTGGTAGGAGATAAAATCTTTATATTGAATTCCTTTGTTATCTATAATTTTATCCGGATTCTTCTCACATTCTAACGATTGCTATAAATACTTAACACCTCGTGTCCTTCTTTGTTTATACTATTGCCATCTGTCTTGAAACCACTTCTACACAATAATTTTTAGATTAACTGTGTAGATATGGTGATGTCACCCTATGTGCTCTAGATATACCATTACAAGACACGCTTTGTATATCCCTGATATACACCATGCAAATCCACCCATACCACGTGTAGCTCACTTTGATTGACTTTCACATAAATTAACGACAATTGGGTTAAATAAACTCCACCTAAGATTACATTAGTAAATTGGATGGTCAGGATCTCTGTAAATGTATGTCAAATATTCGGTGTTTGACATCCGGAATGGCTATCCTTGGATTAGAAATTGAATAGAAAAAATTAATTAAAGTCACTAATGCCAAATGTTATATTGGACACTACAAGAACCGTACGATCTCTTATGATTAGAAAAATTGAAATGTAGGGCCCAGCCAGCTAATCATCTTTAGAAAAGGACAAGCTGTGGGACCATGGCTGAGAAAATGGGAGCCCCTGCATTAAACAAAGTTCGGCGAATTTTCTTATGGGTAGTGATTGTCCAAAAAACGTGATTTATACTGTATGGCAGGTAGCCCATTCACTATCTGAGCTATCAAATGAACAGTTCAGATCTAATCCATGTATGACACGTGTCTAACGATGACACGGACGTACGGTGCTTCCCGTATACACGTGCATGAATCCAGTCCCACGAAGCAAGCGCCTTTATCTTTTCCCTGCCTGAAACCATCCTCCGTATGCGATCAAATGACATACATGAGGCAGGTTCTTCTACAGGCCCTTGCAGACCAAGCTATTCACGTAGGGCCATCCTTCACTACAGGTTGCCGAGTGGTCCACCACTCGGATTTGTAGGTTTTTCACGTTTGTCCATTGATTTCTATGGTGGGGCCCACCTAACCAGAACGTAGAACATTCATGGTGTGGGCCCGAGCATAGTAATCAATGGAGAACTTTGCAAAATCCTCCAAATTGAGTGGTGGCCTACATGGAGACTGGATCGACCTCTCCTTTGGGGCAACTTTCACGGTGGGGCTACTTGTAAACAGGTTGGATGCCATAAAAATACCCTGGTGGGACCCACCTACAGCACTTATCGAATTAGCTTACATCATATCTACATGGGGAAAGTAAGAAAAGTGTAGAAACATGTGCACGTAAGTCAGTGACACATAAATGAAAGCCATGCTCATTTAGTCGTCCATATTGTGGGCCCACCATTTTTTTTTTTTGGTCAGATATATGAGGTTCCCTTGATTTGTTAACTGGCATGCATATCTTGAAACTGTTTCGTTATCAATGCAAAGAGCAACTTGCTTCCGACACTTCAAAGACGTAGCTGAGAGAGCACACTACGGTCGGTCCCACCGGTTGTACCGTACTGTGACGGGTTTTCTGTTTGTACAAGTGGGATCAGTTTTTAGTGATCTAACCGTTGGTATTGTGGGGTCTGACATGAATGACCCATGCACCAAAAATCTCACTCATGGAAAGATACTAAGTCTATAGATACAAGGAAAACAAAGAAAATACAGAAACTATTCTTATATCTTTAAATAGGATCTTCTCTACCAGATTCTTCGTATGTTGGCCATCCATTGTATGTCCCATAAAATCAACGTTTCTGATTGCTGAGAAATCGAACTTACTGTAATGTCTCACCGCCAGAGGATTGGGCACTCCATCCACATGCAAACCATCCTACATGTCTAGGAATATTGGCTATTAAGTGAACTCGTGGCGTACGCTTTTTTGGCGGAAAGTGTGGCATCCTCCGCAGGGACATGCCCAAGGCACGATGTGGCCATTGCTCTGTGTGGGCCATCTTGATGTATTGTGTTTTAACCACGCTCTTCATCTAATTTTTCCAGCTCATTTTAAGGGCATGAGCCCAACAATGATGCAGATTCAAATCTCAAGTGAACCACACACAGAAAACAGTGGGGATTGAATGCCCACCGTTGAAAATTTATTGAGGCCCACAGAAGTTTTACATCAATCTTATTTATATTTGTGTTTTCCCTTCATCTAGGTTTTTGTGACCGACCTCCTAAACAGGTTGGATGGAAAATAAAATATCATGGTGAGCCCTGTTAAGTTTTCAATGGTGGGCGTTCAATCCCACTGTTTTTATTTTTTAATTTTTTGTTGTGTGGTACATTTGAGGTTTAGATATGCATTGTTTTGGGTATTATGCTCTAAAATGAGCTGAAAAAATGGATGGACGGAATGGATAAAACATATACATCACATTGGACCCCACAGAGTTTGGGCCACGTCGTTCTACAGAGACAAAGGCGATCCGCTACCCTTTTTAGCACGTGTCTCGTACAAGCAGTAATATTTCACACGTATTTGCAGGATCGAATCCCTTCATCGGTAGATCCTGTTAGGAAGACACGCATTTCCTTGAAAACCACAAGGATCCGATGATCCGAACGGATCCTACATATATTGATCATAGGATCCGATTGTACACATGTGGATCTGAAGATCAATTCAGCCACACAGTGCGACCCGTCTGATGAGCGGCTTGGATCTTGCACACGCGTGCTGCTGAGAGACAAATGTGCCCACTTCGGACTCGCGCTTCACTGCGTTCCTCCCCGACAATCCACCTCCGAAACGTGAAATCCAACTCAGCAGGTTTTGAAGTGGGCCACACCCTATTTGATGTCGAATCCTGGGTAGGCCGGTGCGGGCAGTTTTAATGGAGGATCCAGATTGGTTGCAATAGCTCTGTTCTTGTCTGCTCTCAATGGGAAAGACAGCGAAGGGATTGTTAATTTTCTTCGCTATTGAAAGAAGCCGTTATCTTTACACGTACCCAATATGAAACACGTGTGTGATATCTGAGTTTTCCTTCTAGATGGCTCGCGATGCACATGGTAAACTGACGGTTTAAGCTGTTTTATTCTGGCCGTTCATTTTTATTTTTTTTTTTGGCATGCTGTGGCCCGTTTAGATGTGAAATGTCTTGATTTATAGGTCAGAAGATCTAAACAGCTCAGCCCACTTGATTGGAAGCTCAGGATTTTCACACGTGTTCGAGATGGGCACGTGCCTACGGTTGGATGGGCAGTGCTCCAATACTCGTATGTTAGCTGCTTCTGCTTGCTTGGTCGGTGGATGGTGGGTATAAACTAAAGAATCTCGTGCACATTGCTCAACCATTGGATCTTGATGAGCCCACGTGGACGGATCACCACCGATGACACATTATGTGGGGGCCACCAACGTATAAGATAGTCGTCTCCGTACGTGGCAGATGTATGATCAAGCTAGCGGGTTCGCGTGTTTGGTTGGTGCAGGGCATTACTAAAACAATGCAGGGATTCTTGCCGCAGATTACTTCATCAAAAGGTAACTGATCATCAGGGACCACGGCCACCAATGTACAATTTATGTGTGGGGCCCACCAAACTAGAAGGAGTTCGTTTCCACACGTGGCAAATGTTTGATAAAGCTCTCAAGGAGGTACTTATGAGTAGTGCAAGGAATTTCAATGAATCATCCATCCGCACACATCATATAAGTAGCATTAAAGGTGCGTTTGGATGCTTTTCCCATTGTGATATAGCTCAATTGAATCTAGACGAAATGGAGAAAATCAAGGTCGGAGAATCTTAAATGGGTGGGGCACTACGTTTGGTCTAGCCACTAAATCTATTGTTCATGATATTTGGTGCAACCAAACGCACCCTAATATCCATGATCACGTATGGTTTATTGGGCGATAAAAAATCCCTTGTATCGTATCAATGTGCTCACTTAAACAAGTGATATTAACCCAATTTGAGTTTTGAAGAAAAAGATATTATTCAATTGATAGCCGTCCAATTCAACTTCGGTTCACATCATGCAAATAATTCTCTGCGAGGACTTTGAAATGTCACACTTAAAGAAAAGGAAAAATCACTGCATCCTATCGTGCAGGGCATGTATTCCGTTACAATGCGGTCCTAATGGAATGTTACCATGTTATTAGCTACATCTTATGATTATTAAATACCCGTACATTTTACATGTGCTATACATCAATTCAAATTAAACGGTCCAAATTTTGGATCCACTGTAAGAGGGATGCAGTTTGGCTAGTGATCCCAATATCAGTCAGCTAGCTGGTGTCCTAGCTATACGGCCCCACTATGATGTATGTGTTTTATCCATGCCGTCCATCCATTCTGTCATCTTATTTTAGGGCGGAAGCTTGAACATTAAGCATATCCAAATCACATGTGAAAACTGTATTGATTGAACATCCACCATTAAAAATTTCCTTAAGCTCATTGTAATGTTTATTTGCCATCTAACCAGCTAATAAGATCATACATACTTAGATAAAGGTAAAATACAAATAACAGCTTGATACAAAACTTTGATGGCCCCAAAAAGTTTTTAAAGATAACCATTCAATCCCCAACATTTCCTGTGGTGTGGGTGACCTAAGTTTTGAATTTGTCTCATTTTTTAACTCTTGTCCAAAAATGAGTTGACAAAATGAATAAATGACATGAATAAAACACATACATCATGTTGGAGTTCACTAACCAAATGGCATCCATGTAAGTGTAATTGGTCGGGATCCCAAAAGAAGATTGGTTAAACCATCCTACCCTTTTATTCTTGGACACTTGTCCACTTAACTAGGATCATGTCTCATAAATCTCAACCAATCAGTTTATTAGTTACTAAATCCATTGTAATTTTTGGTTTATGATACATCTAAACTACGTACTTAGATGATGTATTGATATTTGCCAGCATCGATGTGTAAAATTTCATGGTCCCAACATGTCAACCACCACATTGCCACAGTACAAAAGCTTCTCTTAATGCTGATTGTATCAGATCCAGTACTCCAACCCTCTAACATGTGATGTTGGATTGTGACAATTAACTTTCTTCCATTTATGGCAACCTTTAGCTGGGACCACATTCCCTAATTGATGTGGAAGCGGATTCGCTGGTGTACCACAAACCACCAACCTAGCTAGTGATCTGTGCTAACCTTTCAAAATAGATCAAAGTTACATGGACCCACAATGATGTATTTATCATATCCACACCATTCATCCATTTGGTGAAATCATTTTTATCTTGATCCAAAAAATGAGTCATATCCAAAGCTCAAATGGATCACACAAATAGCAGCGAAGACGACAATTCTCACTGTTAAAACATTTACAGTGCTTACTATAACATTTATATTTCATACGGTCATGCAAACCTAGATGAAGAGTAAAAACAAATACGATATCGGTTCAAAACTTTCATGACCCATAAAAGGTTTTCAATGGTAGAAGTTCAACCCCCTACTACTTTTCACTAGATATTTGGATGTCTTATTTTTCAGCTCAAGCTTCCAAGTGGATAAATGGTTTGGATATAACTCATACCTCATGATGGAACCACAAAAGTTAGTGATGTCAACACACTAAACACACCAACTAAGTCGGTGGTGTGTGGTACACCAGCCAATCCACTTCCAATTGATGTGGCCTATTCGAGTGCAGATTGGGTACTACCCTACCAGGACCTAACTAGAGAAGAATGGACCCATTATGGGGCTATGCTGGGCTTATTGTACTCTATATTTTTTACCCACCATATTCATCTATTGTGACATACCATTTTAAAGCATGAGCTGAAAAAGGTGACAAATCGAACGAACTGGTATTTAATGCCGACCATCAAAAGATCGAGGGGGTCTACAGGAGTATTGGTTCAACATGATATTAATGTTTCCCTTCAACGAAGGTTCACATGGAGAGCAGATTATGTGAGCCCATAGCCTCATCTAAGACTGTGCGGTCCTTATCTTTGGGTTACGGTGGGTCCCACCTTGTTGTATGTGCTATATATTCATGCTGTCCATCTATTTTTCAATATCATTTTAGGGTATTACTCCAAAAATAAAACAATTCAATTATCAGGTGGACCATACAATAAGAAACGGTTGTGATTGACCATTAATTGGCCACAAAAGTTTTGAATCAAGCTGATTTTTGTTTTTTCCCTTTATACATGCTTATTTCACCTTAATTATAAACAAATTGGATGGTAAATAAACACCGTGGAAACATTAGGGTGTATGATAAAAAAGTTTTTAATGGTAGTACAGTCAATCACCACTGTTTCTTATGGGATCATCCACCTGATAATTGAATCTGCTTCATTTTTGGTATAATGCCCTAAAATAATTTGGAAAAGCAGATGGACAGCATGGATATATAATACATAATCAAGCTGGGCTCCACAGTGACCCCACGGTGAGAGCCGCACCATCTTGGGTGAGGTTAGGGTTTCACTTAATCTGCTCTCGTCCTTGTGATCTCATAAACATGTTGGATGGCAAATAAATGTCATGTTACACCCTGGGAGGTTTTCAACTGTATGAGTTTCACTTAATACCGCTTCATGTGTGGTCTACTCGGGCTTTCGTCTTTTTTTTTTTGGGTCATATGCCATGAAACGATCTGTACAAATAGATGGATGGCGTGTATAAAACATATAGATCATTAGAACTGGGTAGAATCCGACCCAAACCGACGGATCGAACCCGATCCGATCCAAATCGAAGGCCAGGATCGCGTCAGATCGAGTAAGCCCACTTAGATCCGACCGTATATCGAGTCGAGTTCGGATCAATGGCCAATTCGGACCGATCGGATCCACGATCCGATCCACACAATGTCCATGCAACACCAATTCCTATAATGTTGTCTACTTGAGATTGGGATATACCTCTTTTTTTGTTTAATACCATGAAATGATTTAGAAAAATAGATGGACGACATCGATGAAATAAATACATCATGGTGGGTCCACAGAGCACCGACCATCAGCCATTGGCCGGTGGCAGGGGAGTAGCCAATCCCTCCTCTCAGCTCATGGCTCGAGGTGCATCGAGCACCGAGCACTAACATAAAAAGGGAAATGGTTCTATACGGTTGAGCTCATGGGAACTTCCCATGAGGTCGAGCTGTGTAGGCCCCACCGTGATGCGTGTCAAACATCAACATTGTGCATTTGATGGGTCCCCTTTAAATTATGGGACCCAAAAATCAGCTGTATACGAAACTCAGGTGGGCCATACCATCTAAAATCATGTGAAGACATTTCTAAAATATACAAAAGCACTTGGCGGGGCCCGCCTAAAATTTGGATGCATTTGAAAACTGGTCAGACCCCTCATCTAAGTGGGACATACATAATGGATGGTCTGGATTTGTGAACCACACCTCGGTGGGCCGAAAAAATAATCATGAATATTTTAATGGGAGGGTAACCCGTAACCCCCCTCAATGTTTGTACGTGAAGTGGACTGGCAGTGACAGGTGTACCAATGCACCAGGTCAGTAGGTGATTTGACGTCAACAAGTTCTGTGGGTCCCATCATGAGGTATGTGTTATATCTAAACTGTCCATCCATTTGGCAAGTTCGTCTTAAGGCTTGAGCCGAAAAATAAGACAAATCTAAATATCAAATGGACCACAATGCAAAAAGCAGTGGGGGTTGAACGTATACCATTAAAATAGAGGATTTGATCTGAACCGTACCCAACCCGATTTGACTCAGTTTCCCTAATCGAATCGGACTCGGTTCGGGTTAGGCTAGCAATGCGACGGATCGAATTAAGTCCGAGGACCTGGACTCGGTCCCGGATTGGATCGAGTTTGGATCATGGAATTGAAAGTTTGGGACCGAGTTGAGTTGGACCCAATCTGCTTTAACTCTTGGTCTGACACGACTCGATGCCCACCTCTATAGGTCATAGTGACCTGATCGTCCGTCTCTAGTTAGGTACTATTGTTGGGAGGCAGTACCCAATCCGCGCGCCTGATTCACCACTAAGCTTTGTAGGTTTGCTTATAGCTTAACTTACAATGCGATGGATGGAGCGAACGTTGATGTTTTTATGACATCTAATCTGTCCATCATATGCACCTGCTCATATTTTTCTGGGAACCAAAGAATTAAGCTGATTTAGAACTTATGTGGGCCACACCACAGGAAATAGTTTTGATGCAAATGCTGACCAGTAAAAACCTTCAATTTTTTTTTTATATATGACATCCAACCCGTTCAGAAGACGTGACCATCATGATGAATGGACACTTCCAAAAATCAGCCCATTCCAAAGCTCAAATGGCCCAATCATTGCTTTTTAGGTGTTTTATGCATGACTTATATGGTCTAGTGCATTCGAGATTTGGACTACTTAGCTTTGAGAAATTTCAGACTGTAAACCCTACCTTTTACCCGGCATCTTTTCCAAACGTTCCCAAACTTTACTTTTGAAAACTAAACCATTCTGTACGGACACACTATTTTCAAACAAAATACCCTTTCATTCAGCATGGTTGCACCGTCTATTCTGTAGATATATGGCTATGGATTACAATCATAGCTATTGGCAGCTTAGGTTGTATAATGTGGAAAGGCTCGCTGGCTACACTACAAATAAGTATGGTTATAATCCGTAGCTATATGTCTATTAGAATGGACAGTGCAACTGTGCTGAATGTAAGGGTATGTCGTGTACATTGAGTCGAGCTGGACTCAACTCAACTCGGCTCGGCCACTAGCTGACCTCAGTTCGAACTCAGCTCGACTCAGTTCGGTCAGCAGATTGGACTAGTTTGAGTCGAGTTCGTCTATGCAGCATTTCCACAAACACGTAGACTGCACCTTCAAAAACTTACTCTATGTAAAACAACAACAAAGGTTTTTTCGGTATTTTATCAAACACTTTCTAAGCAATATAAAAATCAAGGAAAAAAAATTTTGTTTCACATACATACCTTCCTTGCCACCAGACACACTTCATTGAATCATTTCATCAAACACTTGGTGAGCAACACCAATATTAAAGTAACCGAGTCACCAAACTGGTTCGATTCGAGTTCGATTTGAGCTGGGTTCCATCCGAGTCGAGTTGAGCTGGGGCCAGCTCAAACTCATTTTCGAGCTCAAAAAATCAGCTCAACGTGGCTTGAACTCAACTTCAAACCTAGTTGAATTGAACCTTTTCGAGTCAGTCAAGCAAGCTAACTGAGCTAGCTCAGTTCATATACACCTCTAGCCTTGTTGAATGCAAGGGTATTTTCGCATGAAAATGGTGTCCTTACAAAATGATTTAGTTTTGAAAAATAAAGTTTGGGAGCATTTGGAAAAGGCACTGGATAAAAGGTGGAGTTTACAATCAGAAATTTCTCCTTAGCTTTATCATGCGCCGAAAGAACATGGAGGTTCACACATGATGGACGGATTGGATGTCATGCACGCATCACGGTGGCCCCACAGATTTTAGGCAACATACTAGGAAGTAACATTCTAGTCGTGACATTTCTCCTATTCCCGTACCTCTTTCCACAGCGAGGATGGTCTGTGGGTCCATAGATTCTGAACATGCGGGCCATGTTTTTGTGATCAAACCCATTGATTTGACGGTCCGTACCTTGGATGAGTCGTGCCTCAAAAATCTTAGGGGCCGTTTAGCGCATAGGTTTAAATGGGATTAGGTGGGAGTGGGTTTTAAGATCCCATGGATCGTTGTAATGTTCTGCTTGTGACTCACATAAGGTATGGGCCGCGAAGCCACTTCTTTGAATCAACGCTCGGGGAAGGGTTTCTACAATCCTAATTTGGATTTCATGTGGCTAGTGCTCGGTGTTATGTGGACCCCACCATAATGTATGTGTTTTATCTATGTTGTCCATCCATTTTGAAATATAATTTTAGGGCTTGATCCAAAAAATGAGGTAGATATAAATCTCAGGTGGGCCACACCATGGGAAAACAATAGTGATTGAATTACACCATTAAAAACCTCCTAGAGCAAATGTGCCGCCCACTTGTGATTTGGATCAAACTCATTTTTGAGCTCGTACCATAAAGTGAATGGGTGGAAGGCATGGATGAAACACATACATCATAGTGGGGCCCACGGATTACTGACTGATAGTGGCAAGATGGTAGCCAATCTATTTTCCAAACATGAAGTGGGATGACTTTCAAGTCATGGGATTAGACGGCTATCCTGACACAGTGTAATCGTTACATTCTGATAATTTCGTCCCACTGAAACCTATCTAATCCCATCCTCCAAACACCCCCTTAGCCTACCAACCTAGGGCCTGTATTTAGGGTTAGAAAATAGAGCAATATTGTAGATAAGATAGTATGCGGTTGGCATCTTCTAATCCAGTATCATCAGTGGAACCCATCAGCTCAAAGGTCTTGACGATCACACCGGTCGTATACGCGTGAAGAATCATGTTCTTCGGACGATGTACGTTTGCTAATGAGCTGTACCCAGTAATTACTTTTCTACCGTAATCTACGCCAACCATACGTGCACGAGAATAACCTCGATCACACTGCCAGAGTTTGATAGTTTACGCGCATGCATTCAGAAACTGTCCAGATATCATATGTTTAACTCAAACGTACCATTGAAATGGTGGGCCTCTCTTTAAATAGTTCATAAACAAATGGCTATAGCGAAATTATATCCTCACTACACGATTTGTGGACACATGATGAACGGTTAAAAATGAAAGTAGTCACGGCTTGTAGTTCAACATCTACCTATTGAAAGTTATTGAAAGTTATGATCGTCCCGTCAATTGATTTCAGTTTTATGTCCCATCTATATTTCTTTCCTTGATTTAGATGTTTTAATTTTGAGTCCCCGCGTATCAACTACCTCACGCTGCTGGAGTATCAATTCAAATGCACAAAAATGTATTGAGACTGACAGAGCGATCAGGGATAGGGTGTATATATACACACCACAAGATCCGTGCGTTGTTGAATGATCATCATCGGACCATGACTGCAACATCCACTCCCTGCGCAGGTATGGGGCCCATTTTTTCAGTGGCATGTGCCAAATTAGCGGAACCACCATCTTCCTAATGGAAGGCGAAGAACAAAAGTACAACCGTAATACACATCATAAGCAGATAATCGACGTGCAAGATCTTTCAATCTAAAAGATATTCTTTCCATACCTCACCTACAATGGGCCCCACCATTCCAATGGTCTAGATCACCTGACTCGTACGAAAAAAAAACTAGAATTAAAACCAGAGTGTCCAGTGCATATCCACAGATTGTGGCAAATGAAATTCCTCGGGAATAGTGTCGATCACATCTTACGGACGAAATGAAAGCTCCATCGACGCCCGTTACATCGCACCGTCCGTGATTGCCTCGGACATGTCCTTATGAGACCTTGGACGCGAAAACACCACATCTTCCATTATCGGCGAGGAATAGCGAGTACTCTTCACGTCTAGTCTATCTACGCCTATCAACGCCTTAGCAACCGCTTTCATGTCTGTGTCTATCGCGACGCGGCTTCGGTGGATCTCCGGAATCACCGGCCTCGGTGGATCCCTGCTGTGGGGTCCACCATGATGAATTTACTAAATATACACACCGTCCATCCGTTTTAACAGATCATTTTAGGGTACGATCAAAAAATCAATCAGATCCAAATCTCAGGTGGACCACACCACATGAAACAGTAGTAATTGAATACCCACCATTAAAAACTTCTTAGAGGCCAGCAGAATATTTATTGCCATCCAACCTGTTGATAAGGTCACGAAGACCTGGACGAAGGGACCACACGAGTACCACTTCATCCAAAATCTCTGTGGCCCACAAGATGCTTTTAATTGTCAGTCACTACTCTTTCCTGTGCTGTGGTCTACTAATGAGATTTGGATCTTCATTTTTTTCTTAATCATATCCTAAAATGAGCTGTAAAAACGGATGGACGGTGTGGATTTAAGGTACATACATCACGGTGAGCCCCACACTTAGGGATCCACCGAATCCGCGTCCGTACAATTTTGGAGAGTTATTTGATACTGTGGCAGCGTATGACTCTTGACACGCGCGCACTCCAATGTTACATAAGCGGTATTCTTGTTCATTGAAAATCGGACCAGTACATATTATTTCATTTTAGCCGTTCAATAAAGACACCCAATCATCGTTGGATAATCATATAAGCTGAATTTTTGTTTCATGACACCTGACGAGGGACCCATAATTTAGGAAGTTTAATTTGAATTAGTTGTATGCCAATTATGCAATTTCGAAATGCCTGCATATCATCACGCTCTGGCCGAGCATCAAAGTTTCGTAAGGTGGGCTGAGGCGGAAACGGATATCCTGGGGACCAGGTGACGCGACTCCGTGGGGCCACCCCGGTGTATGCTCTTTATGCACACTGTTTATTAGTTTTGCCCTCTTAATTCAGGGCGTAATTTTAAAATTAGATATATAGTTGGACAGAATTCGATCAGATCTAATAGATCCAACTAGATTCGATTCGAACCGAAGGTCGGGATTAGGTAAGATTGAATAGGCCCACTCAAATTCGACTGTACATCGAGTCAAGTTCGGATTAGTCGCCAATCCAATCCTCACAATATATATTCAATATTATTTCCTATAATATTGTCCACTTGAAATTGAGATATACCTTATTTTTTATTTAATATCATAAAATGATCAAAAAAAATATATAAATGACATGGATGAAATAAATATATTATGTTGAGGCCCACAAAACACCGGCTATTGAGTAGCCAACCCATCCTCCCACTCACAAGGTGAAGCGGGGGATTGCGTTGTGAGTAACCCACTACTATTAGCCTATAGAGTAAATTTTGTGAGGTCCACCATGATACATGTATTTTATCCGCTCCATCAATCCTTTTTAACAGATAAATTTAGATGTCGATTTCAAAAATGAGGCATATTCAATGTTTAAATGGACCATACCACAAGAAATAGTTATATTAAACATCTACCCTTGAAAATTTCTTAGGGGCTACAAAAGTTTTGGATCAAGCTTATATTTGTTTTTTCCCTTCATCCATGTATGTATGATCTTATGAACAGTTTGGATGACAAATAAACATCACTGTGGGGCCTATCAAGGTTTGAAGGGTGGAAATCATTATCCCCACCGTTTCTTGTGGTAGGATCCACTTGATCTTTGTATATGCTTCAAGTTTGGGCTCAACCCCTTAAATTAGATGAAAAAATGAATGGAAGGAGTGGATAAGTTGCATACAATCAAGGTGGGCCCAATTGAGTTTGCTCATTATCATAAGAGCCTACTGAGTACCTGAGTAAGCAATCCGATTTCGTGGTACACACGCACCCGTTATTGATATATGGACGTCAGCAAGTTCTGGGGGTCTCATAATGATATATGTGTTAAATCCAAACTGTCCATCTATTTCACGGGCTCATCTTAAGGCTTGAGCCTAAAAATAAGACAGATCTAAAGATTAAGTGGACCACATTGTAAAAAATAGTGGGGGCTAAATGCCTATCATTGAAACTCTTTTAGGGGTCATAGAAGTTTTGGATCAATATGAAATTTATTTTTCTTCTTCATTCACGTAATTATAATCTTATTAACAGATTAGATGAAAAATAAACATTACAGTGGGCCCTATGAAATTTTTAACGGCAAAAATTATATATATGTTTTTTAAAATTTTTAGAAGATTCAATTTTGATCGTACCCAATCCGATCTAAATCGGTTTACTTGATTGAGTCCGACTCGGTCAAGTCTGGCCAGCAGTGCAACGGATTGGATCAAGTTAGAGGACCTAGACTCATCCTGATCGAATCAAATCCAGGATAGTACGTTGAAAATTTCGAACCGATTTGAATTGAACCAATCTGGTCTGACTCGACTTGATGCCCACCTCTAATTAGATAGATGGAACATGGAGTTTGAAGGCTTACAATTGAAAATTTCTTGGGCATCACAAAAGTTTTGAATCATGCTGAAATTTATGTTTTCCTTTAGTCAATGGCATGTAACCTTGTAAATAGTCTCCAGGCAACTAGGCATCACGGGAGGCTTAAGAATGTTTCAATGGTGCATGTCATTATCTCTACTAAGTCTAATGGTGTTGTCCACTTGAGCTTCGGATGTTATTCATTTTTGGGCTCGTGACTTAACATGAGCGGGCAAAATAGATAAACCGCCTAGATAAAACACATATATCATGTTAGCCCTACATAATCAGTAACCCTGGTAACTTCGTCTCCACGCAATCACCGTCCGTCGGTGACCCCAACAACACGTAGCTACTTGATCGTGGGAAGGTCCTTGGACATCATTGTCTGTACTGTTTCCTTTCGTGTGGTCCACTTAAGCTTTTGATATGCTTTAATTTTGGTCTCACGCCCTAAAATAAGGGGACAAGAGTGATGGACGGCGTGGATGAAAAACATACATCACCGTGGACTCCACAGAGTCCTGACACAGCATAGACCCCACATTCCGCGTCATGGGGACAGTGGATCGCTCTTTTAATTCTAATTAAACAACGATAAATGATACCAATGCAGCGGTCCTATATGAACTCTCAATGCAGATATTTGTTTCTTGCCAATGCATTATCGAAAGGTGGGCCACACCATGACTTTCTTCTGGTATGAAAATCTAACCAACCCACTCATAAGCCAGAATACAACATGATCAAAATCAATAAACAGCTAATGGCATGATCCAGTGTAATGGTGTGGCCCACCTAATATGTAGATCGGTTTAATTCTCATAACATCAGGATGGCCCATCTTTTTAACGGATCAGATCCAAACATGACCCGTTGAGACCATGAATGTTGTTGACATTTTGGGCCCTACTTCACATTTTAAGGACATGATTTTAATTTAGGGAACATGGGTCGTCGACGTCAAGACTTGGCATAATTGTTGATATGACTTTTACATAATAGATATTAGAACTTTCCTAATTCCAATGTGAGAATGTATGTTCGACTTTTTGAAAAGTTGTAGTTCCACTCAGTCTCGAAATGAGGTATCTCCGATCAGTCTGTCAGTTGAGCTATGGGTCTGGGTGTACTCTTGATGAGAAGTTACTAACCATTGGGTGTGAATGGTTGGGAGATATATAGAGGAACGCTCACTTGTGAACCGGTTTGTACGTGCTATGTATGAACTTTTTTGAGAACCCATCATAGGTGATGTGGATCCTAAATCTGAACCGTTCATGTGAAGCAGCACCCCGTGAAACTCCTCTGGCCAAAGTTTTAATTTGATCCAAAACTTGATGGGCCATGAAATATGAAAACAGTTTTCTCCCTTAATTTGCATTTCTCTTTGCTATGACCCACTAGCATTTTGGAAAACAAACTTCAGCCTTAGGGGTTTCACGGGGTGCTGCTTCACATGAACGGCTCAGATTTAGGATCCACATCACCTATGATGGCTTCTCAAAAAGGTTTGTATACGAACTGGTTCTCAAGTGAGCGTTCCTCGATATATATATATATATACATATATATACATACACACATGAAATGCTCACCTATTATACGTGATGTGGATCTAAAATCTGAACTGTTCATGTGAAGCGGCACCTCGTAAAACCCCTTAAGGCCAAGTTTTACTTTGATCTAAAACTTTTATTGGCCATGAAAAATGAAAACAGTTTTCTTCCTTGATTTGCATTTCTCTTTGTTATGACCCACCAGAATTTTAGATCGGAGTGAAAATTTATAACATGAGGTTTCATGGGATTCCGCATCACATGGACTGTTCAGATTAGACACCCTTGGCACGTGTGCAGAGGTGTGCATGCGTGTAGGTGCGTAGGGGAGCATGACTCTCTCTCTCTCTCTCTATATATATATATATATATATATATATATATATATATATTAACACACGCACACACCCACCTCCTCACACTCACCCCACAATGGGATTTCACCGGCTATGGATACTTGAACCCTTGACTGGGTGTTGAAACTCCTGAGAGTCTACCACTGGCCAGGAGATTATATCACGTATGCATATAACATCAAACCACAAAACGCTTGCTCACCACTCTTTTATAGTACAAAAGTTCGGATGGCCTGCTCATCAAATAAGGAAGACGCTTGCATTGATTCTTACTCTTGGATATCCATTTTTCTACAGCATTGGTGGCTAAGTTAGCTAAATTTTGGTACTCAAAAGTAGTCAGGGGGAATATGGTCTTGTAATTATGAACAGATTTTGGGTCCACCAGAATCTATGTATAACAATGGAGACTCCAGATGACTAGATTCATTGTTCCTACTGCAGATGTGGGTTCCATAGATTGGACAATCTAGCTAGTCTTTAGCAATTATCACTAAATAGTAAGGCAGCGGTCCTATATGAACTCTCAATGCAGATATTTGTTTCTTGCCAATGCATTATCGAAAGGTGGGCCACACCGTGACTTTCTTCTGGTATGAAAATCTAGCCAACCTACTCATAAGCCAGAATACAACATGATCAAAATCATTAAACAGCTAATGGCATGATCCAGTGTAATGGTGTGGCCCACCCAATATGTAGATCGGTTTAATTTGCATAACATCAGGATGGCCCATCTTTTTAACGGATCAGATCCGAACATGACCCGTTGAGACCATGAATGTTGTTGACCATTCGGGCCCAACTTCACATTTTAAGGACATGATCTATAAATTTAGGAAACATGGGTCATGGACGTCAAGACTTGGCATAATTGTGGATATGACTTCTACATAATAGAAATTAAAACTTTCCGATGTGAGAATGTATGTTCGGCTTTATGAAAAGTTATTTTTTCCTTGGGGGAGCTTGTTAGTAAACACCCATGTTGGGGGGGTGTGGTCCATGTCAATGCACACACTCCATGTTAGCCACCCCTCTAGGGATCGATACCAAACCTCAAGTGTTGAAATGAGATATCTCCACTCAGTCTGCCAGTTGACCGTAATGGTCGGTGTGTGTGTATATATATACACACACACACCCCGAAAGGCTCACCTAGAACTAGTTTGTACATAGTAAGTATGAACTTTTTTGAGAACCCTTCATACGTGATGTGGATCCAAAATTTGAACCGTTCATGTGAAGCAACACCTCGTGAAACCTCCCAGGCCCAAGTTTTACTTTGATCTAAAATTTTTATGGGCCATAAAAATTGAAAATAATTTCCTCCTTTGATTTGTGTTTTTCTTTGCTATGGCCCCACCAAAATCTTAGTTCAGGGTGAAATTTTGTCACATGAGGTTTTATGGAATTCCGCACCATGTGGATTTTTCAAATTAGACACTTATGGCACGTGTACAGAGGTGCACACCTGCATAGGTGCGCAGGGGAGCATGACTCTCTCTCTCTCTCTATATATATATATATACACACACACATGCACACACACCCACCTCCACACACTCAACCTGCAATGGGATTTCACCACCTATAGATACTTGAACCCATGACTGGGTGTTGAAACTCCTGAGAGTCTACCACCTGAGCAAGAGTAGGGATCCAATGGTTGGGATATTATATCCCGTGTGTATACAACATCCATCCGCAGAACGCTTGCTCACCACTCTTTTATGGTACAAAAATCCGGATGGTCCCCTCATCAAATAAGCAAGACACTTGCATTGATTCTAACTTTTGGATATCCATTTCTCTACAGCATTGGTGGATAAGTTAGCTAAATTTTGGTACTCAAAGTAGTCAGGGGGAGCATGGTCCTGTAATTGTGAACAGATTTCGGTTAGAATCTATGTATAACAATGGAGACTCCAGATGAGTAGATTCATTGTTCCTACTGCAGATGTGGGTTCCATAGATTGGATAATCTAGCTAGTCTTTAGCAATTATCACTATATAGTAAGTTAAAAAGAAAAACAAACAAAAGTCTAAATTCATTAAGGAAAGATGTATGATTTTTGTTTAATTGGACAACTGTGTGTCCATGGTGGGGTAAATGTTTCTAGATGGATATGTGAGTGGGAATGCAATACTATTTATGTAAGTTGATTATCCAAACCATCCATTTAGAAGTTCCCATTATCTATGGGCCACAGTGTGAAAATCTGATTAATTAGCGATCTACAGTCCATGCAAAGTTAGTTGGACAGGTGAGGAAGCGATCATTGTCTTCTTTCTCCAAGCTAATTCTTGAATTACAAGGTGAAAAATCTCTAAAAAAGAATTTTATTTAGAATGATGAAAAGATTGTCTCTTTAAAAAGTAGTTAATATAGTTAATATAACTTATAACTTTTCTGAAATAGTAAGCTGTAATAATAAACTTATCAAAAATGGTAAAATTATCTTATCCCATTCAAACTCTCTTACTTCAAACAATGACTTCAAGTGATTACAAGACTAAACAACTAAAAATAATAAAAACCTTACCTCATTAACACTAATAAATTTTGATTTAAAACTCATATCAAACCCTTAAAAAATTGAATTTTGCAAAAACATTAAAAGCCAGAGAACTTTTAGTTAAATAATATAGTGCTCATTGGTGGTTTTTCTGCAACATATCAAACATGCAAAGGGTTAATTAATCACAAAATTATGGTCATCAGAAGCTATAAAGTGTGTTAAATCTAAATCAATCTTTCTTGAATGATTTTTATTATTATTATGGCCATCCATGAAATTATTCGCTAATTACTTTTCCTATATTATACAAGAGTTTGTATTCCTATGAGTACATTTCCCATGTAGCTATATAATCAGGGTCTAGACTCAACGTTTCCAAGGCATTTTTCCATCAAAATACAAAGAATCTTCTTACTCACCAATTGGGTTAGCTTGGCCATTTAAGATACGTTAGACTGTTCTAATTAGGGAGCAGCTTGCTACTGCAGCTTATCTATGGCCAATGGTTAGCTAATGGATGAAATCAACTTACAACTCAAATTTCTACATCAAATCATCAAGATGGGATAGCTAAAAAGCCCAGTGTTGGAGCACAAGTCATTCGATAAACTCAACCTTATAAAATACCAAGATCACACAAGCCCAAAAGTAGGTCTACCGGGTAAAATAATTGCATTGTTGGAACACAAAAATATATAGTATCTTCACTCATAGAAACAATGCCGGAGGGTGAAAATGATAGTGTTGAAGATCAGGAAGTCCTCAACCCTCTAGGACACATAAATACTCTCTATGCCCATCTTTGGAATGCAGAAATAGTTTTTCCACTCCCACGAAATCAATCTGCACCACATACGCTGTACAAAAATTACTCTTTAAGCTGGCACAAATTTATGGACAGCCCTAAAACAATTATCCTTCCCCTACAGCTTATCTCTTAGCTTTTTATTCATATTTTAATTCTTTTCTTATTGGATCTTAAGATTATGCAAGTATTTTCATTAATGGAGATTGTAGACTGTCTTTTACCAACAATAGAAAAGGTTACATAAGAAAGTGGTTTCAGTGCTTGTTAGCAAATAGATACCTAAATAAAGCCCTAAGCATTGGGTTTTGGAATAAGAAAAATTGTGATTTTCTTTCCTTTAGATTTTTCAAGTGTGAGAGATAGCTAAGGCCCTTAAACTTTCCAAAGGTCTATCGATTCGAGAACATATTCAAGATCTCAGCTCGATGTCCTTGCATCATTCTCCACTGAATTGATGCTATGTTTTGAGAACTAGGGAGGAATGTTCGTTAGTTGGTCCACGTATACAAAATGAATGAAGGGTGAAGTGAAATTGACAAGTGTCCGTAATCGTATGTACAACATTAATTGGCCCACTTGATAATTTTTAGTACTGATTCAATACACTCGTATAGATGTGTTTGAGGCATAGCAAAATACCGAGTGCAGGAGTGATCAACGGCTCTGATCTTGCACACATGCTCCTCTTTCTCTTTATCAGGCGACTGCAATCTCATTTCTAACTCGAGAACTGATGTCCTCCCAGAACCTCGTGCTCTACTGTCTGTACAGCTAAGATGCCCGTTCTACAGGGCATCCATGGAGATCACCGTCCACTCATCACATAAGATATGCCCCACTATTAGAATTAACGGATAACCGATTTTCTGACATGGTGCTCATCTATGGCCCACCTGACGAATGGATCTGCCTCGTTTTTTAGGAGACTAATATTGATTGTGGGTACTACCGTTTTAATGGTCCTGATTTCCCATACAAATATTCGATCACCGGAGAAGATGGTAACGCACCACAAGTTTCGGTACCGTACCTGCAAGTGATCAATTCCCCTCTCACAGACCAGAACCGGTCCCGATTTAAAAGCAATGTACCACAACTCAGCGTACCGTACCATTTTTTTCCGCCAACATACGACTTTTTACGCCATCAATACCATTAAAAATACGGGTCCGACTACGTACATCACCTGCTGCAAAAGTGAATCCGTTTGGATTATCAGATCGGCCAAACCATTTGAATCAACCGACAACATGACTCGACAGCCAGGTTTGGCCCACCTAGCGACCGGATCGGCTTCATTTTCGACAGTGTGATCTTCAAGGTGGGCCATTTTTTTCATGGTAACTATTCCCTGAAAAATGGCATGTGTGTAGGGACGAAGCGGATTGGCTGGTGTACCACACACCACCGACCTGGCTGGTGTGGGTACATGTAGTGCGAAGATGAGCGCTGACGGTCCTCGTGCTCCCACTTGTACAAACGGTTCATATAAGATCAAAGTTACATTGGCCCTAGAATGATGTATTTATTATATCCATACCGTTCATATATTTGGCGAGATCATTTTCAAGCATTAGACTAAAAATGATTTATTTCTAAAGTTTAAGTGGACCACATCACAAATGGCAGAGGAACTGTGATTCTCACCGTTAAAACATCCTTAGTTTTCCCTTCAATTTGTTAACCAGGTCTCGAGAACTGGGATGAAGAGGAAAAACAAATATCATATTCATCCAGAACTAGTGACCCCCAAAAGGATTTGAATGGTAGACGTTCAATCCATCCATGCTGCAGTGTGGTCTAATTAATCTTTATATTTGTTACATTTTTCATTTTAAGCCGTATGATGAGCTCGTCAAATGGACGGACGATTTGGATATAACCCATATCTCATGATAAGACCCACAGAAATTGGCGACGTCAACAAAACAGCATGGTCGGTGTTGCGTTGTACACCAGCCAATCCGATTCCCAGCAGGGATGAATGGTATGGTACCAGAAGACAGTGCGGCCCTCTTCGTGGGGCCTGCCTTGATATATGTATCATGTATCCATACCGTCCATTCGTTTTTTTAGATCATGTTAGTTCATTATCTAACAAATGAAGCAGATCTAATCATCAAATGTACCATATCATAGAAAATAGTGGTGACTGATCATGCTACCGTTAAAAACTTTTTAAAACTACTTGAATGTTTTAATGTTTATTTTCCATCACGTAAGCCTGGATGAATGGAAAAAATAAATATCTGCTTGGTCCAAAACTTTTGTGACCCATTAATGGTCAATCACAACTGCTTCCTACGGTATAGTCCATTTCATTATCGGATCTATTTCATTTTTTGAGATAATGCCCTGAAACGATGAAATGATACGAAAAGATGGATGGATGGACTGATGGAGAATGCATTGATCAAGGTTGGCCATCACGTTAACGAACGTAGTCTTGGGTGAATACGGGGTCTCACCTACTGCGCTCCCCCACAAATTGTGGTACGGTTGCCTGGAGTGATCAGTTCTCGCAAAAGATCTCTTCCCCACAGGTTCCGGTCGAAAGGATGAGGTTGACTGGCAAATGTCTGTCTTATTGCATTTGAGGCGGATTTCATTTCAATCTTCATTTCGTTTTAACTCGAGTCAGTTTCTAACCCTATTTCTAACCCAGGTAGGTTTATTTATAGAGAGAGAGAGAGTCGCCAGCGAAGTCACGAAAGGGTAGACATGATGATATTGGACCTGCCTGCCTTGTTCTCTCTCTCTCCCCCCCTCAAAATCTCTCTTGTATTGATTGGGCAATAATGAGATAGAAGGAGAGTAGTGTGTTTCCACTGTTTGGCTTGTGGGTTTTCTCTTTCCTGATTTTTTTTTTTTGATGGGTTCTGAAAGAGAGGAATTTTGCAGAGAGAAGAGAAGTGAGAAACCCAAGTGCGGGTTTTGGCAGTTCAATGGTTATGTTTGTATTATTGCTTTCATGCTCATGGAAGTGAAATTTCCTAGGCTTTTCTCAAACTGCAGAGGTGTTGATTTCCTTCACCATCTCAGCTAGACAGAGAGAGTGAGCTCTGTAATAAAAGAAAGAGGAAAGAATTCCTTGTTTGATTCTGGTTTTTAGGAATTTCAATTCTTGAGTCATGAAGCGGCCGAGTATCTCAGATTCCTCAGGTGTTATGATTCCTGTCTGCTCATCTGCAGGTAATCTTGATTATCAGTAGTCATCATATACATGCCTTTGCAATTTGCTACCCCACCTCTTGATGATCCAGACCGTTCATTGGGTGCCTCTGTAGGTGGGCCATGCATGTGGGAAAACTATCAACGTTCCTATAAAGTTTGAGTTAGTACCAGCTGCACATAAACACACATTCTTAGTTTCCTTTGTATGGACGGCTGTGATTTGAGGGCATTGGGTCATTCCCCATCCACAGCTCGTCCTGTCAGATGAACGGTCTGGATCAAGGAACCATGGGTTCCATTTATTACGTTGGACTAATTCTCTCATTTTTTCACTCTTGCTTTCCATACTGCTGTTGCTTTCAGAAACCAAAGGCTCAGGAAGCAACAACAATGTCTACAATAGGGGATTTCGATCCATGTTAGATAGCATGGACGATGAAGATTGCATTGAAGAATCCGGACTGATCGGTGAAAAGAAGCGGCGTCTCAGCATTGAGCAGGTGAAGACCTTGGAGAAGAGCTTCGAAGTCGAAAACAAGCTCGAGCCCGAGCGGAAGTTGACGCTGGCTCGAGAACTAGGATTGCAGCCACGGCAGGTTGCCGTTTGGTTCCAAAACCGGCGAGCCCGTTGGAAAACCAAGCAATTGGAGAAAGATTATGGCCTCTTGAAGTCCGATTACGAATCTCTTAAGCTCAATTTCGATATTCTCCGTCGCGACAACGAAGCGTTGTCAGTAGAGGTTGGTCATTGCTCTTTGCTGTTTTGAAATTCTCTAAGAAATTGAATCGGGTCGGTTCGAATTTTAATTCTAATTCTGTTTCTGCAGATAAAAGAACTGAAATCGAAGCTCGGAGTGAAGAACGTAGAGAACGGCTGCCGTGTAAAACAGGAAATCATTCAATCTGAATCGAAAAACAGGGTATTGGAACAGAGCAAGATGGAGGACGATATCGATCAGAGCCATGAGCATTGTGATGGCGGGCTCATGATGTTTGGCGACTTCAAAGATGGATCGTCGGACAGTGATTCGAGCGCGATCTTAAACGAAGATAACGGCCCACACAGTGCTATCTCCTGTGAAATTCTTCATCCAAATGAACAGCCTGTTCCGTCGATTCTCACATTCGACTGTGCATCTTCTTCCCATTCTTCAATCAATTATCTTCAATTCTCGGACAATCCCCGCATTGCTTCAAACACCCAAAAGGCGTATCATCAGATGATGAAGATGGAAGAGAATAATCTCCTGACTGGAGGAGATGAGCATTGCAATTTCTTTGAAGAAGAACAGGCTCCGAGCCTATCATGGTACTGTCCTGAGCCATGGATTTGAAAGGCGAAAAGGACCTGAAAAAATGGCAATGAGGGAAAAAAGCCGTTGGAGAATTTTGTAAAATTGCAAATGTATTTAGCTTTCTGTCGCCTTTTTGTACAAAAGGACTTCACTTCTGTTGAGAAGAGCTGATCGCGTTGAGAAGATACTCCAACAGAGCAGAAATAAAAGAAGGGAGAATAGGAGACATTTTGATGCGTTGGCTACTGTATTCCAAATATCGGTGTATAAGCAACTCTACCATGGACGTGCTGGTTTATCCCGACCGTCCAATTGGTGGGCTACTTCGGCCATTGCCCAAATATAGTTTTGGTTCGTTGTAGGAAATTGAGGCAATGGCACCATTCATCTGATTGCTGTAACTTTCCATTTGATTGCTGTGAACTGGATGAGTAGGACATCGCAAGCAGGCACCAAGTCGGACGGTCTGGATTGATGAAGATAGATGGAGCGGATGAGTCGCAACCATTTAAGAAATGGTGAAAGTTGGAAATTATAATCCAGCCGTTGATTAAGGAAGAGGCACTTGTACACCGAATGACCCACTGGTCATGATCATTTCCTAGATTCAACGGTTTAGATCAACGGTCTCTCTCTTAAAACTTTACTCCAAATAATTGCTAATTGTATATTAGAGGGGCGGCGGCTTCGGTGGATCCATCAATGTGGCGCCCACCGTGATGTATGTGCCTTACAACCATTAAAAATTTCTTGTGGGCCACGAGTTTTGGATCAAGCTGATAGATATTTATGTGGTCCCTTCGTCCTGATCTTTGTGACCTCATCAACACGTTTGAGGGCAGATAAACATACATTCCCGTGGCCCCTAAGAAGTTTTTAACTGTGGTTATTCAATAACCGTAGTTTCCCACTTTCCCGTGGGGTGGTTCAACCAAGATTTGGATCGGCTTCTTTTTTGGAATCAATCCCTAAAATGAGCCGTCAATCCCTATGGACTGCACGGATGTGCATGTTTGGATGCTTGTGACTTTTTTTATCTTATAAGAAAGTTATATGTAACTAGCTTATACTTATAAATGATCCTAATTAGATATAAGTTGTAACTTGTTTATAGATAATTTATTTTTTGTGTTTAGATAACTTATAATTTTATTATATGTAATAAGTTGCATATTCACATTAGGTAGAGCTTGAAATAGAGAATTATTGAAAAATTAAATTTACATGTAAAAAAAGTTAGATAAAATTATTTTATTTTATCAAGCCTATATAAATGAATAGTTTGATTAATTTTTTTACTAAACATATAAACAGATGAGTTATAAAAGTAATTATAAGAAAAAATAAAAAATAAAAAAAATTCGAGTAAGATATCCAAGCAAAATTTTTTCATAGGAGTGACTCTTGTTGGTAAGAATCAGTTAAAGAGAAATCACAAGCAAAGGAAGCTGCTACCACCAAATTCTGCATTAGTAGTTAAAATCTCAAAGTAGAACATTATTAAAATGGACCAATATCAAAGGACAGTTTAAAACTAGATATCTTAACACTTCGATGTACTCTCGATTTCTCACCATTTGACAGCAAGCAAGAATCCAGATATAAATGGAATTTGAGACTGTTTGAAAATGGATATGTTAACAATGTAGTGGACACTTAATTTCAAAATACCTGAGGATGTGAGGAATGTCAATGCAAATAGAAATTGAGAGTGTTTAAAAAACTGTATGTTAAAACAGATTTGGGACGTACACGGGGACAAGATACACCGACCAACAAGCCTCATTTATACAAAATGAATAATGGAATGTGGGCCCCATTATAATGTATTTGTTTTTATCTACACCATCTATCTATTATTCTATATCATTTTAAGAAATCAACCCAAAAATAAGGTACGACAAAATCTCAGGTAGACCAAATCACTAGAAATAATGTTGATTGAATGCCCACCATTAAATACTTTTGGTAGGCCACTGATGTTTTGGATCAAATTGATATTTGTTTTGTTTCCTTTATCCAGGTCTTCCTGACCTAATCAACAGGCTGGATGTAAAACAAACATTATAGTGGCCTGAGGAGTTTTAATAGTGGACTTTCATCATTACTATTTTGTGTGGTGTGGTTTATCTGAGATTTAGATATGCCTCATTTTTGAAATCAAGCCCTAAAACAATTTAAAATAATGAATGAACAGTATGGATAAAACAAATACAAGATGGTGGACTCCACAGACCATCGGACATTACCCATGCCTCTAGCCAAAGCCTCCGTCAACCCCAGTGAAAAAAAAAAAGAAAGAAAGAAAGGAAAACAAAAAAAAGAAAAGAAAAGAAAAAAAAGAAAGAGGTTTAATAACCCTACTGAAGTTAAATCGGAAAGGGAGAAGGAACTGAGAGAGGGAAATGGAGGCTTTCACTCCATCTAAAAAGGTAAATATGTTTCTTCAATGCAGATGGGATTCTTCCCAACGATTTTCATTTTAAAATTTTCAACCGTAACCTGTATCAAAGATACAGGTAACTCAAAAAAGGACTCAAGTTTTTATAAGATTTACGCCTCTATTTTCTGTAAGAATGTTACAAGTTGAGAGAAAATTACCTATGACTTTTCTCTCCCAAAACCCAACTAGAACAAAGTCAACTGCAACTTTGTTACATTTTAGAAAAGGTATAGATATTCAAACAGACCCTAAGGCCATGCATCACGGTGGGCTGCAGTGACATGAATTTTGAATCACGTAAATATGCACATCTTTCAGAGTCTTATTTAGAAGTGGAGTTATTTGATACCCAGCAACTTTTTAATGGTACGACTGACATACATTAATTCAAAATCAACCCCACTGATTTCAATTTATATTCCAGAAAACAGATTGTTTGCACAATCCTAACTTTTGATTCATGGACAGTTTTTTATAGCGAAATATGACCATTGGAATTTTTAATTCTAAACTGTACAATAAATGTCCACTAATCAGATAGTCGCATGATCAAATAAGATCAGTTTTCGTGCAGCAATACGGCTAACCCGGTATGCATGATTTGGACGGTTTAGTTTAAATTACTTGCACGACACCTGGACTGTCAACGGGCCGGGCCTGGGTTAAGTCTTGACCCGGATTTTAAACTATCCGGCGGAATCGGATTGGCTCGTGTACCACACATCAGCTATATAGCTGCCGTAGGTACGTGTCGTGCGAAGACGAGCACGACGTTCTTCGACCTCCGTGTGTGTTGTACGAACGGTTCAAAGGAGATCAAAGTTACGTGAGCCCCACATTGATGTATTTATTATATCTACACCGTTCATCTATTTTTAGAGATCATTTTAGATCATTATCCAAAAAATAAATCATATCCAAAGATCATCTAGACCACACCACAAATAGGAGAGGAGATAATGATTTTCACCATTAAACAATTCGTAGGGCCCATTATAACCTTTATTTTTTATCCAATCTGTTCATAAGGTCACAGAGACCTGAATAAAGAGGAATAACAAATTCCATATTGATCCAAAACTTCTGTGACCCTAAAAAGTGTTTCAATGGTAGACGTTCAATATCCCACTACTTTTTGCAGTGTAGTCCACTTGATAGTTAGATTTGTTTTATTTTTCGTATCAACTCTTAAGACTAGCTCGCTAAATGGATGGATGGTTTAGATATAACACAAACCTTATGATCATACCCAAAAAATTTCCTGACGTTAATAAGCAGCTATATAGCTGGTGTGAGGTACACCAGCCAATCCACGTCCGTTTTTGGCCGGGTGGCCAGCGGAACCTATTCAAAAATCCGATTTCCGATTTCCGATTTCCAGACCCCAGCCTAGCCCATTGACACCCCTACATGACACGACAGCGCAATTTATAAATAATTTATAAGTATCTGCGTATCATCCGTGACAGTTCCATGTGTATCAAAGATTTCCTCCATTTAAAATGGTTGTTTTTTAGATGTCCTTTATCCACACCGTTCATCCATTTTTAAGATTATTTTAGTGTATCAGCCCAAAAATGAGGCCGATCCCAGGCTCATGTGGACTAAAAAGTTGGTATTGAACGCCCACCATTAAAAACTTCTCAGGGCCGATAAAGTTTTGGATCAAGTTGAAATTTGTATTTTCCTTTAATCCGGTTTGTGTGAACTTATGAATAAGTTGGATGGGAAATGAACATAACGGTGGCCCTGTGAAGGTTTCAACGGTGGGCTTCCTCATTAAAGCAGCTTCCTGTGGTGTGTTCCACTTTAGCCTTGAATCTACTCCGCTTTAGGACAAATACCCTTAAATGATCTCGAAAAATGGATAGACTGGCGTTGATAAAACCCATACATCATGGTGGACCCACAGAGCCTTGCCTGGACCTAGGCCGTCCAGACCGCGGGCAGGACGCAATCCGTCAAAAGGTTTGGATGTTAAGCTGAACCTCCAACGCGATGTGTGGATCTCACCGGAACGTGGTCAGGACATCCGTTCTCTCCACATATGGCGCTACGCTATGTTCTCCTTGCGCCCAAAATCCAGATGGGTCCGTTGACACCCCCATTAAAGACTTTTCACATTGTTGGTGCGACCCATCTTGCTTTGTATATATCATCTAAACCATTCAGAAGATGCAGCACACAAGGATCAATGGATACCAAAAAATCAGCCTAATCAAAAATCAGGTGGACCACTCCACCTGATTTTAATGGTTTTAGGCATGTTTCTACATATGGTGTAGCAGGACAGAATTTAGGATTCGACTGATTTTTGGCCCAAATAGAACATTAGGGGTCAAGCATGATGGATGGATTAGATTTCATGCACATATCAGTCCTAACCTAGTAGGCTTTGTAATGGATCCGCCATCGCATTCTCATAAGAGGTAATCCAGCTTTGCCACAGTTCCGTACTGGAGAAAAGCTTTGATACTCTGGCGGAGAGTGATAAGCGATACACAGGCATTTGGAAATTGCAAACGTGGCATGCAAGTAGGCAAATTAAACCATCCAAATTATGGTATGCGGTGACGATGTATCACGAACTAATAGCTTATTGATTATCTGACTATTGGATTGTATCATAATAGCTTATTTGACTACCTGACTATTGGACGGTTGAAAATGAAAAAATGTCCAATGGTTTGTTTTTTTTCAAAAGACAAGTGTCCATGAACCATAGGCTAAGATTTTTGAACGAATCTGAACTACAGGTTGTGACATGGCGACAGTGAGCTGCACAGGCTAGTGGCTTTATTTGAATTAATATACGTGACGTGTACAATTTCAGAATTACTGCGTATCAAGGTCACACGCAGCCTGAGTATAAGTCAAGTTATTTTCTTCTCACAAAAACCGCGTGAACAAGTCAGTCAAGGACGCGGATTGGGTACTTCTACTACTACCCCATCATCCCTAGCTAGGAACGTACGTGGGTTTTTGAGGGGCCAACGTGATGTACACGGTCTATCCGTTTTCCCTGTCATTTTTGGGTACATGCCCAAAAATGAGGCAGATGCCAGGCACTGACAGCAGTGGGTGAGAATGACACCCACTGTTGAAACGGCATACCCTAATGGATAATTGCCACCCAACCTGTTCATAAGGTCACCTGAAACTGAATGGAAGGAAAATACAAATATAAGCTTGATTCAAAACTTCTGTGGCCCTTAAAAAGTTCTCATCGGTACTTGTTTAATCCCCATTGTGTGGTCCACTCAAGCATTTGACTTGTCTAATTTTTTGTCTTTTAACCTCAAATAATATGAAAAATTGGATGGACGGTGTGGATAAAACCAATATATCAAGGTGGCTCCTCATAACCCCTGTTCGATCCTAGCAGGCATAAGCGGGGTAGTACCTCAACAGCGTACGTCGGTGATGAGCATTCTCCCAATATGCGCTGCCCAATGAATGTTTTAGATCTCATACGCGTGTGATATGTTGGTGAGTGTACACTGTTGGAAAATTTATACAGATTAATGTAGTTTCTGTATAATATGAAAATCGAAAATAATATGGACAGGCTGAAGCACGTCTGAAAACGCTGTCCTTAAAGCGTTATTTGCCCCAACTCAAGTAAATTGAGTATGCTGATAGGTTACAGGCAAATTGCTTCTAGGATACGACGAGCCTGGTGTGGGTCTGCGTTCAGCAAACACGAAGGCCCACCAAATGTAACTCAATTTCACTATTTCTGGCAGTATTACAATATAAAGGAAAATCCCAAAATAAGAAAAGAAGAAAATAGAAAAGTGGTTTGCTCAATTAAGTTCTAATCTTCAGCCTGCTGGTTCGGTTGAACCGTTTTAAACCACACCGCTGGTCTGTCCTTCAAGCTAAGGTTGACACCTTACTGTGTTGCTGGATAACACTTAGAATATATGAGTGGAGAGGCTGTTTTTCTAGAATTCGTATGGAGTTGCTGGAGTGAGTTGAGATGGTTTTGAAACCCATCCAGGCCCTCCTTTTATAGGCTATGGTGGCTGGGGGTTATGGTCCAGAGAAATAAATCCCATGACCGTTTTCTGGCTGTTGAGAAAACTAGCCGTTTTATGGCCGTTTTCTGACTGTTGTGCATGGGCCATTAAGCTGCTTCATGCTGACTGTTGTGAGACAGCAGCTAGCCGTTTTATAGCTGTTGGGGCTAGCCATGCAGCAGTTTCAGCTGGACCCTGCACTTATTGCACAGCTGTTACAGAATTTCTGCAACAGCTCTTTTTCAGCCCTCTATATATTCTAAGGGACTCTCATTCAGTCCTTTAGATTTTCGTCCAACCAACCATTTGCCTTAGCCACTAGTCGCACCGCGACTCGCACACGTCTCACTCCGGTTCGCGAAGGGAGCGACCCTCTGCGACACGATGCGCACGTGCGAAGTGCAAAGTGCGCCACTAGCGCCTCTACAGCCACACTGCCTCACATGCCCACGCCCTCGCACCGAGCCCGAGCCCGTGCCCGTGACCGTGACCGACACCGAGCCCGAGCGCGAGCGCGTGCGCGTGCGCGTGGTAAGTAAATATTATAATACTCCACTGTTATCATTTAAACCACTTTTCTTTCTCTTCTCTTTCCCATGTGGGACTATTCCCAAAGCTCCAAAAGTTTTTCAAAAAACAACTTTTCATATATTTTATTATTAAAATATTTTTTATTAAAATCAATATTTTACAACAATTTCTCACTTGATTTTTTATAAAAATATTTTCTCGGTTAAACATACTGCCAGAATAATTAGCTTATATGCATAAAGAAAGATATCTTTCGATTTTAATCTTCCCTTAGTGTAAGTATCTCAAAACTCTATCGAAATGACTGGTAGCCGCAGCTTTTAACCAGTTATTTCTAGATAATAGAGTTGGAGAAACCACACACATATTCGCTATGTGTTGTTAGAGTTCCCACAATCTTGCTCAGCACAATTAATGGCCATGTGCTTATCCTAATTCGTGAACGATCCCGAGAGAAAATTCTTAACTCTCATGAGAGACGGCACCATCTCTACGTTCATATAGGTGAAATCCTTCCAGTGTCTTCGTTACTATAAGACACTTGTCCTAAAGACTGGAATTCATTAAGAGTTCTAAGACTCAACCCTCTTTCGTAACGCTCAGCACTTATCTATTATGGATGAGGTTATATAATTTAGTGCTGAAAACTTTCCACTTATCAGTGACTTGTTCTTACCCATTAAATCCAAGATTAGAGATTTTCTGATTTTAGGTTGGATTACCATCACTGGTGGAACTTTGGTTGAAGAGTTTCAACCCCATCCCTCTAGATATAGCCTTTACTACCTCTCTCGGTAGAGGTTTAGTGAAAGGATCTGCCAGGTTATTGTTTGATTTCACATAGGAAATAGCAATGATTCCATCTTAAATCAATTGTCTGACAAAATCATGTCGAAGACTAATATATCTAGACTTACCATTATAAGTACCGCTATAGGCTCTAGCTAATGTGGGTTCACTATCACAATGTAGTGATACAGCCGATATAGGCTTTACACAAAAAGAAATTTCTAATAGAAGATCCCTTAGCCACTCAGCCTCTTTGCCTGTTGCAGCTAGGGCTATAATTTCAGACTCCATAGTCGAGTGCGTTATGCAAGCCTGTTTCTTGGATCCCCAAGATACAGCAGCACCTCCTAGGGTGAATACCCACCCTGTAGTAGACTTATTGTCCCCTGCACTCGATATCAAGCTCGCATCGGTATATCCTTCTAATACGGCAGGAAACTCTGAATAAAATAGTCGTAAGTCTTTGGTTACTCTTAAGTAACCAAAGAATCTACTGATTGCATTCCAGTGTTCATTATTGGGGTTACTAGTAAACCTACTAAGTTTACTCACAGCATATGCGATATCAGGTCTAGTGCATTGCATAACATACATAAGACTTTCTATAACACTCGCATATTCTAATTGTGTAACTGTTCTTCCAGTATTTTCTTTTAGTTTGATACTTGGATCAAATGGGATTTTTGCTTCCTTTATATTTAGATGGTTAAACTTGTTTAGTATCTTCTCAATATAATGAGATTGACACAAAGTATAACCCCCACAATGTTTTTTAACTTTGACACCTAAGATGGTATCAACTTGTCCAAGATCCTTCATTTTAAATACGGAAGAAAGAAACTTCTTTGTTTCAGTCACACCTTCCATTTTATTACTTATTATTAACATATCTTCAACATATAGACAGATAATAACGATATAACTATCATCTACTTTAGAATATATGCATTTATCAGCTACATTATGCATGAAACCATGAGATAGTATTTTGGAATCAAACTTCTCATGCCATTGTTTAGGTGCTTGTTTTAATCCATATAACGATTTGACTAATTTACATACTTTGTTTTCATTTTCAGGTAGAACGAAACCTTCAGGTTGTTCCATGTATACCTCCTCATTGAGGTCACCGTTCAGGAAAGCAGTCTTTACATCCATTTGGTGGATGTGAAGATGATGTATGGAAGCTAGCGCAAATAATATCCTAATGGATGTTATCCTAGCTACAGGTGAGTATGTGTCAAAGTAGTCTATCCCTTCTTTTTGTATAAAACCCTTAGCTACTAGTCAAGCTTTAAAGGTTTGGATAGTCCCATCAGTGTGATATTTCTTCCTAAATATCCATTTGCAACCTATGGGTCTAGAACCTGTAGGTAAGTTTACTAGTTCCCATGTTTGATTTGATAGTATAGATTCCATTTCATCATTTATAGCTTATTTCCAAAAAGCTGAGTCTCTAGAGGATACAACTTCCTTATATATTTTAGGATCATCTTCTATAGTCATTACTATAGGTATTTGTCTTATAACATTTTCTCTATCTGCTTCCACCAGATGGAAAATGATGTATTGTGAGTCTATGTAGTCATCTCCAAAACTCTTCTCTATTATAGTTCTTTGACTCCTACGAGGTTCAGTGGGAGCTTCCATTATATGTGGAGCTGTGCTATTTGGTTCTCTATTAGGAGTTTGAATTTCATTATCCTTTGACTCCAAGGATAGTAAGTTCTCAAAGAATTCAACGTCTCTTGATTTTATAATTGTATTAGACTCCATGTTTAGAAGTCTATAAGCTTTACTATTTTGTGCATACCCTACGAAGGCGCACTTAATAGCTCTTGGTCCTAACTTGGTTCTTTTTGGGTCAGGGGTTCTGCAGTATGCAAGACACCCCCACACTTTAAGATATCTTAGGTTAGGTTTTCAACCTCTCCATGTTTCATATGGAGATACTTTATATTTTTTAGACGGAAGTCTGTTTATTATATGGCATGCTGTAAGCAGTGCCTCACCCCACAGATTTAGTGGTAACTTTGCTTTTATTAGCATTGAGTTGACCATTTCTACTAATGTTCTATTCTTCCTTTCAGCTATTCCGTTTTGTTGAGGTGTGTATGGAGCTGTACATTGATGTACCAGTTCATGTTCTTCACAGAAGTAATCGAAATTCATTCGAGAAGTATTCTCCTCCTCGATCGCTACGGAGAATTTTTATCTTCTTACTTAGTTGATTCTGTACTTCTGTTTTATATATCTTAAACATGTTCAATGCTTCATCTTTGCTCTTTAATAGATAAACATACACATATCTAGAGTAATCATCTATAAAGGTTATGAAGTACCGTTTACCTCCACGAGTAAGAATGCCGTTTAACTCACAGATATCACTGTGCACAAGATCCAAAATTTGAGACGATCTTTCAACACTTAGAAAAGGTTTTTTCGTCATTTTGGATCGTGTGCACACTTCGCATATATCAGTTTCATTATTTGTGTATGAGATTAAACCATTCTTAGCCATGAACTTTAAAGTACTATACCCTATATGGGCTAGTCTATCATGCCACAGTCCAGCAGATTCAACCATATACGCAGAAGTGCTACTTTCATTTAGAGAAAACTTAACCATCCCGTTACAAGCATATCCCTTTCCAACAAAATTCCCATTCTTGGATAGAATCAATTTTCCTGACTCGTATACCACCCTTATACCTGGTTTTCCCAGAAGATCCCCAGAAACTAAGTTTCGCCTCATGTCTGGGACGTGCAGTACATTAGTCAGAATCACTTTCTTTCCAGAAGTGAATATCAGTTCGACAATTCCTTTGCCGACGACCTTCGATCGGACTTCATTACCCATTTGGACTTCTTGACCATCGGTCAATTCCTCATAGATTTTGAAGGCTGATTTGTCGTAGCACACATGTACTGTAGCGGCAGTATCATACCACCAGCCTGGAACTTTGCCTTGGATGGTATTCACTTCAGTGATCATAGCCACGATATCGCCTTCTTCTACTGCACTTGTCTCTTTTTTAGATTTGCGATATCGGCATACTTGATCATAGTGCCCGATTTTTCCACAAACATGGCATGGGCCTTTGAACTTTCCATTCTTCTTTTGGGCGTTTTTCTTGAATTTTCCTTTATTGGATTTTAGGGAATTATCCTTCTCGGGATTCTTGTTATTGGTGTTTTCTACTGCATGTACCTTGGACGAGGCATTCCCGTTATCATTCTTTTTATCGCGGTTACGGGATTCTTCCTCAATCCTTAGGTGTTTCTGGATTTGTTCCAGTGTGTAGCCCTCAGTTTTATGCAGCAACTTCTTTCTATAGTCTTTCCACATCGGTGGCAATTTAGCGATTATAGCCCCGATTTGGAATGATTCAGGAAGATCGATTTTGATCGCTTTGATTTTGTTTACTATTAGCTGCAGTTCTTGGATTTGGGGCAGCAGCGGTTTATTATCTACCATGCTGAAGTCAAAATACCTGGCGATGAGAAATTTGTTGGTCCCTTCTTCTTCAGCCTTGTACTTGAATTCCAGTGCGGCCCAGATCTCCTTTGCTGATGATGTCTGTTGGTACAGATCGTACAGGCGGTCGGAGAGTGCGTTCAGAATGTGTCCACGACACAAGAGTTCGTCTTCGGTTCTTTTAGCACGGGCAGCCACTTGCTCAGGTGTGTCTTTGTCGGTTGCTTCAGGCAGTGCTTGCAGATTTGGATCTAGTATGTAGTAGATCTTCAGCGCCGTCAGGAGAAATTTCAACTTGTCTTGCCATCTTTTCCTGATTCATCAACTTAATAGATGAAACGCTATCGGCTTCCATTTTAGAAATAACGTTTTAAGATTGTTGGAAAATTTATACAGATTAATGTAGTTTCTGTATAATATGGAAATCGAAAATAATATGGACAGGCTGAAGCACGTCTGAAAACGCTGTCCTTAAAGCGTTATTTGCCCCAACTCAAGTAAATTGAGTATGCTGATAGGTTACAGGCAAATTGCTTCTAGGATACGACGAGCCTGGTGTGGGTCTGCGTTCAGCAAACACGAAGGCCCACCAAATGTAACTCAATTTCACTATTTCTGGCAGTATTACAATATAAAGGAAAATCCCAAAATAAGAAAAGAAGAAAATAGAAAAGTGGTTTGCTCAATTAAGTTCTAATCTTCAGCCTGCTGGTTCGGTTGAACCGTTCTAGACCACACCGCTGGTCTGTCCTTCAAGCTAAGGTTGACACCTTGCTGTGTTGCTGGATAACACTTAGAATATATGAGTGGAGAGGCTATTTTTTTAGAATTCGTATGGAGTTGCTGGAGTGAGTTGAGATGGTTTTGAAACCCATCCAGGCCCTCTTTTTATAGGCTATGGTGGCTGGGGGTTATGGTCCAGGAAAATAAATTCCATGACTGTTTTCTGGCTGTTGAGAAAACTAGCCGTTTTATGGCCGTTTTCTGACTGTTGTGCATGGGCCATTAAGCTGCTGCATGCTGACTGTTGTGAGATAGCAGCTAGTCGTTTTATAGCTGTTGGGGCTAGTCATGTAGCAGTTTCAGCTGGACCCTGCACTTATTGCACAGCTGTTACAGAATTTCTGCAACAGCTCTTTTTCAGCCCTCTATATATTCTAAGGGACTCTCATTCAGTCCTTTAGATTTTCGTCCAACCAACCATCTGCCTTAGCCACTAGTTGCACCGCGACTCGCACACGTGTCGCTCCGGTTCGCGAAGGGAGCGACCCTCGCACACGTGTCGCTCCGGTTCGCGAAGGGAGCGACCCGTGCGCCACTAGCGCCTCCACAGCCACACTGCCTCACATGCCCACACCCTCGCACCGAGCCCGTGACCGAGACCGAGACCGAGACCGAGACCGAGCGCGAGCGCGAGCGCGAGCGCGTGCGCGTGCGCGGTGTTCCAGTGCTTCGTACTGGAACACGCAAGTCCCATAGTCCACAGACTAGGTAAGTAAATATTATAATACTCCACTGTTATCATTTAAACCACTTTTCTTTCTCTTCTCTTTCCCATGTGGGACTATTCCCAAAGCCCCAAAAGTTTTTCAAAAAACAACTTTTCATATATTTTATTATTAAAATATTTTTTATTAAAATCAATATTTTACAACAATTGCAAATCATTCGGGCACAGCTGCCAACATGGCACGTGTATAAGATCAGGGCCGGTCATCAAGTAGGGAATACTATAAGAAAATATACCACCAGAAATTGGCTTGGTCCACTCATCTTTGTTGGGGGGTTTTGACCCGCGGAATCACATAGATCTAGATCTAGGATAGCAATTCAATGGCACCGAGCATACAAGAGAATACAGAGAACACTCAGATTTAACGTAAAAAATCTTTTTGAGAAAAAATCACGGCATAAAGCGACAGATCTCCACTATGAAAACAGAAATTACAAAGAGAAAGGACTTACCTGATTCGAACAACCTCGAATCTCACCCTTGCAACACCCTTTAATTTCCCTGGAACCCATTTAGAAAACTTTCCCATTCTCTAAAAAAATCTTAGGAACACCCATTTATAGTTTAGGCAACTTTCCTTTCGCATCCCAGTTGCGAAAGGACTCAAATCCGCAGTTTCGCGCAAAATTGCGGAACAAACTGCGTAACCTACGACTGGTCGTAGACTGGGAAAAAAAATAGCTCAATTCGCTGGATTTCGAGTTGTGCCAGGGCTCGAACCTACGACCAGTCGAGCGCCCCCCACGACCGGTCGAGCAACATGAAAACTTGAAGATTGAAGGCTTCTCCTCAACAATCTCTACCAAGTCTTCATTCTTCAACCTTGTAGTTACGTGACATCTTCTCTTATTTTTGCATCTCATCATAGCTCCTTATGCACACTCCGTCCTTCTTTTACGCCATCGCCAAGCCTAGAGAAGTTACACAGAACTTGAACTTCTTTACAGAAACGATCTATGAGAGTATGTCCGTCAGATCAGAATCCACGTGCCTAACCATCCTTGTTCCTGTCTTCTCAAAAAAAAAGACGTAGTATTCTTACCATCTCACCGCTATCCAATATTGCTTGCCGGGGTACTTGCTCACAACACTGATAGCCTATGAAATAACCGGTCTAAACCAGACCATGACATACACTGCCTAGTGCATTCGAATAAGGCTCATGAGATATCCTGCTTTTCCTCATCTGTTTTGGGACAAATCCTGAGGAAAACTTGAGGAGAGACGCGTAGGGAACGCTCTCCCGCTTTACCTGGCCCATCACATCCTTGATCAATACCTACACATAAGGTATTCCTCATGTGATTACCAAAGCCTACTCCTCCTTCAGTCTCAATGCCAAGAACCATCTTTGCAGACCCCCCCCGATCTTTCTTCCTGGATGTCCCGAGTCTTCAGTAGATTGATTTCAGACATGTCATAATTAGCGATCCACATGTCATCAACATACAATACCTGACCCACCATGAAGGAATCAAACCACTGCCTACGCGACAGGCCGAACAACGACCTCCTGCAAAGTCTTTTCTCTGCCCCTTTCACTTCGAACCGCTCTGGTTGCTTCATGTAGATCTGCTCTTCACTTTTCCTTGCAGAAGTGCAGACTCCACATCCTTCCTTCTAGCTCAAGATCACATTGACCAACCAAACCCAATCACTGATCTAATAGACACCTGTTATACCGTCGACGCGAATATTTCTGAGAAGTCGATCCCTTCTCCCTAAGCATAACCCATTACCATCAACCTCGCTCTGTATCTATGATGTATCTTTTTGAAGATCCACCTGCATCCAACCTCTTTTCGGCCCACTGGAAGCTCCACCCGTTCCCATATGTCGGTCTGGTACAACGAATCCATCACATCGTCCATAGTCACCTTTCATTTTTCAGTACCAGGCTCACATAGAGCCATCTGAATAAAAGATGAATACTCTAGCGATATTGGAGTCGTTCATGTACCTCGTCGATATCCCGCAATCATGCCATGTGTTTCTTCTCACAGGTGGCTACTCCACCTGCTTCGTATTCCTGTCCGCATGGTTCGGCCTTCCTACTCTACTAGCCATGTAGCCATGTCCAACATGCCACACACGTGCAGAGGTGGAATCCGCTACATCCATTGTAGCTTCAACTTTTGAAGTGCTTCTCATCCGTGAGACATAAACGGATCAATGAAAAAACTCTCTATCAAGAGTATTCCAATTAGCATCATTCATAGTAGACTTCCGCTCCTCAAGAGCACCATCTTCGCCTTGCTTGGTTAACAGCCTAATCATCTTAACCTTCCATAATTCAAAATTATTTTTCCCTGAGTACTTCTCAAACTCATACTTAACGCTCGTCATTATTACTAATCCCTCAGATTCAGATCTGTGCCCCAACGATAGCTCTGATACAACTTGTTGGGGGGTTTTGACCTGCAGAATCACACAGATCTAGATCTAGGATAACAATTCAATGACACCAAGCACACAAGAGAATACAAAGAACACCCAAATTTAACGTGGAAAACCCTTTCGGGAAAAAACTACGGCACAAAGCGACAGATCTCCACTATGAAAACAGAAATTACAAAGAGAAAGGATTGATCCGATTCGAACAACCTTGAATCTCACCCTTGCTACACCCTTTAATTTCCCTGGTACCCCTTTAGAAAACTTTTTCATTTTCTAAAAAAATCCTAGGAACGCCTATTTATAGTTTAGGCAACTTCCCTTCCACATCCCAGTTGCGAATGGACTCAAATCCGCAGTTTCGTGCAAAATTGCGGAACAAACTGCGTAACTTATGACTGGTCGTAGCCCTCCTACGACTGGTCGTAGACCCCTACGACCGGTCGTATCTCTCCTGCGACTGGTCGTAGAACCCTAAGACTGGTCCTGAAAATTTCAGGACTGGTCCTAGACTGAAAAAAAAAACAACATAACTCGCTGGACTTTGAGTCGTGCCAAGGCTCGAACCTATGACCGGTCGAGCGCCTCCCATGACCAGTCGTGGCTCCCCCACGACCAGTCGAACAACATGAAAACTTGAAGATTGAAGGCTTCTCCTCAACAATCTTCGTAAAGCCTAACCCCGATGAGAGGATGGAGAGTTTAAGGCTTGCAACTTTCATAGTGGGGTGACAAATTCAACTAATGAGCAATGCATAACACTTGCCGATAGTCTCATTCTACAGTGACTTCTTTTGGTATCGGCCTCTATAGAATGATGCGTACCAGTGTAATTATAACTTAAATCCAAGTAATATTAAAATTTTCTCTTTGGCCTTCAATGTTATGTTAGGAATTGTGATCACTTATGGCATTACCTAAACAGGAAACGAGATAGTTGGCTTAGATAAAATGGATAGCCATCAGGTGAGGGCCATATGGTGTATATATCATTTCACACGAGGTTAAATTGTAAGACTATACGCAGAATTGAAAGTATCGATATCCGAGGGCTATTTGGGTCGGTGGGATTAGAAGGGATTAGGTGGGATGGGATTAAAAAACATAATTATTACCCATGGCAGGGATCGTCCCCTAGTGCCATGGCATAAGATTATTGCCATGCTTTGTTGGTAATATGGTTGTACCTTGGATGGATGTACCCACCATTATTTGAAATTACTAAGAATAGCACACGTGTTATATATAAACTGTTCATTTGTTTTGTAATCTCATTTTATGGCATGGGTTTAAAAATGAGGTAGATCCAAAACTTATGTGGCCCCAAAGAAGTTTTCAATGGTAAGTATTCAATCCCCGTTGCTTTCTATGGTGGGGTCCACTTGAGCTTTAGATTTACCTGATTTTTTGGCCCATGCTCTAAAATAATCTCAAAAAATGGGTGGATGGTGTGGATATAGCCCACACATCATGGTGAGACCTACACAACTTGTTAACATTTAGTGAAATTGGGACCTAAACAATGCAATTCCATCTAATCTAATTCTTAAGGGCCTGTTTGGCCAGACCGATCCCATGGTATTAGGTGGGATGGGATTAAAAAAAACATAATTATTACCCATGTCAGGGATTATCCCCTGTTGACATGGGATGATATTAATGCCATGATTTGCTGGTAATAGGATCATATATTGAATGGATATACCCACCATCATTTGAAATTATTAGAATAACACACATGTGTTATATCTAAACCGTTCATTTGTTTTGTAACCTCATTTTATGGCATGAACTTTAAAATGAGGTAGATCCAAAACTTATGTGGCCCCATAGAAGCTTTCAATGGTAAGTATTTAATCTCTGTTGCTTTCTATAGTGGGGTCCACTTGAGCTTTAGATTTACCTAATTTTTTGGTCCATGCTCTAAAATAATCTTTAAAAATGGATGGACGGTGTGGATATAGCCCACACATCATGGTGAGACCTACACAACTTGTTAACATTGAGTGAAATTGGCACGAGACCCAATGCAATTCCATCAACAGTTTTCCATTCTTTCCAAACATGGCATGGAATTGGCACAGGACCGATGTAATTCCATCCCACCTTATCCCTTCTAATCCCACTGCCCAAACACGCCCTGAGCCTTTCCAATCTTCCCAAACATGGAGTGGAATTGGCACGGGACCAAATGAATCCCATCCCACCTAATCCCCTCTAATCTCACTGCCCAAACACGCCCTAAAGAACTACAGGGCATACCTTGTTGGCACGTCATTGCTGTTGTAGGCTGGATGTTGGAATTTTCCTCTCCTTATACCCTTAGAGAGGCTCTGGATGCTGAAGTTTTCCTCTCCTTATACCCTTAGAGAAGCTCTGATGTGTTGGATTGGATATCCAACCTTGTTCGGATAGAGGAGTTTAAAACCTATCAAAACTCATCTCCCTGTGGATCTATAATTTGATAATCGCAATCCCACTTAGATATTTTTTGTTTACCATTCACCCCTTATACTAATTCTAGAAACATCACAACTTAGTTAGGTTCATTGGTGCACCCGATCAAATTATCCAACCCTTACGATAATCTAGACGATTGATCAATAATGCCAACCTTATAGAATTCTTACATCACTCCCATATAGTCTTTTACGAAAGGGTTGTAAATTAGCAATATTCCCTCCCATACAAAGGCATACGGAGGCGACGAAGATTCTAATCATTTAAAGTTGTTGTCCGGATCCCCCCCCCCCCCCCCCCCCCCCTCTCTCTGCTCACCCAACTTAAAAGGTACACGAATTCTCTATCAGACAAAGGGTGAAACCCAAAGAAAGATTCAGAACTCGGTTAACTTAGTAACCACCAACAATGATGGATTCAAATAAGTTCTTCCTTTGTCCTTTCGCTCGATGCATTGATGACCTTGGGAATGCAATGGATTATATATGTTATAGAGGTACATTTACTACCTCCACGCTCTTCAAGTCTTTTGCCATCTGTGACTCACCATCTAAATGACCTTGCCGAGATGTGAACGTAGATACCTATCATGCATCCATGCATGCGAAGATGATGAAGAATGAAAAAAGATACTCTTTCTTTAGTAGGGGTTTTTTTTTTTTTGGGTCATGTATGTGTGTTTATAAGTTGAGAATTAAACCACTTTCAGCTCATGGGTTGCTTGCTCATGAACAATGGGCATTCCTTACACATGTGGGACTTTGCATGTGAAGAGGTGCATTACTATGTTAGTCCCATGTTCATCGCTCCTACAGTCTCTTAGAGTGTTTATATCACATTCAAGTCACGTATCAAGTAGAACTAATGATATCAATGCTTTAGCTACTCCAGAGTAATGAGAGAATTTTAACCTTGCAAATATGACGTAGGGGAGGACATGAGGTTGAGCACCATTTTTTTCAAGAGGAATTTCTCTAGACTCCTTATAGGGACTTATCGAATCCATGAGAAAAGAAAGCAAGAAAATAAAAAAAAATTCTAATAAATTCAAAATTGATTGATGAATGAAAAAAAAACGAGTTCACAACCCTTTACATAATGATACCAAGCAATGGGAGAGAACTTAGAATCAAACTACGATGAAGACTCCTAGAATTCGCGACTTACTATCAATAGTAAACTTATTATTTATAGACAGTTGTGATGTCTACTAGTGAGAAAGGTTTTTGGCCTAAAATAGTAAGTGTTCTATTTGGCTTCACTGAGCTTCACTAAGTTGTTCGCCTAATTTCTCCAAGCTCTTTGTGGGCACAACTCCTAAAACCAACGGATAAAGAGCTATAATCAAACTAAAACTTACTATTTATAGTAAAAATAGAATTAAAATAAGGAAATGACTGTTGATTTGGCGGTATTTTGTAAATCCGACTTGTGCAATCTGGCATAGCGGGGTTGGATGGCTAAAGTAGCTCGTTCTACGCCAAAATCATATATATTATGTCAGATAACTTATTTACGATTGCGAGATACGCTTGATTTAAGGTCCAACGGTCTGGATTATTTTTGTCATCGACCGGGCCTTTTCTGATCCATCTTGGCCATGTAACTGTTTGCAACCCTCCCTACATCAAAATAGTTCCAAGAGAGTATGGAACTTTAAATATTTAAAAGACATGAGTTGGCATTTGAAATAAAGTTAAAAGGTATTTCAGTAATTTGGAAATGTGTGGGTCATTAGCATCACATGGCTTAGATTTTTTCCTAAAAAACCAACACAGAGTTCTATGTACTTTCATGTAGCCACTCTCTGTCTCTCTTGCTAAATATAGTCTACACACTATCTTTATGATCTCTCTCCTTTCCTTTGTCCACCACATCCCTTGCATAGTTACCTTAAAAGCTGGTCTGTTTTGCTCATTATTTATAAATTATTCATCCCTTAACAATAGTTGCATTTGATTGCAATAATTACAATTTTACATTATTAATATGATTTATTCATGGTCTAATTATCATCAAAATAAATTAATGGTGTTATTTAGATGAAGATTTTTACACTAATTACATAAAAATGAAACAATTAGAAATTACATGATTACTAAAACCATTTTCATTTTACAGACAATTTTTGTATTTAGTTCAACCGTAGTAAAAAGAGTATTCATGACATAATTACTTTACATTACTTAAAGAAATGGACAAAAAAAATAAGCCAGCTATTATAACTGATCTTTCATGCAATAAGCTATCTGACTGTTGATCGGTCATAGTCATCTGCGTCATTCATGTGAATCCTATGTGACATGAATCTAAATGTCTACACCTGCTAGGTGAGTAGGGACAAAACATCACTCCAAATGTTATGTTTGGAACCTCACCTTAATCACTAGTGAGGCTAGCCATAAAATTTAAAAGGCTCAGTAGTTGCCAAAACCAGTTAAGATAACCAAAAAAAAATGATAAAAATAAATAAATAATATTTATGTTCTTTTAAATAAAAATTCCAACCCACCATGTTCTTTCATAACTGCGTCTAGATCAAAAGAATTTTTCTGCTAAAGCTCTATGAGGTCCATTGTCCATTGTAATCCACTACATCCATTAGTTTCACCAACTCACATAATTAAGACATGAGCTAAAAAAATGAGGTAGATCCCAAACTCAAGTGAAACACCCACTGTTGAAGCCTTTTCGGAGGCCACCATGTTGTTTATATGCCAACCAAACCACTCAAAAGGTTATTCTGCCTGGAATGATTATATATATATATATAAACAATATGCATCATTTCAGATCTTTCATGCAAACCTAAAACACAATTGAAATTGTCTACCATACCAGCTTTGTCGTAGCTGGATAAAATACCTAATTTATGGGACACGCCATGTTGTATGGGTAAACACACTCCGTCCATCTAAAGGAAAACTTTATTTGTGTAGAGCATGAAAATGATTAGAGCAATGAAATGCTCTGATGGACCATAGCAATGAGAATAATTTAAAATTGATTTTAAAACCTTCAAGTTCACTATAATTTAAAATTGATTTTAAAACCTTCAAGTTCACTTGGATATGATTAAATGAGTTTTCAGTCAAACGTAGTTTTGTTTTTTCACTTCATCATGGTGACTTACACTTGACTAACATGTTTATATATTGAAAAACAGATAATAGTTACCCCACATTGAAAATTATGGTTGGCATCCTATCCCTATTATTTTCCCTGGCGTTGCCTACATGAGTTATGGATGTGACTAATGTTGGTCCAAATTGAATATTGATGACATACAAGTAATTTAAAGTCTCACCGGTTGTGTTAAAAACCTATTGGTGCTCATCAAAACTGTTGCAGGGCTGGTGTTCAATGAATATTTCTAACAGTTAAGTAATTTTTTGTGTCTCACCGGGTGTGCCAAAAACATGTTGTTGCTCGTCAAAATTGTTGCATGGCTAGTGTTCAATAAATATTTCTAACAACAAAGTATTGTTCCACTAGGCGTGCCAAAAACATGTTGGTGCTCTGCAAGGTTGGTGTAAATTAAATATTGTTGATAGCCAAGTGGTTTAGAGTATCACCAGGCATGCCAAAAACCCCTTGGTGCTCGATTTCGAATTGAATTTGTGGGTCAATTCAAACTAAACAATTATGACCCCAAGTGTCAAGATAAGCAAATATGTAGTATATGATCGAGATCGAGTGAGCTCGATCACTTATTTAACCAATCGCATAGTATGTAAATAGGATCAAGCGATATTCATAGTGCAGGGTTCTTTCTCTGATGATGAATTACACATTTGTCTTTTGTACGAAAGAACTTTTCAATAAATATAACAGGAAAAACATGAAAGGAAACTTACAGTCAATCATAGTGAATAACTGCAAAACACCTTTCCAGATAGAGCACTGAGTCCAACGTATAAGTGTAAATCTAAATTACCGTTAAGATTATCGGCTACTTGATTAATGCCACGGATTATACTTAAGAACATAAACATTAGACAAAAAGTAAAAGATTATACTAATAAATGTAATTGATTAGTAGAAAAGTAGAGTGAGTACACTAAGGAATGTAAATGACAGATAATCAAAAGAATAATTGAAAGATATATTGTGTTTAATTAGGTTGGTATGAGACAAATCTTCCCGCTAAATTCCTTTGCTATTTATAACATCAATCCAACCACTTAGATGCTTCTCATGTTTGGACAGCTTCGCTATTTATAGCATCAATTCAACCACTTAGATGCTTCTCACGTTTGGACAGTTGCTATAACCATTTAAGTCATCTTAACTATTCTTGCTTCTACTCCTATAATTGCATCCCTGTACGCAATTTCTCTTCAATAGACTACTTAGTAGATGACATGGCGTTGCTTAATGCACTCTGGTTGTATTATTGTAGAATTATCTTCATATATCCCAAAAAATTTTAAGTAGACTACGCGAATCCATCCGAATCATACATAACTCGCTTTGATTGTCTTTTGCAGGAATTGGCGACAATGGAGATGAACAACTAATTTATATTCTCATGGCCTAGACTCGAAGATAAAACTTGATGGATGGAGTGGATTTTATATCAGGTGCCATAGAACATGTCTGTTTTGCTGTATGTGTAAAACAAGGTATGCAACAGGTATTGCAGGGGATTTTAGTTATAAAACACCCAACCTTTGTGGGTCCACCATGTTCTACATGTAAAAGCCACTCGGTGGGCCCACCATGTTGAATGTGTATAATCCACTATGTCCATCAAGTAAGAACCTCTTGGCCACCGTACATTTAAAGTATCTGCTTAATAGCAAACTTAGATGGGCCATACTAATGGGAGCAATGAAAATTTGAGCCTTAAATTTTCTATATTCATGCGGTGTGGATTATTTAAGTCTTGGATCTGGTTGGTTTTTGTATATTTCCTTTCATTGTGGTAAGTACCACCTGATTAACGGGTTTGATGAAAGAAAAACACCATGGTGACTACATGCATAAACATGTGGTCCGTGCACCATAATCATTTTTATCCATGTTGTGGTCCCACTGAGTTGTGGATTTGACTGATTGTTTTAATCTGTAAGGATATCATGCTAGAGTGTGCCAGGCAAAGTAAGGAGATGTCACAGACCACATGGTGGGCCCATTGAGTTTTTTGCTGTACGCATTTGTAAAGGATGCTTTCTAAGGGTACCCCACCCTGGCAGGTATGAATGAGAGTGAATGAGAGAAAAAAATGGTTACCAAGGAAGCAGAGGGATCTTTTACTTTTAGAAAATTTATTTTTTTTTTCTTTTAGAAGATTTTATATATATATGCAAAATTATCGAGGAATTTATATTTTACCTAATAATGACCAGATAATTGTAGGTGCTAATTTTGAGAGATGAAATTGCTAAAATGCTCTTATTTTTTATTACTTTTTTAACATGTGGGTCCATGCAGAATGTGTATAACACCCAACCCATCGAACATACCAACTCCATTAGGTTGATAATACGGGGAAAAAATAAGAGTGATTGGATCATTAGATGGGCTACACTTGAATTTGGATAGTTGGAATGGTGTATAGTGGTTTTTTATGAATCTTATACTTAAATCAACTTCATTTTCTGTTCATCCAGTGGTAATGTTGGTGTGTATTTATTTGATGAGTTAGATGTAGGTTACATAACACATGAGCCCTACAATCCCCTGTTCTCGACTTTGTTGCTAAGAAAAAAATAAAAGATGATAATAATAATGTAATATGGCTTTTAGAAAGAGCATTGATTGCTGAAGACATTATTTGGTAAAATTCTATTGTTTAAAAAATTACCCTAAAATGTTCAATAAAAGATTCATTAATATTCGTATTTATCTGGTTTTTTTTTTTTGTCTCATTGTCTGATTAATCTAAAATTACTTGTCTGATCGAACCGTTAATATGGGAGACGAACTGAGGAATCTCTACGGTTCTTTCTTTTCCTCCTTTTCAAGACGCAACAACAGTTTCCTTTTCGAGCTAATACAGAGAGAGAGAGAGAGAGAGCACCAGCAATCTCTATAAAGCGTATGTAAGGATCGTAAAAAGACCTTTCAGTCCTGACAAATGTGCCTAAAGACGTTAGTCTCAAAAGTCGCGCGTATGATTGGTCTCGGTGCGCCCTCCATAAATTCGCGACCTTTCCCGTTTAAAGGCTCAAATCTCGCAGCTTTGCTGGCATCGACGACTCAATCCCAACAGAACGACTCTTTTTTTTCCCTGCACTTGGTCGAGTGTATCTTTAAAGTACACTCGCCTCACACGACGACATGATGACACGTGTGCGTGATCGGAACCGCCTGTCAGGCAATCACAATGGATGCCTCACCTAAACTTACAGGCTTATGTAATAATTCGGTGGTTAGGAGAAATTGGTCCGTCTCTCTAAATTTCCGCACATGTGTGGCCCATTTGATGGACTGTAATTGTTTAGAGCGCCTGTTTTATATAGTTGTATAACCGACCATGTTTCATATACGAATCCACTCCCTTCATCAGCTGAGAATTATCATTTAAACAGACTTTATTCTTCTTTTTTTCACTTCATCCTGGTATGTTGACCAGATTAACAGGTTTAGTAAAAAATACTCACCAAAGTGGTCCCACATTGAAATCTATGATTGAACTCCATCCTCATTATTTCCTGCCGTGTGGTCCATCTGAGGTGTGAATCTTGCTGACTTTCTACTCCAAGCAATAGAATTGAGGATATAGCGTGATGGATAGAGTGGATTTTACACGTACAATATGGTGGGCCCCACATGTTTGGACGTTTTACGGGTACTATAAACCACACGGGTTGTAGAGGATTACAGTCCACAAGTACATTACCCCACCCCTCTCCCGCTGCGAATGAGCAGGTGCTTTAAGCGGCTACCATGATCTATAGGTCTTACCTGTATAAGCCCACAAATCCAGGGCTCAAGTGGACCACATGATGTATATTAAACTCTTATAGTGGAAAACTTATCCGGGGCACATAAGTGTTGGTATAAATATCATTGCCCTCAATTTTGGACTTTACCCTAAAATGATACAAAAAAAAAATTAGATGAACTGTTTGAATAAAATCCATATATCATGGTGGCCACCCAAGGCTCCTGACCGTTCCAATATGAAGACAGCTGGGGTAGGACGGTCCACGTCCCCCAAGACACATAAGATCTATGAGGCCTACCGTATTGTATATGTTAATCCACCATGTTGGGTCCCTGCTCTTGCTCGGGTGGTAAACTCTCAGGAGTTTCAACTCCTGGTCAAGGGTTCCTCCGCTAGAGTGAGTGTGTAAGGTGTGTGTGCGTGTGTTAAAAAAAAATGTTAATCCACTCTGTTCATCACATAAGGACGTTTAACTTAACCGTGCATCTAAACTTTTCAGCTCCACATGAAACTCCATCATGGGCAAAAAAAAAAAAAAAAAAACTATACTATGTAAAAGTGATATTTCAGGCCAGGTGGGCCTATCCGAGTTTTGATTTAAGTTGATTTTGTATCTTTGCTTCATCTCAATGTGGTGCACTGATTAATGGATTTGATAAGAGACGCACATCATGGTCGCCCTTTGCCGACCATTACAGAAACCTATGGTTGGCATCCCATCACCATTGTTTCCTGTGGTGTGGCCTACCTAAATTGTTTATATGGTTGATTTTTCTTATTAAGTTATAAAATTTAGGATATAACTTGATGAACAGGATGGATTTTACATATAAAAAATAGTTAACTCCCTAGTGCTTGGGTGCTTTACGCTCAACATAAAACAGGTGTCTTGGCGGATTCCAGTCCATTTTCATTCGTGGAATCTACAGAGTGAAGAGCGTCAGATGAGCTGTTTCCGCATGTGAGGCGCGTGGTTTTTCAAAATGCATCCGTGCAAGTACAGTAGCTCGGGAGTTTTGATACTTGGGTAGCGCTTCATACTCAGTCCGTCAGATATTACATATATAACGTAGGTTAAATGGAATTAAACGGACTAAATTGTGGCATTCCATATTTCTAAGTACCAGTCCAAAAATCATGCTTTTTGAATAATCCGAACCTCTGATTTTTGGATATTCTTTTATAGAAATATGACCATTGGATTTTTTTCAAACTTACGGTCCAATGAATGTCCACCAGTCATATACTTAGATAAAAAAATTAGTCTTGACCTTTTTATTTATGAAATCGAAACCGCGTCCCATAATTTCAACGGTTTAATTTGAATTAATTCCATGCGAGATAGAAAATTCCTAAGTGCCAGTGTATTTCCACCGTACTCTGCCAGACTATCGAAGTTTTTCTCTCTCTACTTTTTCATTGAGCTTCTTTCCCGTCGTACGATGCCGCTGGATTTGAAGAAACAGAGCACATGGGCTTTTGTGACTTGTAAGCATGTCTGAATGGTACGTGCGTGTATCTGGGGAAAAAGAGATTCCTCATGGCTTTCTTTTCAGAACGATGTGATGGGATCGTGGTCCCCTACTTGTCTATGTGGGCCCCACTATCTTTTTCTTTTTCCCTTGGGTGTTGTGTACGTGGTAGGGGTGTACATTTAGTAGAGCTGTGGAACCGAACCGGAACCGTTGGATCGGTTCGGTTTGGTCCGGTTCTAATATACTACTGGTTTGGTTCCGGTTTAGGGGTATGTAAAATCGAACTGAATCGTTAATCGAACCGTGGACCCGAACCGTGGAATCGATCCGTTAAACCGTGGATATAAACCGTTGATCCAGAACCATTTAATGCTAACCGTCAAATGGGCAGCTAAAATGAAAATGGTTAAGAATCTTAAATCTCGTCCGTTTATTAGCATGGAGACCACGTTTTGGACCATTGATTACGCATACACATGTATGATGCCTGAGATGATATTTTTCATTCATGCACGAAGAGTTTTGATAACCACACTCGGGTGGGTAAAAAGCTTATGTACACGCCACACGTGCCATCATGGCATGATAAATCTGATCCAATCCATCCATTAGAAAGGACAGATTACACTGATGACTAACCCAACCATCAGGGTTGATACACTGCTCTTTACTTAAAGAGGTTGCCGCAAACCACCCTTTGTAAAATAAATGTACAGCTCCAATTCATCCTTTTAATTGCACTGTTGGGGCCCACATGCTAAGAGGACTAGATTATTTTTACTTGAGGAAACACGTAGAATGTCTGACCAATCTGATGGATGGATTGGATCTCGCGCTTATGTGCATGATGGCACATGTGTGGTGAACAGATGAGCTCTATTGCATATGATTTTTTTTTTTCACTTTTTTTTTTTTTGTCAAAAAACCCAGAACTGTGGAACTGATCCGAAATCGAACCGGTTTTCACGGTTCGTTTCTGGTTTGGCTCTAGTATGCTAACGGTTCGATTCCGGTTCTAAAAATCTCAGAACCGTTAGTAACAGTTCTGTTCCGATTTTACCTCAAAATCAAACCGAACCGAACCATGTGCACCCCTAGTACGTGGAATCCCCCGAGCCTTAATCCACCTCGCCTTATCTTCATCGTGATAGGTTTTAAAATACCATCGAACAGTGCCACATACGTGGTTTCTTCACATGCGTTGAAAGTGCGTTCGAGCTGCGAGGGTCCAACCGAGATGTCTATGTGTAATCGACACCGTTCAAATGGCGTGGGACATCATGTTCACCGCACATCAGGAAATTAATTAACATTGAAAATTCAGGTGAGAAAAAACGAAGGAGAAATGTACGATCATGACTAAAACCTATATATTCCCGTGGTCTAGAACATCTGAGTTTTTGAATAACCTGATTTTTGGTTTTTCACTCCTTAATGGTGGTTGGAACCTGATGAGTAGTTTGGATGCCATATGCAGAACAGGTGAGCGTCATATTCCATCTGAAAGCTCTACGCGTAGCCCTCCCTAATTTGCTCCAATGTTCCCTTTGTCGTTGCTACTCTAGTCACGGATCAGGCTCGATTTAGAAATCTAGACCTAACATGGATAGGCGCACCAGATGCACGGTGTGGATTCCACAGAATCACAACAGTGGGACCCAGAAAGGTGCGGAGGAACACGTGAACAATTCGACTCCATACATCTTTATTTCCATAGTTTTGAAGGCCACTGATCAATGGATAAGGTCATCTGATGGATGTCTACTTTGAATCTTATACCATCCAAAGGTATGGGAAACTACATGGACGGTCCCGATTGATATGCTTCCCTTCCGCATGTGTTGTGAAGAATAGCCTCACCAGTCACCACAATCTGGTTCTTCCAGCTCCACTGCATCACCTCTCTCGTTCAGCCAAACGACTCCGTACATGTGGAGCCATGACATGATGACAAAAACCGTCGATTTGATGGCCCTACTTTAGATACGGGATGCCTCAAAATTATTCCAGGCCAAATGATCCTAATCGTTCGATCATCTCATCTGTCACAACAAATTGAAGAGCCAAGATCGTCTTGCTCGGGTGGTAGACTCTCGGGAGTTTCAACACCTGGTCAAGGGTTCGAGTATCCATAGGTGGTGAACTTCCACTAGCGTGAGTGTGTTGGGTGTGTGTGCGTGTGTAAAAAAAAAAAAAACAGAGAGCCAAGATCGTCTGTTCCGATAGTATCCGACGTGTGGTCCATTAGATTAACCATACGAGTCACCTGACACACGGACCTTCATGTACGAGATCCAGATGAACGTCCGGGATCTCGCACGCAAATGTCATGTGGGTACACGTGGGGTGCTAGCTTTGGCGCGTCTGCTACCATAGCGGAATCATACGATTGTGGAGTTACACCTTGCACTTGATACTATGTGCGAAGTTCGGCAGATCATAAGCATTCAAACATCTAAAACCGTACAAGGCAGTCATGCACAGCCATCCAAATTGCAGGCCTATCAAATTCATGGGACCCGATGGGATGATCCTAACCACCCAATAGATGAACATTTGAAAATTTATGACCCCTAATGGGATGATCCTAACCACTCAATAGATTAGCATTTGCCTATCGAATTTGTACAAATGAGAAATTTTCTTTCCGAATTTCCAGGTGCAGATATCATAGTTTATATAAAGGGTTTTGTTAACGTCCTCTCCTACAATGCCCAATTGTCAACTGGAGTATTTTATTCAGTAGTACCATTTCAAGCAAGTATCGTGTAAAAATCACGTATATCAAAGGATCTTAATCCTTTTAAATGGAGTTAAGTAATTATAACTGTTCATTGTTTTAAAGCCATAGATCACACCATTTAAAAATCATCCTAGCAATACAAAGTGAGATCCACCGTTAGATAGTTTAAGATGATTATTTGACTTACTATGCTCGTTCTTTACTATACTAGCTCAGGCTGATAGGCAATACAAAGCGAGATCTATTGTTTGATAGTTAAGGATGATGATTTGACTGACTATGCTCAATCTTTACAGTCCATTTTTTTCATTATATTTCTGAGATGCTTGGGTTTTAACATTGCTTGCTCCTGGTTGCATGAATGCATGGACGGTTAAAATCAACGTGAGAGTTTTGCCTACGGCTCCACATCATGGGGACGTAAGCGGGTTTATAGTTTTAGTTAGGGGCGTGCACGGACCGAGCTAGCTCGACTCGACTCGAAAAAGGCCCGATTCGGCTCAATTCGAAGTTGAGTTCGAGCCAAGTCAAGCCTTTTTTTTTTTTTTTTTTCCTCTCAAAAATGAGTTCGGACTGCCCTAACTTGACTTGACTCTGATCGGACCCTGCTCGAATCAAATTCGGATCAAACCAGTTCGGTGACACGGTTACTTTGATATTGATGTTGCTTACCAAGTGTCTGATGAAATGACTCAATGAAGTATGACCGGTGGCAAGGAAGGTATGTAAATGAAACAAATACCTTTTTTTAAAAAGATTTTTATGTTACTTGGAAGGTATTTGATAAAATACTTTAACAACCTTTGCTGCTGTTTTCCAGACAGTGGAATTCTGAAGATGCAGTCCAGGTATTTGTGGAAATGCCACACAGAAAAACTTGCCTCGATCTTGGATCGAACTCGGCCCAAACTGAGCTTGGCCACCCAAACAGACCTTAAGATAATTGAGCAGTCTATAATCAGGACATGGACCTGGATGTAGCGGTCCACAAGATCAACCGCTCCAATAACCCATCGACTGATTTGAGATCATGGTTGCAGTCGTAAGTCTAATTGGAATCGCCAGAATCAGGCTCCTGTAATCGAATTGGATCGACGAGTCTGCAGTCATAAAACCATGTTTTAATAATTTCGGACGGATTCCGCCGAGTTGTCTGGATTTAGGTTTGAAATGAGACATCGAACTTAAAATGGACCGTGTTGTGCACTCATGCCGATTTCAGCTCCTTTCAAGTCATACTCTCAAATCACTATTTAAATCCGGCCTCTACTGAAAAAAGTATGGACGAGATTCCCTTGGGCAGAGAAAAACGTTCATACTCTGGCTGTGTATGGATGACACACTGCATACACGTGGCTTGCGTGCACAGCAATTACCTGCTAGGACCGGCAACATATTAGATGGAAGCGGATTGCATAGTGTCACATACACCACCGACCTTCTGTAGTGTGTTGACGTCACCGTGTTCTATAGGCCCCACCATGCATGATGTATGTGTAACAATACGCACACTGTATATTCATTCTGCGATCATTTTAGGGCATGAATCAAAAAATGAGGCAGACCAAAAATTCAAGTTAACCACACGGCGAAAAGCTAGAGGAGAATGATACCTACCATTGAAACTTTCGTATGGCCAACATTACATTTATTTGCCATACAACCTGTTAATAAGGTTATACAGGCTTTTAGAGGAAGGTAAAATACAAATATCATCTTATTTCAAAACTTAAGTGCCTCGAAAAGCCTTCACTGATTGGTGTTCAAATTCTCACTACTTTCTTTGGTGTACTTTAAGCTTTGGATGTGTCTCATTTTTTTGGTCATACGGTGAAATGATCTTATAAAATGGATGTACAGGTGTGGATATAACACATACATCATGGTGCGGCTCACAGAATATGGTGTCAGCAACCCACCAAGGAGTTGCATGCAATCGGCTTCCCACATTAGATGGTATGTAAAACAATAATTATACTGAAATGATGCTTTAATTTGTAGCTTAGATGATATAAGATGGATGGTCAACGCGAAAAACAATAAACGGTCCAAATTCAACAAATGAAGTTTTATAAATATGAGATTAAAATATCTAATTAATATTACTTTACGTTTATTAACTATCCATGAAATATCGTAATTTGGAGAGTTTGTTTCTGTTCACATGCTACGTCACGCGTAGGAGTGCAACAAGTGCGTGAGCATCATCCACATGGACGCGGATTGCAAACTGAAGCTGCCGGTAGCGAAATGGCTAGCTATTGATGTATGTGTATTATCCACTCAGTTTATCTATAATTTCCAAATTATTTTATAGCATGAACCAGAAAATAAGAGGCACCCAAATCTCGAGTAGCCTACACCTCAAGAAAATGATAGTGATTGAACACACATCATTAAAAACTTTCTAAGATCCATATTTCTCTTACATCTACCTTATTAGGTTTTCTTTTTTTATTTTTAATTTAATTTTGTTTATTTATTTATTTACACACGCACACACACCCTACACACTCACGTTAGTGGAATTTCACCACCTATGGATACTCAAACCCTCGACCGGGTAGGTAAGGATCCAAAACAGAAAGTTCTACCCGATTAGTTAGGGAATGCGGACCTTCGTAAATGTCAAACGCAAATATCAGCTCGTGGTGTGGTACACATGCAATATAAATCTGAATCATTTTTTGAGCTCATGTCTTTAAATGACCGGTAGAAAAATATAAAAATAAAATACGAACGACACAGATAAAACACATGCATCATAGTTGAGCCTTACATAGTGAAACATGGTTGGGCCTACGGAGCACCGTCTCCAAGGTGGCTGCTCATGATGTCTGTAGGCAATCCACGTCCCATCCACAGCCAGATCATGAAATAAATCCCTAGACGTGTGCATGGCATCAGCATAGAGATTCCCTACCACAAGATCGAGGAGTCGCTATTCCACGTGTTGGTAGATGATTTGTTCACAAGAAAACCTGTCAACAAAGAGTTACTTCATTAAACATGCTCCGAGCATAAGACGACGGTCCTCGTAAACTATGTTTCTAAATTCTAATCCAGGCAGTATTGCCTGTTTATACATGAACTCAGGGTTCCCTTGTTGTACCCTGAATTTGTATTTATAAAGCCACGGGTGATTTATCCAAGCCATTAATCTTATGGATCTTATCATGGATGGACCCTTCCTGAGAAATATCCTCCATTGTTGGATCCGACCCTTCCATTTATCCAATGGAAATACATTATTAAGAAAATGCACCTAATTTCACATTTAATGGAGAAATGGCCAAAGAATCTATGGTTAGATCATCTGATTTGGGATCTCTTTGGTGGTATTGCCCATCTTTGATAAGGGGCCATCCATCGATCATTAGATAAATGGCTTAGATAAATCAATCCCACATATACAAACTCAGACGTACAGTGGGAAAGTTCTATGTTCATCAAAAGAAGGGAGCTCACCAATCTTGCATCTCATTTTCAACATTCTCTAATTCGACATGATATTTGCTAATTCCACACAAATATAATATTATGAAACAATGTATAAGCAATATAAGCAATGCAAAATCACAAAAAAGAGAGCCAAACCAAAATTCGAAAGTTAAAGAGAAAAATAAGAAATAAGAAGCGCAAAGAGTCAAGTAGTTTAATAATTATGCCTATGTTCACAAAGCATCAATTTAGAGCTTTTTATGAACTAAAACAAAGATCAAAAGTACAAGACTTAAAAAAAATAAAAATAAAATCCCTAGGCACACACCCTCATACCCACACACACCACAATGGATACTCGAACCTATGAGCTTATTGTTGAAACTCTTGTAAGTCTACCACTAAGCCATGAGTAAGGATACTAGCATGAGAGAGAAGTACAAGTACAAGACATATTTCTTTCTCACACTCTTTTATTGCAAAAGAAATATCTTACTAAGAAAACTCCCATCAAGAAAATATACCTCTTTCTTTCTATACGTGCTTCTATATGGATAAACACCCTTGCAGCACTTTCTAATGCCTAAAAAAATAGGCTTTATGCGTACACCTTTTATTATTGGAAACGTTTATACGCATTTCACATGTATAAGACTTTCTACCACTTAAACATTCTTACACTTAGAGATTAGTTTTTCCGATAGTGTAAAAAACACTCCTGATAACAGAACCCAAAACATTATTAATCACTAGGTAGCAACAAGCTTAAGAAATTTTTTTCACAGAAAATGAACTTTTTTCATTATAATATACTTTGTTAGCATACTTGTTATGTTGTTGTTGGTGTAAGTTTTCTACAATGAGATTTACTAATCTTCCATCACATCACAGATAAAGTGATGTTGTCCATCAATTTACTTAGTCCAAGTTGAAATTTGTTTTTTTTACCTAATTATAACGTACTTTGATCATCATAATGAATTGTCACTACTTTTTCTTGAATTTTAAATTCTTTTAAGAATCTTTTCAACTAAATGTATTTTCATCCTTGTGTAGCTCATATGTATTTTGTTTTTATAGTAAATAAGGTCATCACAAACTAGCATCTTGAATTTAATTAAGCACATCGCTAGTCAAAGAGAAAATGTGACATGTGTTAGATGTTATTTTATCATGATCTCTTACATAATCTACATTCATAAATGTTATCAATTTCAAATTTTGAATACTATAACAAATAATCACTTCAGAATTACCATTTGGGTAACGAAGAATCTACTCTGCGATCCAATAATCCCCACCCTGTTCAAAGAGTCTGCTTTCATATTCCTCAAAAATTGAGCGATTTCAATCCTCAAGTGGGCCACAATTTACCAGGTATACTAATAGATAAAATAATTATTTTTAACTATCAATTTGTTTTGTACGTCATGGCTCACCTGAGGTGTGAATGACGTGATTTGTAGGCCACATGGTCTAAATGGTGTGGCCTATTTGATGGAAAGAACTGATCAAACCAAATCCTCTATATTGGCAGCTATCTCTACATGTGGATGGCACGACTCTTATGGTGGGTGGATGCATGGGGGAGGAAGGGAAAGAGAGACGGCAAATGCCCATTCATGTTTGTCACCTAATAAACCATGTAATCGAGGGATAAAAGAATGTTTTATTTGGGGAGTAGAGAGAGATGGAGCAATCACATATCATCACCTACTGTATGTTGCAGCCCATTTATCTTATTCCTTCAAAAATTTTATGCTCAGCTTTGCCCTTGAGGCAAAATGCTTATTAAAAAAAGAAAGTAGTAGGTGATTGGTGGTCTACTTTATTAGTTCTCTAATCAAAACGATTATGTATTAATAAGTATTTATTTGAAAAAAGTGCCACTTGGAGGGTAGAAATCACTCCACGCGAACTGCGTGATACACACAGGTGGGCCACCACTCTTAAATACTTCTAAGTGATGGGCCATCATTACACTCTTACTGATGACTGTTGCAATAGCTGCGAAATATTGTCATTTTTTTATTAACTACGTGATACACGTGATATTCCGTCCATTGACCTGCCTGCTCAATAACTAAACCACGGGCTGGCCCGGATTTCTCAGATTACCACGTGGAAGGATCTAACCGTTGAAAGCGACTATGCTGGAACAAGGCGCAGACGTCTTGATAGCGATACAGTTGTTTTTATCTTGGAAAGAATTCGGCTTTTGGTACTCGAGGACAACGATTTCTATATTTTTGACGAGAGTTCGTTTTACATCCGTAGCGACTCAGGATCCAACACGTGTCGCCTCCCACTAGGATCACATGCTATGTGGTCTGGTGATCTGAACCGTCCATGTTGTAGACTCCATGCTATATTAGTTATTGTAAGGAACTTATACTGAATGGATGATTGTGACCATCACCGTCTATAGATGAATTTAAAATAATTAAAAAGAAAACTTTAATGGCTCGCATTCAATTTAAAAAATCAAAGGTCAGAATCATTACTGAATCGTGATTACGATACAATATTTTATTATGGTATAAAGAGAATATAGATGGAGCAAATCGAGATCGAGGGTGGAATACGGTAATATTAAAGTTCTTGTAATCCTTCCTACAGCAATATTGTAAAGCCATTTTCCTTTCTTCAGTGAAGGGAATTATTTGATACTCGAGCATGGTATGATGCTCGATACACAGGCACTTGAAGATTCTATACATTGCATGCATTCACTTAATTAGATTGGTTGGACAATCCTGACTTCACATTTTTTGATGTTTGTTTGTCGAAATAGGTTCATTGGATTTTTTATTTTTTATTTTTCATTTTTAACAGTCCAATAAATGTCCGCCGATCCAATGGTCAGAAAATCAAGTAAGTATAATTCTTTTTCATTATGCATCCAAACTGGTACCCATAATTAAGACAACTGAGTTTGGCCCACTTATTTGTCCCATAAGCAATTTTTTAAAGTATTTTGTAAGCATATCATCCACCACACTCTACCAATATATTATTATTATTATTATTATTATTTAAATATACATTCAAGCCCCTGGCCCACTACTCTAGGAGCAGATTGTGACGCAGCTCCAACAACCACAGATATTGTGGTCCAAGCTGTGGGGCCTACCATGATGTATGTGCTTTATGCACTGAGTCTATCCATTTTGCCCGCTCATTTTAGGGCATAGCCCCAAAGTTAAGCAAATACAAAGTTCAAGTGGACCACACCACAGGAAACAGTGGGGATTAGACGCCCACCATTGAAAACTTCTTGGGTCATAGAAGTTTTGTACCAAAGCTGATATTTGTGTTTTCCTTCATTCCAATGAATTGCTTTAGGATACATCTAAGGTCATCTTTCCATGATTCAAACCGTCCATACGAAGGGGTTTATTTTGAATGAGAGATATCTTCGAAACAAACAATTAAATTAGAAATATTTCTGTACTTTTTGATTATTTACCTTTGAATATTACAGGCAGCCTTTTCAATATTTGTATAATCAATAAGTTGAAATATTTAATATAAGAGCATTTTCAATATTTGTATAATCCATAAGTTAAATATTTAATATAAGAGCTTCTTGGGGCATTCCCCGTCCCAAGGAGACTATATCATATAAAAGTCTTGAATAATTGAAGAAGATTGAGAACAAATGGCTGAAATCCCAACATATCCAATGGCAATAACTTAAGCCACATGCATACAAGAATTCGGACTGTTGGTAATTTTAGCTTAATCATAGATTACAAATCTTGAAATTCTCCAATAGGCGTCAGGCTATGGTAATGTGCAATCTTCGAGAGACCTCTCCTTTCGGTCATCGACCTCATTTGTATGTGAGCCCACTTGGGTCAGACCGATGATTCCTGGCTCAAAATTATAGTGGCTCTATGGTGCCGGGGCTCGGTCCCCGCCCATGGGCTGTGATGCTAAGCCCAATGATGAAGAAGAGGGTATTAATGGCGTTGGATGGACACGCTGGTCAATCAATTGGACATGGAGAACTGCATTTTCTACCCCAAGTAAAGGCTGAGATGGGCCACACTTGCTGAAGCTATCATTGATTGAGATTATCCAGAAAACATTTTCAGTAAATAGATATTAATCAAGCAAAAAAAATCACATGAACGCCTCCTAATACAAGTATATCATGAAAGGAAAGACTATGTCCACCTACTCTAATTCAACGGACCGGATGATGATGGACTGCACAATAGATACCGGGGATGAACTTTCACTGCCAGAATGGCCAAAGAATTCTTCCACTCTATTGATTTGGTGAGAAGAGGGATTAGTTGGGCTCGAGTTAGTTGAGGCCCGGATTTTGAATTAGTTGGGCTAAGCTGATCAATCTATCAGTTTTCAAGGTCTAGTTCTGGATTCTGAATTAGTCAAGCCAGGCCAAGCCAGGCCTATTGAAAATGGTTTTGTTATACTAAGGATAGCCTTTTAGTGGAATTCCAAATAAAGGTCTATCATTTTGCTATTTTGAAATAAGGGCCCTAGATTGCACCATTGGTCCAAAATTGCTTCTCACAGTGTCAATCATTCCATTTGGGCTGAGGAATCCCCTGTCACCAAACTGGGGCCTTTGTGTTATATCCACTCCGTCTGCCCATTTCCTCAGCTCTCCTAAATATGACAGAGATCCAAAACTTAGGTGGGCCACACCTCAAGAAACAATGGGGATGGAAATGCCCACCAGAAAAACCTTTTTTGGGGGCCACAGAATTTTGGTTGAGGCTGATATTTGTGTCTTTCCTGCATCATGGTGAGAATCACCTTATGAAGGTTGAATGGCATATAGAGATCACAGAGGCTTAGGAAGGTTTCAATAGTCAGGGTTTCTATCTCCACTGTTCTGAAGTGTACATAGTTCACTTGAGTTTTGGATCTTCACCGTGTTTAACTCTGTCCTGAAATGACATGGCCAAATGAATTAATGAAGCGATATAATACAACAGTCATGGGCCAAATGAAGTAATGGAGTGATATAATACAAAAGTCACAGTGAGCCTGTTATAAGGTAAGTTGAGCACCCTGCCCTGCTTCAAAGGAGGGGAGTTGCCTGCTGCACGCAGCCATGTAATCCAAAGCTCTTTGGCACCCATCATGATGTCCATGTGACATCTCGTCTATTCTTAAGATGATTTCCGTCAGGATGTAAGGAAAAGACTATATTATCCCAAGCTAAAACTTCAATGGCCCTGATGAGGTTTCAATGATGGGTGTTTAATTTCCAGTATTTCTATTTGAGTTTTAGATTAGCCTCATTTTGGGATCGCATTTGAAAATGATTTAGTAAAATTAATGGACGAAGTGAATGTTACATGGGCATCACAGTGAGCCTCACAAAGCTTCAGGTAATATGAGGTCCTGTGAAGGGAGTTGTATGCAACATCTCCTCTCTGTTTTGCCAAACCAAGGTTGGAAAAATTTTAAAAACCAGTCATCACAACACTAATGAAGGATTCCTCCAAAAATTGAGGATTAATGATCTTTTTTAAAAAATTGAATTGATTTGGTTGGGTGCTTGTAACAGAGGATGCATATTGCAAAATTCCTTAAATTTTGGGATTTTACCAAATGCTGCCTCAACTAATAGAAATGCCTGAGAAGTACCTTCTGTATGGTGAAATTATTATAACATCCATTATATATTTTTTCTTTATAAAGTGGTAAAGTGGAGGGAAACGGTCATAACTCTCTCTCATAAATTTGAATGATCTTGGACTCATTAAAAAAATAATTTAATAAATTTTCAAATAAAATTGGAAGCATCTCATTTAAACACTATTTAACATTTTAAAAGTTGGCCTAAAGTCCAGCTCTTAATGAAAGATCAATTTAAGCTTAATCTTTTTTTAAAAAAAAAAAACTCATCGTCTTAGAGTGGAGTTTTTGATACCTCTCATTTCTTTACATTAATTTCTATCCAAGTAAATCCATTTTGAACATTAATCGTTACAAGAAGACGAGAATAACCCATCTTCTAAAAGTGAAATTTTTGATTTTATTTGTTTCTTTCGAATAGGCCTATTTAAGCAAAATATTTTGAAAAAAGAATAAAAACCCATCTTTTAAAATTGAATATGTATATTTATTTTTTTCTCGTTTTCTTTCTTGCACAAGCTCATTTCAACTTAACAAGTAAAAATAAGAAAAAGAACCCATTTTTCTAAAATGAGAGTCCTTACTGTCAAAATGCATAAAAGATTATTGGAGAGTAGTTAGAATACAGGAAAGATCTACAGTAGTAGAAAAAGAATTAGCTAGAGAGTTGTAACTAGTGAAATTATAGGCATAGAAAATTTTTTAAAAAAATTGTGTTTAGGAGCATCTTCATTTCAAAATTTTAAAAAGAGTATTTAGGGACATTTTCATCTTAGAAATTTAAAAATAGTGTTTTACGTGTAAAATAAATAATGATTTGAATTACGCGCTCCCATGAAACCTTGCATGTATTTGTGTAAAATTTCCAAATAAACATTCTTAAATATTTCGATTTTGGAAAGATATTCCCATAATATTATGAGACAAAACCCAAAATTTGAAAACATCTCAGGAATCGCAGAGAATGAAGACTCGCCACCACAGGAGGATGAATTGCAGGACACCAAGCATGCTTCTTTGGTTCCTCTTTGGTTCCTCGGCCCTAGTAAAGGGATGCACGGGTGAAGTGGAGAAGGGGTGCCACAGCACACGAGCTAAAGTGAAATAAGTATCAGCCATTCATTAGGTGGGAACTGTTATGAACATGATCTAGTGGGCCACATTTATATGATAAAATGGACGATTAGAAAAATGACAAGCAATAAAGATTGGCAGGTAGCCTAAGTACAAGCCATTATACCTAATGAATGGCCAGGATTTTTATTACCTGTGCACAGGTATAAAAGCCGAGTGCTTTCTTTGCGGAGTAGGTTCAGCCACACAGGATAACATCAAGTTCCATCAGTATGTAAGGTGACGCGATTTCATTGGCCCACCCAACAAAGTCAAGCACATACTCAGCTGGACAACCTTTTGAAAGTTGGTGAACTCCATGCAAGCCAATGAAATGACAGTACTTCACAGCCGGACACAACTTGGTATTACTCTGGCCTGGCCAAATGGGCTTCCCTGCATGTTCACAGTACATTTTTGTCTAGTGTGATGACCCTCCCATTATGGGTGTCAATGGGCAAGGCTCAGGCCTGAAAAATCAGAATTTTGATTAGAGTTAGCCCGGCGGCCTGGCTTGAAACAGATCAAAATTCAGGCCAAGACCTACCCTGGGCTAAGCCCATTGACAGCCCTACCTTCTTTTTTTTCTTTCTTTTCTTTTCTTTTTAAAAGCTTGTTCGTACACCCCGCTGTTAGCTGACACTTCACTGTTAACCACCTCCACTAGGGAATCGATACCAACCTCCGTGTTGAAAAGAGGTATCTTTCACTCAGTCTACCGCTCGAGCCATGCATCAGGGTGTCATTGACAGCCCTACCCACCACCACGAGCTTCGAGACAGTTTGGCTGATTTGGTTGGGCAACATGTTATTATTGTAAATAATTTGGTCAATTGGGTCATGTGCTGCTGTCAGAGTTAACCCGATCAAGTATGTATTAGACCAAGCAACTTTCAAATGTGTGTGGATGGGGGTGCTACCTCCACCTAAACCAAACAAGAGAGGGACAGTTCTATTAGGATATATGTGAGGCCCACTTTGAAGTATATGCTCTATCTATGCCATCCATCCATCTTGACTAATCATTTTAGGGCATAAGCCAAAATAAAAAGCAAATCGAAGCCTCAAGTGAACCACACCACATGACATGAGTCCAAAAAGGAGGTAGATTGAAGGATCAGGCGGACCAAACCACAAGAATCGATAGGAATTGAATTCTTATTATTGAAAACTTCTTAGAACCTACCGTAATGTTTATTTATCATCCAACCTGTTCAGAGGGTTGCATGATCTTAACACATGGAAAACATAAACATAAGCTTGGACCAAAACTTCTGTCCCGTTAAGAAGTTTTAAACTACCCCACTGCTTTTAGCTTGAGCCTTCACTTGCTCGCTTCTTCTTCTATTTTCTCCTCACGTGCTAAAATGGTATTTCAAAATAAATGGATGACGGGGTTAAAACAAATACACTACGGTGGGCCCTGTATAGCTCCTGACAGGACCGTTCCTCTCTGGATAGGTCCTGGACTCCTGGTGCGGTTAGTACCAATCCCCGACCCTCTCAAACGAGGTTTGTGTGGCAATCTCTAATCGTAGAGCGTGGCCCAATCAAATTCGGCCACGTTGGTCACTAAGGAGACCCGTTGTGGTAACGCGGGTCAGTACGCAATTCTATTCATTTCTCTCCTACGACATTTTTATATACGCCGGTGGGCCAGGTACACGTTCCCCGTCGTCACGTCATATCAGAAGCTAAAAGTAAGAAATGGCCCTTCGACGGAGCCAATCGACTCACCCGTCTGCATTAGGAAACTCGTTGCTACTCTCATCTGTCTTTTGCGAAGACCACGGATAGCGACGAACCCGATACATGCCAGTGCCTGTGCATGTGCCACGTGTGTGGTAGAGAGATGGCTCTCCCATGTTCCAATTCTGACAGATCAAGCGTTTTCCCGTTCGAACTCGAATTCGGCAGTGATCCCTCCCGTACCAGGTGCTGAAAAACCTCCGTGAACCCACCAATTTCTCACGCCGTCCATCCATTTATCCAGATCATCATCTAGCATGAAAAAAAAATTAATAATCCAAATCTCAGGTGAGCCACACCAACAATACAGTGGTGATTGAACACCCATCGTTAATATCTTCCTAAGACCCACCGTAATGCTTATTTGCCATCCAACCTGCTTACTAGGTAGCATACAAAACCCAAATATATCAGTTTCGAAGTTTTTAACGGTGGGTGTTCAATCATTATTATTTCCTATAGTGTGGTCTACCTGAGTGATTTGAATCTGTCTTATATCTGGGCTCATGCCCTAAAATTAGCTGAAAAAAAATGGATGGACAAAAATGGATGGACGTACGGCGTGGATAAAATAGATACAGCACAGAGCTTTTCCAGTAGCGACGTGGTAGTGGAGGGGTCACTACCGTATTCGAGTCATTTTCCATCGGTGGATGCTTCTAGACGCGCTCCTTGCATGCTGACGTGGCACGTCTATAAGATCCGATCTGTTAATCATGGCCAACCCATCAATGGTATGTCCTGGCCACTTTAGTCGGGGGACCGGACGCGTCTACAACACCTGTTTAAAACACCCAAGCTCTTTGGGCCACCGTTTTACATGTGATATCCCTACCGTCCATCAGGCGATAACCCTTCCACGTGGACGGTTAAAGCGTCGCATTATGATATTTTTTTTTTTACACGCGCGCTCGCACACACACCACCACGCACTCACGCCATGGTGGGATTTCACCACGTATGGGTACTCGAACCCTCTCCCGAGAATCTACCACTGGAGTAAGAGTAAGGACCACGTTATGATAGTAGTTTCTTAAGTAGGGGTTATCATTTTCTAACTGTCCAGCTTTTCATCAACGTGTGGCCCACCTAGTCGGCAGAAATCCTGATTTTTAAGCCACTGCACGTCGACATTATGAACAGCCCAGAAGTCGCACGAGTATGCCGCGATGGCACAGACTGGAATCGAGGAAAGATCTTGGGAACTTTCACTCTCAGTAGGTGGCCCCGCGTTCTCGTCACATGATATTGACCGTCCATTTTCTATGATCTTCTATAGTGAGCCATCAGAAGATCAGACGATCATGATTGATCTACACATGCCACATTTGGGATATTGGTTGATGAACTCCTCTTCATGCAAATGATTTGGATCTTTGGAACCGGTCACCAGTATCCTTAAACCGTCCATTCTTTTTATATGATGGCCCACTTGATGATTGGACTGGACCGGGCTTGTTGTGACTGAGTGGTAAAGGAGGCAATGCTAACACATCAGGCCCATCCCAGCATGGCCCTGGGCCGTTATCATTGACCAATCCATCTGTTGATCATGTGGGCAGCTTAAAACTGCCTTGCCAGCCCTATTTCCGCCACGTCCATGGCATGGGTACCCATGTCGATCTCATGGACCGTACAATGTTTGCACGTGTCGCTTGAGTTGGTTGTGCGAGCATGCAAACCGATGAACAACCAACCATGGGAAAATATAGGGTCACAACTGAGCTAGCTGGCAAGGCCCGGCCCAACTATGGCCCACTTTTGGCTTGGTTTGGGCCTATTTAGAATCCCACGTGGAATGACAATAGGGATGAAAGTCAGGTGGGTTCAACCCGACCGGACCGTGACCAATCCGATATTGGGTTGGGCTTGGGCAGGATGTATCGGGTTTGGTTTCAGGCTTGGGCCATACAAACGCCAACCTAATAAAACTTGGGTTGGGCTCGGGTTGAGGTCTCAGGTTGCCTGATCCAACCCAAATCCGATCAATATATAAGTTCCTTATGAATTAATTATAATTAAATGTAGATTGTCTGTGTTGAATGCATGGGAAATTCCAATGCTATCGGGTTTCATTGGTCCACGTCATTTTCGATGACTTGGGCTAACAAGATACACTAGATTTCTCTCTCCCAAATAGATTGCTTGATACACAATACCACTTTTAAAGGAGTAGTTGTCCTATATTTTAGCTTGTCGGTTTAGAAAAAATATTCTTTACAATAAATAACTACATATATAATTAGTAAAATTGTAAGTATGAAAAATAAAACTTATAATAAAAATATAATAAACTAAGTAATAATGAGAATATTAACATATATCTACCCAACCAACCTGGCCAACCTAACCGAACCCGCTTGGGTTGAGAATTCCCAACCCGAGGATGGGTTGGGTTGGGTTAGGGTTGAGGTATAGGAACCTTGGGTTGGGCTAGGATTGAGCACCAACCCACCCGACTTTCAGCCGTACAACAGGCAACCTGCTGGCCCGAATTTGGAATGGGCTTAGAACTTTAAGTTTGGCCCACGGGCTAGAATTCTTGGGCCTGGCCGAGCTTAAGTTAATTTAGCCATGTGTTATGTATATTACAAATATTCTGTTTCAATACTCAGGTAGGCAACACACGCCTCTTGAATGTAGACTGTGGGTTCATCTTTCTAAATGTCCATTTCTTTTTTAACATAGGGCCCACTTGATCAATGGATGAATCCGGAACGTAGGAGATGGGGATTTGATCAATTTTCAGGCACAGATGGGATGGGTTAGCCCAACCCAAATTTTTTGGGTCAAGCTTAGGCCTTGTACTAAGGCCATGCAGGGCTGGGAGTGAGTCAGGCCTTCAGCTTTAGTGTTGGGCCTTATTTGAAGCGTGGAAGACTATTCCCCCCCCCCCCCCCCCACTAAAAGAGATCAGCCTGGCAATGGGATTGCCTTTTGATTTGATGGGTCAGGTTGAAAAATCTGTTGCCCGGCCTAGGCCCAGGCCTACCCATGATCCAAGCCCAATTAATAGCTTTTGGGACTCACATGTCTGGGCCCACCTAATGATTTCTGCTTTTGTGGCACAACGCATCATTCAATCAACTTTTCAGTGGCGAAGCAGCATGGGAAATATCTCACCACTCATGAGCAAGCATTCTTTAAACTAAATCGTTTAAAGAGCTGGTTCTTGGAAGGAAGGATCATCTTAGAGGTTCCTCCCATCTCCCACCCACTTTACAATAGAACAGCCCCGTTCAACAAGTCACTTGAGTGGTGCTACATTACAAACATGTAGACAATCATTCGGGAAGGAAAATAAGCAGGAAAGCGACAAATCAAATTCTCCGTTGCCACTAGCAATGACATACTAATGAGCTATGTATAGTAGAGCTATAGCAGCTATTTTCCATTGATAGGTACATGGCCGGGCCACTTTTCAATTTTTGTACCCTTTCCTTTCCATCTTTTAGGTCCCTATTTCACCTTAACATCACCTTAACGATTACATTGTTAATGTTCTTTGAAGCATCCATGCAATCAACATCAACAGATTTTTTATAACCAAACCATATTTGTTACTTGATCGGATGTAGGATAAAGTTGAGGATAATCATGTGCACTGCTGGGATAGAAAGAAATACGGATAGGAAGGAAGTTTGCTTTGGGAGGCAAAGGAGTACTATTACTTTTTATGACAATAACTTTGTAATTAGTTATCTATTTCGTGTATATAATATGTCATTGGAAAGTTATCAATGAGTTATACATGCGGGCAAATGCCTATGGTCATTGGCTTGCGGATGATTTTTCAAAATCATGTCATTTTAAGTGTTAATTTTGAATTTAAAGTTAAAACTTATTATTTTTAGGATTTTATTTTTTTTTTTAATTTGAAAGGTTGTGAAATAGTTTAAAGTCCTTATAAGAATCGTTGTAAAAATTTTGAAAGTAGTTTAGAAGCTATTAATTATTTTTAGTAATTTTACTATTTTGAAAAAGTTTTCTATTTTGACTTATGTTGTAGATTATAATTTATTTTTATTATATAAACACATTAGGTACGTTGTAAGTAGCATTTCTATAAGTAATATTAATTTTATTTATAGCTTTCTAAATTTTATCTGTCACCACAGATTTAAGGGCCATGCATGAAAAGAAGATGGTAACATCTTCTCTTTCCCCCATGCCCTATTACATTATTTGGGATCAAAGGCACCATGTTATTTGTAGTCACGTATTCGTTCTTAACTGCAAGCCACAATCTCATGAAGGCAAGGCTAACTCGACTAAGCAAAATGATTTTTGGAAGTCAAAGGGACAAAAAGAATGGACTCATATAGACGGAGGAGTGCCTCTTCGGGATGAAGAAAACGACTTTACCTATGAAACTGAAAAATTGCCTATTAAGCAATCCTGATCCATTGCCCAAGTGGTAGACTGAGTGAAAGATACCTTGTTTCAATACTAAGGTCCTGTATCAATCCTTAGTGGGGGTGGCTAACAGTACCGAAGTGTACCAACTGACAGTGGGGTGTACTAACAAGCTGACAAAAAAAAAACACCTTGTCCAATTTCTTGGTGAATTCGTGGATGGTAATTACTCCAAATATTCCTCAATGTGTGCCATGACACTAAAAGGAATCCATCGTTATATTTCTTGATGGATCCATAAATGCATTGATGATTGACATAGACAAAGGTTTGATGGTCTCAAAATTGGCAAATGGCTCAACTAAAATATTTTGAGAGATCAAAGATTAAAGACAAAGTTAACCACTATAGCAATAAACATGCTGAAGATCAACACCCTTCTATATTCTCAGTAACAACCAATGTACAAAAGATATGAAAAACTACAAAGAAATAAAAAGTAAGATTTCATTTTATAAAATTATCTTTTATTAACAAAATTTCACTGTAATATTTAAGCCTTCATTGTCATAGGCAAAGAAGACACATTATAAAAGTAGGTGATCAAAATTGGCTACTGCCATTCTAAACTTAATAACGAATTTAATTTTTCAGATAAATGAGTCTAATATAGGATAAAATCAAGAACAATATATGGATGACTAGGATTTTAAAAAAATATATCAAGTTCAAATGTTTGATCTAAGATTGTTGCATTTGTACAAAAATTTCATATGGCAGTAACTTTGTGATCAATTATCTATTTCATGTGTATAATATATTATTGAAAAGTTATTTGACGAGCTAAATATACTGATAAATGCCAAAAGTCATTGCATCTTATACTATTTTCTAAATTAAGGTCATTTTAAGAGTTGATTTTGAATTTAAAGTTAAAATTTACTATTTTTAATCATTTATAATATTTGCCATTTTTTAGACATGATAACATTTTGAAGATTCAAAAATAGCTTAAAATTGTTATTTGAGTCATGAGAATAAGTTTAAACTAGTTTAAGATTCATTTATTATTTTTAATAATTTTTACCATCTCATAAAAGTTTTTTATTTCAAGACAATTTGAAAGTTAGGGTTTTATATACATACACGTTTATTGTAGCAGCGATATCTTATCTTTCCTTATAGATTCAAGGGCAACGCTTAACACGAAGCTAGCAATCTCTTCTTTTTCTTTATGTCTACTACATTATTCGGTATTATCCATGTAATTTGGCATTAGAGGCCTCATAATACAATCGATATCTTGTTAAAAGAAACAGAACCATTAATTCCATGAACATGAGCATGTGTGCATCACAAGCAAACATGTGTGACAAAGAAAAGTGAGACCACATCTTCCTTGCAAAGCCTATACAGATGCACGATTTTCATGGAAGATCAATTTGGTGAGTCATGTGATTAGAAACCATAACACACAATTCAAAGAACATCCAATTAGAATGAGTGATTCACCATCAAATCATTGTAAAGGGAGCTCACTGGTTTTGTATTAATTCACTTCCAACCCATATTGAATATCCTGATCATAGTAGTATTAATTATAGTTACATCCAGGAGTATTTTGGTCTTGATTCATGTGTTATACATCCATCATGAGGTTTTGTATACAAATGTTGATTACTGGCTACATTCAGAGGTTTTAGGACTGTATCACAGAAGGCAATACTTTAGGTGACATTGCCCATTAAAAATGGATTACATGCCCCTATCAAAGGTAGAGTCTACTTTAGAAGGGTGAAACAACCATTTCACCAACTGCCTGTTTGGTCTCTGAGATTAAATAGTATGGAATTGTATTAAATGGGATTAACACTATAATTACATAATGATTGCATGTCTAGAAATACAATGGCATTTGGACCATTCAGTCCTGTTTGGGATGAAATTCTTACCACATTAGATTAAGTAAAATTCCATTTGGTAGCTACCCAAATTCAAAGTGGATGTCAGTCACTTGTATGTATGTATAACAAGAATGTCATGTCTAAAGGGCATATATGAATGAATGGCATGGATAAGACACATGCATCAATGTGGGCCCAGATGCATGGTGGATGTCAAAATAAGCAGAACCCATATGGGACCAAATGCAATTCCATCCCACCTGATACGAACCTATCCCGTCCTCTCCAATAGCTAGATTTGAAATGCAACTCGGCTCCACCATCGACGAACATATAGATATATATATACACACACACGTCTTTACGGACCCGCATGAATTCGGATAACAGTGACTAATGGAGGAGGCCAGCTTCCAGGAAAGAGCCTGGGTAGCGGATCTCCTCCAAAATTAATGTATCCACGCGAGTACAAAGACAGATCAACGGTTATCCTCCTGACGCGGATTTCATGCGAAAGTCGCGCCTGTATCCTCCACTCACATCTTTCCCTATTAATTTATTATGGACCGACTGCAGTGCAAGTCGGCAGGCTCACATCTGGACGGTGCGAAAGATACTAAACTAACTTTCTGTGCACACATTATAATTTTCATTGATTGGTTAAGAGTTATACCAACTTGGATGCGGATGGGAACGGATTGGCTACTCCCCATCGGGCTGGTGGACAGTGCTATGTGGCCCCAACGTCATGTATTTGTTTCATCCATTCCGTTCATCCATTTTTAAAGACTATTTTAGATTTTAATCCCAAAAATGAAAGGAATATAAATCTCAGGTGGACCACACCACAGGAAAACAATAGCGATTGGATATCCACCATTAAAATTCTCCTAAGGCCTAATGTAGTGTTTATTTGACATCCAATCTGTTTATTAGGTCATACGGACCAGATGAAGGGAAAAAAACAAAGATCAGTTTGATCCAAAACTTTTATTGCCTTTGAAAAGTTTTTAATGGTCTACTTTCATTCAACACTGTTTCCTGTAATGTGGTAAAGTTGAGATTGATATATACCTCATTTTTTATCTTATATCATAAAATGATCTAGAAAAATAAATGGACCGCATGGATGAAACAAATACATTGTGTTGGGGCCCACAGTGAACCGACCATCAGCCAATGGCTGGTGGCAGGGGAGTAGCCAATCCGTTTCGATGCGAATTGCGTAACGAGTATTCTATGTGGGGCCCACCGTGATATATGTGTATTATCTACTCTCTTCATCCATCCCATAGGTCATTCCATGACATGATTTAAAAATGAAACATATCTAAAAGCTCAAGTGGACTACACTATCATAAACAGTGAACTTTGAAACTTTGTTGGGGCTCATAGTTATGTTTATTTGTCATCCACACTTTTCATAATGTCACACGGACACGGATGAAGGGCAAACAGAAATATCAGCTTGATACAAAAACTCTAAGGGTGATAATAAGTTTTCAAAGGTAGGCTTTCAATGCTCACTACTTCCTTTAATGTGGTTTAACTTGATATTTGGATATGCTTCAATTCTGAGTATATAAACTGAAATGAGCTCCAAAAACAGATGAACGGCATGGATAAAGCACATACATCATGGTGGGTCCCACAAATTTACTTATTACTATAGAGCATACAAACCGCGTCCTACAAACTTCCACCGAAGGATATATATCCATGCTCGGGATTCACTTTGTACAAGTGGGGCAGATTAGTCACTGTGATCCAAACCAGTCGCTTGTTTGGCCCATCTTGGATGGCTTGCATGTGCCATGACCCAACAGTCTAGTCCATTGCACAATCCTAACCTTTGAATTTCAATCAGATGCCCACCTGCCCATTTTCACAGTAGGCATTGCCTGATGAATGGCCCTATTTTGCCCACGAATGCCACGTGGGATGGTCATCTCACATATGGCCGAATCCATCCACGTTCATCAACACCGTTGATCTGGTCAGCCTGCTTTAGGACGTCGATACTTACAAGAGAAAGCATCTGGCAACCGTGTAGAGTCGTCCCCCACGTCGTCAAGGTGGACCGGCAGTCGAGATATTCATGCCCACGCGCGAGCGACTTTCGTAGCCGAGCAACTTCCATGCACCTGCAGTGCGCTCGACTCTTTCCGACTTTCCACTTTCCAGTACCTTTTCTTCACACACCCGCTCCTCTTGCCGATTCTGCGACAGCGACGCCACCGCTTTAAGATAACGGACGGAAGTGAATTGGCTAGTATACCATTCACTACCGACATAGCTAGTGTTATGACGTCACTAAATTATGTCGGTCCTATAATGAGTTGTCTTATATTCAAACCGCCCGTCCATTTGGGGAGCTAGTTCTTAGGCTTTAAGTGAAAAATAAGATAAATCCAAAGATAAGGGAAGCAAAAAGCAGCGGTGGATTGAACTTCTATCATTGGAATCCTTCTTAGGGCTGCAGAAGTCTCGGATCAATATGTTATTTGTTTTAACTCTTCATTTAGATCTTTGTAACCTTATTAACATTAGAAGAAAATAAACGTTACTATGGCCCTGTGAATGTTTTAAGGGTGAGAATCATTGTCCCTCTGTTATTTGTGGTGTGGTCCACTTGAGATTAGGATATGACTCATTTTTAATCTCACGGTCTAAAATGATCTCATCCAAATGAATGAACCATGTGGATATAATAAATACATAATTGTGGGGCCAGGAAGCGTCAGCTATTGTCTTTGCACTTGCACTGCACATACTTACACCAGCCAGGTCAGCAGCGTGTATTACTTGGGCTGAGCTGTCTCTGTGGACCTTGTGACTCAATTTCCAAGAGGAGAAACTTCGATGTTCTGGCAGTGTGATGGATGATACGCATGCATTTAAAAATTCCTAACTAAATATACAATTAATTCAAATTAAACCGTTCAAATTATTATTTACAGATGAGGTTTATCATGAACCAAAAGCTACCCTTTTGTTCGATCTGACTGCTGATTGATGGACATGTATTGGATGGTTAAAATGAAAAATCCAGTGATCCTGTTCCACTAACAAGTATCCATGAATCCAAGGTCAGAATTGTTCACTGATTTACGCTTGCCACTTGGAATCAATGGGTCCCACAATTTAGTCCGTTGAATTTGAGGAAATCACAATTTAGACAGTTGAATTTGAGGAAATCATATTTAGTCTGTTAAGCCCACCTTGAATGTATGTAGTATATCGAGGCCATTCATCCATTTTTCCTGCTCATTATAAGGGATTGAAACTAAAATTTAGCCTTACCTAAAGCTCAGGTGGACCACACCACAGGAAACGGTGGTAACAATGATTTTCACCGTTGAAACCTTGCCAGGTTCACATTAATGTTTATTTGTCATCCTCGTGCACAAAGGTAAAAAACAAATACCAGCTTATCCAAAACTTCTATAATTTGTAAGAAATTTTCAACTGTATACATTTAATTCACATTGTTTCCTCGCGGCGTGGATCACTTGAATTTTGATATGCTTTATTTTTGAATTCAATCGATAAAATGAACGGACGAAGTAGATACAATGCATAAACTCACGCTGGACCTTACAGAGTTTACCCAGTACGCTTAGCGTGCTGTGTTACTCAGTACGCAATGTGCTGTCCATATATTCCACGCCGACACTTTCTAGCCTAGGTGCCTGAGTGACGAGATCGTGAACTGCCAGAGTATCCACGAAATCTCGTTTTTATCGAATGAATAAGTTAATGAGGATGGAAGATGCTCCCTCTGACCGCTGATTGAAGTTCTGGCCGCACGGTTTGTTCGCATGTACGGCTATCTGAAACAATTCAAAAATAGGCCCGACCATGGATAGGCCATGGGATAATTAATGAATCCAGCTCCGTTCGAGAAATGAATTTGAATGTGAACGTTTGGTCCTCTTCTATTTAATTTTCATATGGATCGGATGGCTAGAGTTGTTTCTAGAGATAGCTATTTAACTCATGGCTTATCCAATGTTGGACCTATCTTTTAGATGATTTTTAACAATCCATAAATATGCCTCCCCCGAGTAAGGAGCACAAATCATTGGTACTCCTGATATGTATATTAGTTATATAGATAACTTCTCGGAGTATTCCACGATCATCTGTGTTTGGACGTTTTGACAGGGCGAAGGGGCCCACCGCCGCCCACAGTTTGGAGGAGGTTGAGCTTTCAGGCCCGTAAGGTACGGTGCTGATGTGGTACTGCTAGTGGTGAGCACGTGTCTAACTGAGTCGCGCTGGCACAGGTAAGACTCTGCTCGGCCACTTGTTGGAACTTAGCTTGGTGCGCCCTGAGCCTGATTAGCCAGCTCGACTCGTACGGTCAGCAGCTCAGCTCAAGCTAACTTGAACCAAGATTGAACTATATTTGTGAGTACAATATTTTTACAAACATATAAATTGTGCCTTCAAAATCTCACTATATATTAAATAGTACAGTGATTTTATGAGTATTTTATCAAACACCTTTTAAGCAACATAAAAATTAAGAAAAAAATAATATTTATTTTATATACATACCTTCATTGCCATTAGCTACATTTCATTCGATCATTTCATCTAACACTTGATGAGCATTAAAAGCGTTGTGTTCGAGTTGTTATAATAATAGATGATGTTGTGTTGCCTATAGTTTCATTTGTTTGTATTTATATAGAAATAATTCAGTGTAAAAATGTAGGCTTCGATTACAACTATGTATTTCTACTAAATATTATTTCTACTCTTAAGATAAAACTAAATATATAATAAGAAAAGATAAAGTAAATGATTTATTTAATTGGTATGAGATGATATCTTATATTATTGTTCCTTTTCAGGCCATGATGGGATTTCACCACCTATGGGTACTCGAACCTTCAACCAGGTGTTGAAACTTCTAAGAGTCTACCACCGGAGTAAGAGTAAGGACCCTTATTTATAAGTTTTCTTTACTAAAAGAGTATCTACATCTGTTTATGCTCTTTACTTTAGCTATTATGTTTGTCAAATCGTTACCACGTCAGTTTTTTAAATCTTTTTATTCATACTTTGTCGTTTTCTTTTAGTTGTTCTTCTTTTTACGACCGCTTTTTGTCTTTTTAACTATCTCTTGAACTTTTTAGCTTGCCCTGTCATGAGATGAAATATACTATCTAGTTGAACGTTATTTGTACTTCCACAAAGAGTGCTCCAAATATTTGCACATACATTTTGCATATTGTTTCTTCTTGCAATGGCACATGTCATTTCTTAATTACTTTTTTTAGAATCAGTCATAAATATGATACAACACCCCCTACCAATGCCAAGTTAGAGACAAATGGCTAGGTTAGCGGCTCCATCAGGTCATCACAATTTATATGTTTTATCCATGTTGTCCATATATTTTAACATATAATTTTAGGCCCTAAGACAAAATTTGAGGTAATCAAGGTAAATAAAAGGCTTAAGTGTGCCCTACCACATGAACCAGTGCATATTTAAAGCTTATTGTTGAAAAATTCTTGGGACCACAAAAGTTTGGGATCAAACTAATATTTTTGTTTTTACTTCATATGGGTCTATGTGACCTTACGAACAGGTTGGATGGAAAATAAACATCATGGTGGGCACAACAAGCTTTCAACAGTATGAATTCGATAAGAATTCGATCCCCATTGTATCATGTCATGTGGTTTACTTGCTAAAGAGCCCCTATCATGAGCATCCCCCTCTAGATCACGATGGACCCCACAGAGCCCCTGTCTTGACCGTCCCTCTCCAGATAAAGATAGTACCCAATCCTTGTTAATATATATTGATTTTTAATAATAAAATATTATATATGTATATATATAAATGTTTGCAAAAATACCTTTTTCATGGGTTTTGAGAATAGTCCCACATTGGAAAAGGAGAAAAAGATTTTTTGGTTTCAATGAGCATGGTGGAGTATTGTAATGTTTACCCACCTAGTCCGAGGAGAATCGGGCTTTCGCACTAGAATACCCCCGCGCGTGCTCGGGCTCGAGACGGGCACGAGCGTGGGCATGTGAGGCAGTGTATCTATAGAGGCACTAGTGGCGACTAGAGGACCCAATGCGGTTCCTCAATATATATAGAGGTTGGATATATGACTATTGCAGGGAGGTGTAACTCCTCATGTAATTCATTGCAGACCATGTAAAAACTACTGCATGGCTAGCTAGTATCTCACAACAGTCAACATACGACAGCTGTCATGGCACATGCACAACAACTAGAAACTGTCAATAACGGCTAGTTTCTTCAACAACTAAAAAACGGTCAATTGAGATTTATTTTCCTAGACCATAACCTCCAGCCACCAATGCCTATATAAACAAGGTCTGGATGGGTTTCCAATCCATCACAACTCACTCCAGCAGAACCCATACGAACCATAGCCACTCCACTCCTATAGACCAGAAATTTTAGCAAGACAGCAGGGTTCATGTGAACCATTGCCCGAAGAACAGACCAGCAATGTAGTCTAGAACAGTTCATCTGTACCACTAGCTGAAGAATAAACCAGTGCAGTGGTCTAATTCACACTTCTTCTTCTTTCTTTTTCTGGAACTTTTTCTTTATTTTTCTGCCAGATACTGTGTAACAAAGTTTCATTAGTGGGTCTTCATGTGTGCTGAACACAGACTCACACTAGGCTCGTCGTATCCTAGAAGCAATTTGCCTATAACCTTTTTATTATACTCGATTTACTTGAGTAGGGACAAATAACGCTTTAAAGACAGTGTTCCAAACATGCATTAGCCTGTCCTTATTTCCATATCATTTTGGTTTTTCGATTTCCATATTTTACAAAAAATGTAATTTCTATATTTTTTCAACAATCTTAAAACGTTATTTTTTTCAACAATCTTAAAGCGTTATTTGTAATGGAAGCCGATAGTATATCATCTATCAAGTTGATGAATCAGGACTTGATTCGTCTTGACCAGTTCGATGGAACTAATTTTACTAGATGACAAGAGAAACTCAAGTTTTTTCTGACGGCATTGAAGATTTTCTACATCTTAGATCCGAATTTACAACCATTGTCCTGCAGCAACTGAAGCAAACACACCTGAACAGATCGTTGCCCGCACCAAATGAGCTGAAGACGAACTTCTGTGTTGTTCACACATTCTGAATGCGCTATCCAACTACGTTATCCGACCGTCTATACGATTTGTACACACAAACATCATCCGTAAAAGAAATCTGGACCGCTCTGGAGTTCAAATACAAGACTAAAGAAGAATGTACCAACAAGTTTTTGATTCTCAGGTACTTTGACTATAACTTGTTAGATAACAAACCGTTGTTATCCCAAATCTAAGAACTACACCTAATAGTAAATAAAATCAAAGTCATTAAGATTGATCTTCCTGAATCATTCTAAGTCGGGGCTACTATCGCTAAACTGCTCACAATGTGGAAAGATTATAGAAAGAAGTTGTTGCATAAAATTGAGGACTACACGCTGGAACAAATCTAGAAACATTTCAGAATTGAGGAAGAATCCCGTAACCGCGAGAAAAAGAATGGTAACAGGAATTCCTTGTCTAAAGTTCACGCAGTAGAAAATGCAAATAACAAGAATCCTGAGAAGAACGATTCCCTAAAACCCAATAGAGAAAAATTTAAGAAAACACTCAAAAGAAGAAGGGAAAGTTCAAATGCTCATGCCATGTCTGTGGAAAAAATGGGCATTATGCTCGAGTCTGCCGATATCGCAAATCTAAAAAAGAAGCAAGTGCAGTAAAATAAGGCGATATTGTGGCAATGATCACTGAGGTGAATACCATCCAAGGAAAGGTTTCTGGTTGATGGTATGATACTGCCGCTATCATGCATGTGTGTTACGACAGATCAACCTTCAAAACGTATAGGGAATTGACCGATGGTTAAGAAGTCCAAATGGATAATGAAGTCTGATCGAAGGTTATCGACAAAGGAACTGTCGAACTAATATTCACTTCTGAGAAGAAAGTAATTCTGACAAATTTCCTGCACGTCCTAGACATGAGGCAAAACTTAGTTTCTAAGGCTGTTCTTGGCAAACCAGGAATAAGGGTGGTGTACGAGTAAGGAAAATTGATTTTATTTAAGAATAAGAATTTTGTCGAAAATGGATATGATTGTAACGGTGTAGTCAAGTTTTTTCTAAATGAAAGTAGCACTTTTGCATATATGATTGAATCCATTAGACTATGGCATGATAGACTAGCTCATATAGGGTATAGTACCTTAAAGTTCATGGCTAATAATGGTTTGATCTCATACACAGAAAATGAAACCGATAAATGTGAAGTATACATACGATCCAAAATGATAAAGAAACATTTTTCAAGTGTTAAGAGATTGTTTCAAGTATTGGATCTTGTGCATAGTGATATCTGTGAGTTAAATGGCATTTTTACTCATAGAGGTAAAATATACTTTATAACCTTTATTAATGATTGCTCTATATATGTGTATGTGTACTTGTTAAAGAGCAAAGATGAAGCATTGAACATGATTAAGGTACATAAAGCAGAAGTAGAAAATTAACTAAATAAGAAGATAAAAATTCTCCTTAGCGATAGAGGAGGAGAATACTTTTCTAATGAATTCGATAACTTTTATAGAAAACATGGATTAATATATTAGTGTATACGTCATACACACCTCAACAAAACGGAATAGTAGAAAGGAAGAATAGAACATTAATAGACATGCTCAACTTAATGCTAATACAAACAGAGTTGCCTCTCAGTCTGTGGGGTGAGGCACTGCTTGTAGTGTGTCATATATTAAACAGAATTTCATCTAAAAAATATAAAACATCTCCATATGAAACATAGAAAGGTAAAAAATCTAACCTAGGATATCTTAAAGTGTGGGGGTGTCTTGCATATTGAAGAACTCCTGATCTAAAAAGAACTAAATTAGGATCTATAGGTATTAAGTATGCCTTCGTAAGGTATGTACATAATAGTAAAGCTTATAGACTTCTAGATCTAGAGTCTAATACCATAATAGAATCAAGAGACGTTGAGTTCTTTGAAAACTTACTATCGTTTGAGTCAAAAGACAATGAAGTCCAAACTCCTAATAGAGAACTAGATAGTATAGCTCTATAAGTAGTGAAAACTTCTATTGAACCTCGTAGGAGTCAAATGACAAGAATAAAGAAGAGTCTAAATGATGATTATTTAGACTTTCAACGCATCTTTTTTCATATTATAGAAGAAAATATGAAAAATGTTATAAGAAAAATACCTATAGTAATAACTATAAAAGATGATCCCAAAACATATAAAGACGTTGTATCCTCTAGAGACTCAGCTTTCTTAAAAGAAACTATTAATGATGAAATGAAATCTATAATGTAAAATTAAACATGAAAACTAGTAAACTTACATCCAGGTTCTAGACGCATAAGTTGCAAGTGGGTATTTAGGAAGAAATATTACACTGATGGGACTATACAAATCTTTAAAGCTCGACTAGTAGCTAAGGATTTTAGATAAAAAGAAGGGATATATTATTTTGACACATATTCTCTTATAGCTAGGATAACATCCATTAGGATATTATTCGTGCTAGCTTCCATACACCATCTTCACATCCATCAAATAGATGTAAAGACCGTATTTCTGAATGGTGACCTCAATGAGGAGGTATACATGAAACAACCTGAATAATTCGTTCTACCAGGAAATAAAAATAAAATATGTAAATTAATCAAATCTTTGTATAGATTAAAATAAGCACCAGAACAATGACATGAAAAGTTTGATTCCAAGATACTATCTCATGGTTTCATGCATAATGTAGCTGATAAATATATATTATCTAAAGTAGATGGTAACTGTAGGATTATTATTTGTCTGTATATTAATGACATGTTAATAATTAGTAATAAAATGGAAGGTGTAATTGAAATAAAAAAGTTTTTATCTTCTGTATTTAAAATGAAAGATCTTAGACGAGTAGATACCATCCTAGGTATCAAAGTTAAAAAAAATTATGAAGGTTATACTTTGTGTCAATCTCATTATATTAAGAACATACTAAACAAGTTTAACTAGCTAAATATAAAAAAATAAAAACTCCATTTGATCCAAGTATCAAGCTAAAAGAGAATAACGAAATAACAGTTGCACAATTAGAATATACGAGTGCTATAGAGAGTTTTATGTATGCTATGTAATACACTAAACCTGATATCACATGTGTTGTAAGTAAAATTAGTAGGTTTATTAGTAACCCCAGTACTGAATACTGGAATGCAGTTAGTAGAGTCTTTGCCTACTTAAAAGCAACTAAAGACTTAGGACTATTTTATTCAGAGTTTCCTGCCGTATTTGAAGGATATACCAATGCGAGCTGGATATCGAGTGCAGGGGACAACAAGTTTACTATAAGATGAGTATTCACCCTACGAGGTGCAGTTGTATCTTGGGGATCCAAGAAACAGAGCTGTATAACGCACTCGACTATGGAGTTTGAATTTATATCCCTGGTTGCAACAGGCAAGGCTAAATGATCTTTTATTAGAAATCCATTTTTGTGCAAAGCCTATATCGGTTATGTCACTACATTGTGATAATGAAGTCACGTTAGGTATAACTTATAACGACACTTATAATGGTAAGTCTAGACATATAAGTCTTCGACATGATTATATCAGACAATTGATTGGAGATGGAATCATTATTATTTTTTATGTGAAATCAAACAATAACCTAGTGGACCCTTTTACTAAACTTCTACCGAGAGAGGTAGTAGAGGCAACATCTAAAGGGATGGGGTTAACTCTTCAACTAAAGTTTCACCAGTAATAGTAACCTAACCTATAATCAGAAAATCTCTAATTTCAGGTTTAATGGGTAAAAATAAGTTACTGATATGTGAAAAATTTTCAACACTAAATTATTTAAGACTTCATCTATAATAGATAAGTACTGAGTATTAAGAAAGAGTGTTGAGTTGTAGAACTTTTAATAAAATCCAGTCTAAAGGACAGGTGTCTTACAGTAATGAAGACAGTGAAAGGATTTCACCTATATGAACGTAGAGATGGTGCATCTCTCATGAGAGTTAGAGTTTTCTCTCGAGATCGTTCATGAAATATGATAAGCACATTGTCATTAATCGTGCTGAGAAAGATTGTGAGAACTCTAATATACACATAGTGAATATGTGTGTGGTTTCTCCAGCTCTGTTATCTAAGAATAACTGGTTCAACGCTATGGCTACTAATCATTTCGATAGAGTTTTGAGATACTTACATCAAGGAAAGATTCAAATCAAAAGATATCTTTCTTTATGCATATAAGTTAATTTTATTCTGATAGAAATATTTTTTCAAAAAATATGTTTTAAAAATTAAGTGGGGGATTGTTAATACATATTAATTTTTAATAATAAAATATTATATAATATATATAAAAATATTTACAAAAATATCTTTTTCATGGGTTTTACGAATAGTCCCACATTGAAAAAGGAGAAGAAGATTTTTTATTTAAATGAGGATGGTGGAGTATTATAATATTTACCCACCTAGTTTGAGGAGAATCGGGCTAGCACGCATGCTCTCACTAGGACTCGGACACGGGCACGAGCTTAATATGAGGGCGTGGGCATGTGAGGCAGTGTGGCTGTAGAAGCGCTAGTGACGCACTTTGCACTTCGCACGTCTACCTCGTGTCACTCCTTCGTGACCTTACGCAAACTGGTGCGAGATGTGTGCAAGTCACGGTGCAACTAAGAGGATAAAGTAGATGGCTGACTGAAAGACTACAGGATTGAATGAGGTTCCTCAGTATATATAGAGGCTGGAAATATGACTGCTGCAGGGAGGTGTAACTCCTCATGCAATTCATTGCAGACCATAAAGAAACTGTTGCATGTGGCTAGCCCAACAGCTAGAAACAACTAGCCAGTATCGCACAATAATTAACATGCAATACCTGTTATGGCACATGCACAATAGCTAGAAACTGCTAATAACGACTAGTTTCTCCAATAGTTAGAAAGCGGTCAATTGAGATTTATTTCCCTAGACCATAACCCCTAATCACCAATGCCCATATAAACAGGATTTGGATGAGTTTTTAATCCATCACGACTCACTCCAGCAAAACCCATACAAACCATAGCCACTCCACTCCTATAGACCAGAAATTCTAACAAGACAACAGAGTTCATCTGAACCATTGCCTGAAGAACAAACCAGCAGTGTGGTCTAGAACGGTTCATCTGAACCACTAGCTAAAGAACAGACCAGTGCTGTGGTCTAATTCACACTTCTTCTTCTTATTTCTTTTTCTGGAATTTTTCTTTTATTTTTCTGCTAGATGCTGTGTAACAGAGTTCCATTAGTAGATCTTCGTGTTTGCTAAATGCAGACTCAAACCAAGCTCATCGTATCCTAGAAGCAATTTGCCTGTAACCTTTTCAGCATACTCAATTTACTTGAGTAGGGACAAATAACACTTTAAGGACAGCGTTCCAAACGTCCTTCAACCTGTCCTTATTTCCAAATCATTTTGGTTTTTTAGTTTCCATATTTTACATAAAATATAATTGCTGTATTTTTCTCAACAATCCACGCTCGAAAGGTACGTATATAGTGGGCCACATTTAGTGGGAAGTTTTTGGACTTAACGAACCGCTGGTATTGTCCAATCACGGTGATCTTTTTTTCCAATACGGACAACGTAAGCAAGATCGCGGCCTTTCATCAACTGTGACCTTCCATGTATGCCATTCTCCCCTCTCATCATCCAGTGGGCTAACAAAGGAAGGAGAAAAACAGATGGTTGGAAAAATAGAATGAAGCCTACATCTTACCTACATGTGACCCCAGATGAGCGGAGCCAATCTATTGTTTTAGACAAAGACCCTTCCATGATAAGCCCACCTGATGAATGTCCTAGAACTCACACACCATTCCCACATGTACATCTGTGTTGTTGAGTGACTCCACTCTCTCCTCACATAAATATCCTCATTAGTTCTAAACCATGATATCTTATACGTAATTTTACATGCAACTTACGCGCCAACCTAACACATGGGTAAGATGTCTAAGGCTTCTACAAGGTGGACCCATAATATGCTAGTCTGCACCTGGGCTAACTAGGTGTGGTAATGAGCCGAGCAAGCCATGCTCGAGTCTCTTAAAATTGGCCTGTGGGTGAGCCTGATTTCGAAATCTAAGACCGGGGTCCAGGCCAATGATAAATGGCTCGTCCATCAGCTAGCGTTTACGAAAAAGTACTGTGCTAGCTTGATTATACGTGATCACACAAGAGCGTGCTTAAAATTAACTGAGCACCGCCGAAGAACATGTGCACCAGATCCATCCTATCTATCGGATGTGCCACTGCATTTTCACCAGGTTATCAGAAATTTTCCAATCCAAGACTTAGATATACAACAAATAGTATAAAAGGTTGTGAAAAATAATTTGATTAAAAATTCATATATATATATATATATATATATATATATATATATATATATATATATATATATATAAAATGTTTGTTAAAAACTTAGATTTTTGGTGTTTTGGAATAGTATCATATCGGAAAGGAAAGCAGAGAAAAAATTGTGTTTATAAGTAGGGTGTTGAGTACAGTACTATATACTTGATGAATCCGGGGAGTATCGAAACTTTTGCAATGGAATGCATGCGTACGGACTCGGCGCAAGGGTATGGGCATGTGATGCAGTGTGGCTGTAGTGGCATGCACACTTTGCGCTTCGCATGTACGCATCGTGTTGCTAAACAACTAGCCATTTAAAAGATGTTGTAACTACTCATGCAGTATTAAACCAAATCATGCATAAATTATTGCATGTAACTAATCCAATAGTCATAAACAGCTAGCCATTGAGTTTAAACGGCTAGCATGTAATTATTTTTTCCACATGCAAAACAGCTAAAAACTGCCAAATAATAGCTAGTTTCTCACCAACGGCTAAAAACAATTATATGGAGTTATGACCCTGGACCAAAACATCTAGCAATCCTAGCCTATATAAATAGTGCTTGGGTAATTCATTGGATCATTACCAAGCACTATAATCACTCTCTCATACGACCCAATAAGTCCTAAAAAATAAAGAAGAGAATAGTGTAGTGGCCTAAGTTAGCTACATTCTTTCTAATCTTCTCTCTAATATGGGATTTTTCTTTAAATTTTTTTATGCGTACACAAAGTTTCATTAGTAGTTCTTCATGCTTGTTGAATGCGGAACCACATACAGTTCATCGTATCCTATAAGTTATTTGTCTATAATTTGTGAACGGTCTCAATTACCTTGAGAATAGGTGAATAACGCTTTAAGAACAACATGAAAATACGTGCTTCAATCTATCCCTAATATTTTCAATTTTTTTTATTTTACATAAATTATAAATCTATAATTTAATAATATCAGGTTTGTAACATAAAATCATCACTTAAAAATTTCAAAATCACTTAATTTGGCTTACATAAGTCTTGGAATATCTGTGTTTTTTTAGAATCATTGACCCTGGTATGGCTCCTCAAATGAGTGGATTGGATGGAATACACCATATTGGACGGATTGGATGGAATACACCATATTGGACCTACACATAATTTGGATAAGTTTAATTGTAAAACTTTCCATCTCAACTATTTGCATGGTGTGGCCCACCTGAGTAATTCGACTCCACTCATATTTTGGGCATTGGTCTGAACATAGGATTCCTCCCTATAGAGTCCCTGTAGACTGGCTGCTATGGATCCGATCGAGAGGTCTATTGATCCCTGACTATGGGGCCTCCATGATGTATGTGCATTATACCCTCATTTTCCGACTATTTTGACATCTCATTTTAGTTATAATCATAAAAATGGAGCAGACCTAAATCTCATGTGGACAACACCACGTGAAATACTGAAAGCATACTATTAAAAACTTCATAGAGGCCACTAAAATATTTATTTATCATTCAAAATGTTGATAAGGTGACAAGGACGTAGATGAAGGCACCATACAAATATCAGCTTCATCCAAAACTTTCGTAGCCCATGAAGTTTTTAACGGTGGACATTCAATCACCACTCTTTCCTGCATTACGGTCCACCCGAGACTCGGATGTGCTGCATTTTTGGGCTCATACCCTAAAATGAGCTGCAAAACGGATGGACGGCGTGCATATAAGACACATTAGTCACGGTGGGCCCCACAGAAAAGGATCCGATCCCCGAATCCTCTCCTCTGCATGAAGAATTATTCCATGCGCATCAGCGAATAGTCACTTGCTCACATGAAGTATTTTGGTTATATAAAAGAAAGGACAGCTTAAAGATGCTTGGAGGCGCTTCGCATTTACGCGCAGTCTCAAATCCTTGTTGGATATAATCTTTTATAATATAAAAGTAGTATATGAACTGATGATTTCATTTTCATCATTTCAACCAGGAAGGGCGGCCAAACGCGGTCCACGGACAAGGCCTTTTTATCCTGGGATCAGGGACGGGTTATGGATAACCCTGGTGTAGCTGTGCAGGGCCCACAGCGACTCCGGTAACAAATTTACTCCGTCCATCAGTTTTTAAAGACTACAGTAGAACAGGATTCTAAAACTTAGGCAGTTCCAAAACTCACATATCCAAACCACGCGAAACAGTGGGAACATAAACATCCACCGTTGCAACCCTCTTAGAGCCGACGATGATGTGTACATGCTATCCAAACCGTTCATAGAGTTATTACCACTCGGATAAACTGTAGGCACAAATATCATCTCGATAAAAAAAAAAACCTCTGTGACCCCACAAGGTTTCCAACGGTGGTCGTTCAATCTTCACTGTTTTGTGTGGTGTGGCCCATGGGAGTTTTGAATCTGCCTATTTTTAGACTACTCCTATTGTGATCTTTGCAAAATCGATGGACGGAGTAAATTTGTGACGGACATCTCTGTGGGTCCCACACAGCTTCTGACTGCAAGAACTTCCTGTGGCAAGGGGCCGTGCAATCCACGCCTGACCCATTCACCATTAACCGCCATTAATTCTTTCGGTGGGAAGCGGATTGGCCGGTGTACCACACACCACCAAACTAGCTGATACGTGTCGCTCGAAGACGAGGGACGAAGCGGGAACGGATTGGCTACTCCCCCTGACACCAGCCATTGGCTGGTGGTCGGTGCTCTGTGGGGCCCACCATGATGTATGTGTGTCATCCAAGCCGTCTATCTAATTTTATATCTCATTTTATGATATGGTAGAAAAAAAGAAATATATTTAAATCTCAGTGGATCACATTGAAGGAAACAGTGTTGAATGAATTTTGACCACTAAAAACATTTTGGAGGTCATAAAAGTTTTGGATCAAACTGATATTTATTCTTTCATTTCATTTGAGTTTTTACGACCCAATTAAAAGATTGGATGTCAAATAAACAGTACAATGAACCTTAGGAGGATTTTAATTGCAAATATCCATTCATTATTTTTCTCCTTGGGTGTGGCCCACCAAAGACTTATATCCCTGTGATTTTTTTTTAAAGCTAAAATGATCCGTAAAAATGGATGAAACACGTACATCATAGTGAAGCCCACGGAACACCAACCATTAGCCACGGGGCTGGTGTCAGGGAGTTCCCAATCCTTCCCCGGAAGAAGCTCCTGGATCTCGGAGTTGTACGAACGGTTCAAAGGATATCAAAGTTACATACGCCTCACAGTAACGTCTTTATTACGTCAACACCGTTTATCCATTTGTCAAGTACACCTTAAATATTGATCTAAAAAAGAATCGTATCAAATTCTCTCACGGTTAAAATATTTGTAAGGCCTACCATAACCATTATTTTCCATCCAATCTGTCGATAAGTCACACTAACCTGAATGATGAGAAAAAAACAAATATCATATTGATACAAAATTTCTGTGACCTTGAAATGGTTTCAATGGTAGACGTTTAATCCTACACTTCTTTTTGCAATGTGGTCCATTTGATCATTGTTTCTGTCTTATTTTTTGTCTCAAGCCTTATGACAAGATCGTTAAGTGGACGGACGGTTTGGATATAGCTCATACCGCATGATGGGACCCACATGACTTGGTGACGTCAACACACGAGCTAGATTGGCCGTTTCCCTTTCGGTGAGGGGTGGCCCATGTAACCATGAATCGTACTATTTCTGTAGTATGACATCAGTGACGGCATGCACATAACAGACATGCCCGGATCAGTGCGTGTGTTACAAGTAAAGGTGCGTGTGGAATTAGCAAAACCTGATAAGTATGCGATCCCATATCACCTTCCATGCGCCCGCGGAGTCCTCTTGACTTTCTGCGGTCAGACAAAAACAGCAAACCCGACCCGACCCGACATCCAGCGAAAGTACACACCACGCAACGCAGAACGGAGAATCGGAGAAACATCACGGAAACGCACTCCCTCCTTCCTTCCAAGACCGCCGTACCATACATCCACCCTCCCCGGATTTTATATATACACACTGCCATTCCAAAGAGGAGAGAAACATCAGAGAACCAGAAATATAGAGAGAAGGAATTAATATCAAAAGGCTCTGAAAATGGGTTGGTCTGATTCAGGAGCACGGTGCAGGAAGCACCCCAGACAACACAAATCTCCTGGTGTTTGCTCTTTCTGCCTGAGAGAAAAGCTCTCTCAGCTCACCTCTTCAAACACCACCGCCGCCACGACTGCCACAACCTCTTGCTCTTCTTCTTCTTCCATTTCTTCTTGTTCTTCTTGCTCTGATTCTTCTTATTCTTCTCCTTCTCACCACCTTTCTTCCGGCGCCAACGGTCGGATATCTTTTCTTGTAGGACCCCATGATGGGTTCTTCACGAGGAGCCGAACCGTGGCTTTCACCGCACCAAACAGGGCCAGAGATGCCGCCTTTATCACCGAAGGGAAGAAGAAAGGAGGATTCTGGTCTAAGCTGCTTCGACCCAGTGGCAAGACGAGGAAGGAAGTTTTCTTGCACTCGCAAACCATGAAGAATATACACACTAATTACGTGTATACTCGCTAGATGTTATTGAAGAATTTTGATGAATTTATTTATTCATAAACATGATAGTTGTTTGTTGTATAAAAAGAAAGAAAGAAAGAAGAGATGTTCCCATATATATTTATTAGTGTGTATGTCTTTATAGCCATCAAAGAGAAGTGGAGGGAGAGAATATGGGGCAAAAAATAAAAATCAAATCCATGTTTGCTAGAAAACGTCGATATCCGTGAGATGTAGAATGAAATGGTATGATTTAAAATGCTGTAACATGCAAAATAATCAGTCGTCGATTTTGGGAATGAATTGCATGAGTAGTACAAACAATTCAAGTTATTTTTGCATTTAGACAGTTTGGACAATCCAGTATATCGATCCGTGCCCTAAATTAGGTTTGGGATGCATTTCATGTGATATATCTTGGACATCACGTGGATTGAACGATCTGATCCATCCGTGCGTTGCTTTATTTTTTGAAGCCGTGTATTTTCCAACCATGGATTGGTTTAATAGGGTTCTCTGAAAAATGTGGTGATTTAGAACTATAAGCAATCCATGATGGGCTTTAACAGATTGCCGGTTCAAATTGTCCATAAATGATCTTGACTATCTATTTTATCGGCCATTGATCGGATGGTTAAATTGCCAATCGGTGTGATTACATGGTAGCCAATGAAATTTGTTCTCTACTTAAATGGACGGTCAAGATTGATTGAAAAGAATTTTTAAGTCTCCCAATGCAACTAGGACCAATATAGCTTATATTGCCCCTCTGTATCAGTATACTTCATAAATGGGTATGAGTGTTTTTTAACAGAAAAGTGATAAAAAGATCAGGAAAAAAAAAAAAAAAAGAAAGTTCCCAATAAAATGGAGAAATGATACATTTGCTGTTGGTGCTTTGATGACAAACATTGCCGAGATGTTTAATATATTAAAGAAAATTGATCATATGATCATGACAAGAATATCATGATATTTTCAAAATCTTGGTAATTTTTTTTAAAAAAATTGTGATTCTTTAGATTCTTTATTTTATTTTTTCATAGATATCAATGGTAGAATGGTTGCAACGGTTATATAGGATTAATTATCTAACGTGATGATACTTTATGACATGAGTGACCTATGTTGGTTATTGATAATATGACCCCTGAAAGGACATGAGGTTGAGCACCGTCTTCCTCAAGGGAATTACTACTCCAAATCCATAAAACTTCCCTGAAGTCCTCACAAAACTTAACTCCTCACAAGCGCTTCTCGAATCCATGAGAAAAAGAACAAGGAAAGTAGAAAATAATTCTATAAAATTCAAAATTAATTGATGAATAAAGTAAATGAGTCTACAATCCTTTAAGTAGGGAATTAAAACATGGAAATGATCATCGATTTGATGGTATTTTACAAATCTGGCATGCGCAATGCAGCAAAGCGGGGTTGGGTGGCTAAAGTAGCTCATCCGATCCCAAAATTATATATTTTACACCCGATAACTCATTCTGATTTGCGAGATGCGTGCGTTTTAAATTCTGACATTCCAGATCATCTATCTCTGATAGGGCCTTTTTTGGTTCATCATGGCCTTGAAATTATCAGCAACCCGCTCTACATCATAACATATTTATTAAATTTCTATGTGGGAATTATGTATTATATTTTAATCAAGGTGGGCCCCATGGTAATGCCTAATCCGCTCCAGTTTGGTGGTGGTTGCAATCATCAATTGCAGCCAGCAGGAGGTTTGTTGGAATACTTCCTGATCCATTGCTGTAAGGTACGTCCAGTTTAGCCGTTGGATGTAGGTCATTTTGTAGCGATTCAAACCGACTATGTGATGAGTCTCACCTCAGATGGTGGATGAGCAAAAATAAAATCTTATGTAAGAAAATTTTAAAATCAAACCCCTTCCTAAAGGTTGAAATATTTCACTGTAAGAGGTTTTTTCTTTTGTTTTTTAAATTGCGTTTTGTATGTGTGTTTGTACGCCGACCTATGTGGGGATTCCTCACCGTGGGTGCTTAACCCCTCTAATGAAGATATGCACACGTTCCGTGGAATCCTTGTATTTGAAAGATAACATTTGCAAGGCAAGGAGCAAGATCTCATGCATGCAGGATACATGCGAGGCTAAGTGTAAGATTTCATGCATGCATGGTATCTGCGAGATTATATGCATGAAGAGGGTATGTGAGAGGCAGGGTGCAAGATGATATTCTTGCAAGGCAAATAAAGGCAGGTGCAAGACTACATGCATGCAAGGTATATACATGCGGTTAGGGTGTGCAACATGATGTGTAAGAAGAATATTGGAAGATGATCTGCATCCAGGGTTCATTTCATGCTGATTGCATGATGGTTAGAAGGTCCAATCTCCAGGGCGGTCCCATTTCATGGGTGTCTATCCTACTGGATGTCTGCTTGGGTTGCTCTTGTTGCCCCGGCGCTCAGGGATCTTACCTGATGCAGCCATAATTTCCCTTCCGGCCTTTTGGCTCTGTGACGTCCTTTCAAGGGTTGTTGCTACCTTCTCCAAGCAATATTATGATTTCTGTGGCTTTTTTAGCAGACATGGTTAGTAATTTTTTGACAGAGGGGTCCAACTCAATGTTGTGAAAAAATATTCAGCAAAAATATTTTAAATAAAAAATATATAAATATATATAAATGTTTAGTTTGAAACAACTTGTTGCATTTTTTGGAATAATCCCGTACCTGAAGGAAAGGAGATAAGAAAAAATGTTGTTTATATGTGAGGCGTGGAATACCTTCATATTTCTTTGGTTGTTCCGTGGAATATTAGGACTTTTGTGCGTGCATCAGTTAACTTGGGCTCGGGCATGATCTCGGTGTTAGGGCGTGAGCATGTGAAGCAGTGTGGCTGTAGAGGTGACGTACTTTACACTTCACACGTACGCATCGTGTCTGAGATGAATTAGTCGGCTGAAATATGCACTCGAGATGTTCTGAACACCGCCCTTACTATCTCCTACTTCAAAGTGGATATTGGGTTTGCTAGACTCCGCTCAAGGCGATCCTCTGAAGCATTTGAGTCTCTTAGCACCCTAAGGCTTGTTGCTATCTAGGCAAATTTTTTTGTCATTGCATCTAGCATTCCAATAGTCTTAGATTGATATATATTATCAATGCCTCGAGTATGGGATGCTATCCTTTTGGACTCACAGTTCACTGACTCTCTGCTATTCTAGTACAGCTTGTGGCTTGCGGCCTGACATGACCATATAAGGGATGGTGGTGAGGAGCTTACCATCCACCTCAGTGGTGAAATGACATGGCGGCCAAGATTTGATTGGTAGGGTTGTATGCTATCAGAAATTAATGGGCCTGAGCTTTTTTAATTCGCTTTACTTAGGGTCTCAAATGAGTCACAAAAATTAGGGTTGTTACAAGTTTCATCATAGATCTGTAGACACCACACCCAGGCTAGCAGCTTGAGAAGGCATGGATAATCCTTAAAAATAGAACCAAAACCCCACATCCTACCCAAACCTCAACTTAAGTTATCCAAAAAACCCAAGAAGCCTAAAAGACCCAAAAAAGCCCAACAAGCCCAAAAAACCATACCCAGAGCCCAAAATAGAGCCCACCAGCTGGAGTTTGAAGTCAACGGTGATCGGGCAATAATCGAATTACCACCCTGCCTAAACAAATGTAAAGGAAAATACTTAAAGGAACATATAGAGGCATTGCTAAATTTTAATAACTAAAACTTCTTTTTACTAAAAGATTACAAAAGAAAATACATCTTAATAAAATACTTACAAACTTGATTGAATACTATAAGCTGATGAAGATACAAGATTAAGGCTATTCTGATTTTACAAGGGTTAAGAAAGATAAAAGGAGAGGCTAAGGAGAAGAGAGGAGATGGTGAAGAGAATGAGTCTCTGGTCTTCAAAGTTAAAGTGTGTTCTGCGATCATGCTGGAGTTGTGGTTAAATAAGCGACGGATTTGAAGTAGCGTGAGATCCAGAAGCTTCGAGATTGCCTTAGATTTAAGCTTATTTGAAATTCGGACACATATGGTTATGAATTCGAAAGACGATGAAGTCCGGAAGGTTTGCGGAAGGTGCTGGCTTTGTCTTCTTATTGCTACAGTAGTACTTGCTCTGATAATTTTGTCTTATCTTTGCCTCAGTGACTGGTACAATACTTTTGTTGGAGTTTTGTCTTCTTATAATGATGGCATCGTGAGAATATTCTTGAAAGCTCTAGAATATGATTACTATTAATGTATTATTACAATTGAGGTACCCCGTCTATTCCATAATAGTCATCTTCATTTGGTTGTAAATAATGTGTATTAGAAACATCTGAATCTTCTTCAGGCTTTAAGGCTGATGCTGCTTCACTTAAAATGGCTATGTATTCAGCTTTGGTCTTGGTGGTTGCTAACTTTGTTTGAATGGAAGACTTTAAGACTAGGAACTGTTGATGTTGTGACGAAACATTTTCAAGTTTTGAAAGATGAGGATTTTCTTAGAAATACTTTTTGAGTATTGGTTTTAGAAATCTATCTAGTTTAAGTTGTTTTCACCATTTGCTTTTGAAACATCTAACTAAATGCAAGGCTGGAGATGAAGAAACTTGTTAGATATTGTATTCCCATATGGTAATCCATGCGATTGAGAATAATGAGAAAAACACTAAAGATTTTGGTAATTGATCTTGTTGCTCAGAAAATTTATAATTGTCTAAAAAGTAAGTAAATCCTTCTTATACTGAAGGGGGTAAAATCCTTAGATCTGGTCCAAAGTAATTTCAAAATGCATGAAACCACAAAAGAAAATTTAAAATTATTTTTTGGTGAAAATGGAAGAGCCATGAATGTGAAAGACTAGGATTTTGATAGAAAAATGCATATAACCATACTTTTTGATAATCATAATATGTAAAACTAGGTGGACTAAATACTTGAGAAAACTGACGTGCTGAGTTGGGATTTGGTCCCCAGTCAGATAAAGTAAGGACTTTTAAAATTTGGTATTTTGAATAAGTAATTTTTGAGTTGTCTTGTTTATCTGGTACATGAGTAAAAATGTAAGAATCAGTGTCTACCAGGATAAATTCATAGTACTTTTGTATTTTGCTCCCGATGGTCACTGGCCAATGCCAGGATGGAGAAAAACATCCCTGGATAATGAAGGGGATAGGCTTGTCTTTGAATTCTGCTTCAATAGGTATTATAGGGTAAATTTCTAGTTTGCAAAAATACTATGGTTCTAGAGTAAAAACGTTAGTAGGGGAAGGAGTAGAATGAGGGATTAGTTGCAAAGAGAGATGATCTTATAATCCTAGATTGGTATCGACTAGTTTACTTGCAAATGTTTGAGGAGTAGAAGAAGAAGAAAAGGTCAGAGAAGTTAAAGGACTAAAAGGATTTGTGGAAAGGGGAATGGTAGGTCTTAGTCTTGTTCTTATAGAGGATCCTAATTGTCCTCCAAATTAAAGGACTCCCTAATCTTGTTTTTACTGGAAAAGGTGTGATTGGAGAATGAGAGATTGGTCTTATATTTAATGAAAAAGGCATAGAATAGTCTTGTTTACTTGTAGGCTTCGATCTATCAGCCATTGTTGCCTTGTAAATACTCTCTGGATAAGAAATCTGGTAAAGAATTGGAATCACCTTTAATAAATTCGATTTGAAAATTAAAACTTGATAAAATATCTTGTCATATGGCAAAAATCTGTTTATGGGCTAGATTTTTAACATCCTTTTCTAAAATATATTTTGCACTTTAGCAATCTATTCGAAGAAGAAAACATTGGTTTAAAAGATCACTTTGAAATTTTGAAATATATAATACAATAAAGAGAATTTCCTTTTTGATCGTACTATAATTCTTTTGAGTTTCATTTCAGGAGTCAGAAGTAAATCTTATTAATTATTTTGATTCATTTTTCTTTTGTTTTAGGATTCCTCCGTATCCTATTTTTGATGTATCAGTCTCTACAATTTTAGGGGCTAATGGATCGCCTATATATAATAATGGTAACTGTTTAATTTTGAGTTTAATACTTTTACTATATTAATGTGTTGTTGGGTCCATGGGGGCGGATTCTTTTTTAATCTTTCATATAATGGTTTACATATTAAAAATCTCCTATATAATTAAGACTTCTTAGGAATCTTTGTAATTGTGTCTTATTCTTAATTTCATTGAAAAATTTATCTACAAATTCTAGGCTTTGTTCTATAGGTATGAATGTGCCTTGAGATATATGGTGTCTTAAAAATCTAATTTTGGTTTGAAATAATTTGATTTTGGTTGCTGAAACAACTAACCCATTTGTTTTGATAACGTTTAGAAATATTTTTAAATGTATCCAATGTTGTTCTAAAGAATTTGAAAATACTAATACATCATTTATATATACTATAGTGAAGTTAATATAGGGATTGAAAATATCATTCATGATGTTTTGAAACTATGATGATGCATTTTTTAATCCAAAGGGCATGACATTTCATTCATATTGAACAAAAGGTACATTAAAAGCTGTTTTATACCTATCTTCTTATGCGATTTGTATTTGCCAAAATCCTGACTTCATATCAAACTTTGAGAAAACTTTTGCAGAATATAATCTCCGTAATAAGTCTTTTTTGTTTGGTATTGGATATCGTATCCATTATAGTACTTTGTTTAGTGGTTTGTAGTTTATTACTAGTCTTAGAACTCCTCTTTCTATTTCAGCTGATTTGTTAACATAAAATGCTGAACAGCTCCATGGTGATTCACTATGTCTTATCAAACCCTTTTGTAATAGTTTGTCTATCTCTTTTTTACAATGCTCTAATAATTCTTTCGACATTTGAATCGGTGTAGCTTTTATAGGTATTCGTGATTCATGAAAGTTTGATTCAAATGGTAATTTAACTATGTACCGTTTTCTATTTCAGAATGTTGTTGGTAGATCAGAACATATTTCCTTTTTTAATAATTCTTCAAAATTTTGGATTCGATTTTTTGTTTCAAATAAATTTAAATTTTCGTTGATTTTAATATATTGGATTTGATTTTTAACTTGTTAATATATTCTTTTTTATGTGTAATTAAATTTATAGATTTTGTTATTAAAATTGACTTTAGATAGTTTATATCTCTAATTTTTGGAGGACTGATAAATTCAAATGTTAAGTCCTGGCCTAATAAATTAGTTTTTATTGCAAAGTTATCTACGCTAAATAGTTTGATTAATTCTAAAAATGGTGTACCTAGTATGACAGGTTATATTATGTCTTTAATTAATTAAAAAGTTATTTTTAAACATATTCCTTAATTACATACTTCTGCTTTTGATAGTTCATAGTTAATTCTTAGTTTTGATCCACTAGCAGTTGCTAATTGTTCTAAAGTTTTCTCAAAATATTTATTAGGTATTAGTCCTTCTTGGATACAATTCATATCTGCTCCAGTGTTTATTAAAGTAATTGTGTGGATATGGAATTCTTTATTTATGACAATGGTCAGGTTAACATGCCATTTTTAGTAGTCTATGTTGGTGATTATGTTTACTGCATCTATTTGATTATCAGTAACATTTTCTATATGATGTTTTTTTATTAGATTCTAAGAAGTACACTTGCTCTTTTAAGCTATTATGGTTTTCTAGTAAGTATTTAATCTGTCTCTTTAAATCTTGTATTTTTCTTTTATTTTCTTTTACTTATAGATATAAATAATTTAAAGTTAGTGTTTTTTCTTGGGTTGGTTGGAATCTATCTAGAATTTCTATAATATTGTATACAATTAATGGATTATTTAATTCTATTGGCTTAGATAGAGATTCTTGTAAGTTTTGTAATTACATTCATTTTAAATCTGGATCATGTAAGTGTTCTACAAAATCTAATAAAGTTCTCTGTTCTTTTGTTAGTGTACATATGAATTTTGTTGAGCATTTTAAACATGTACCAATCTTTTCTTCTTGTTCTGATTTTTCTACTTCTTTTGAACTAGAATATGTTTCTTATTCAGAGTCTGTTGTTTATATGTTGCTTGTATTTTCATTAATATTTTGGATATTATTTTCTAATTCTTCCGAGTCTGTTTAGATGAATGCTCCTTTAAGATATTATATAACCTTTGTTTTAATTTTTTATTTATTTCTAGTTCATTAATTTTATTTTTTAAGCTGCAGCTATTTGCAAAATGGCCTATTTTACCACATTTGTAACAGGTTGATTTTTTTTTGGAAATAGGATTAGAATTATCTTTTCTTATTAAAGTTAGGATGGTAGGCCTTCTTATTTTTATATATTTTCTTTTTAGGGGTTTGGTATTTTTATTTCCAATAATATAATTTTTTAGAATTTTGTTGGTATTTTTTCTTTCTAAAATAATTTTATTTTAATCTCTTTTTTCTTTCAGAGGGACCCACAATTTTTTGGTATCCAAATTGTTCACAGAAATTTCTAGTTTATAGCTAGTTAGTTTTTTTTTTTTTGCTTTAAGTCTAGCTTTAAGTCTAATATCTGTGCATAAGGCTAGTCCTTCATTTGTAATAAATACTATTAGATCTCCATATGTTATTCGATCATAAGGTATATTCCCATTATAGAGTTGTCTTAATTTTGGTTGGATTGTTTCTGCAAATAGTTTTGGTAATCCTGCAATAAAACGTTCTTTCCAATATGACATGTTACAGTCTTGTCGTATCATTACTTTACTGATAAAAGTATCTTTGTACCATCTAAAGTCATCTAATGTTGGATATCGAGGATTATTTAAGATCTCACTAGTTCTTTGTTTCATATTATTCGGATCTCGTACAAAATGTTCGATGATGGTATATAAAAGGGTATTAACTGCATCTTAAATGGGTTGTCCTTGGTATAAAATAGGTTATCCCGTGGCTTCTAATTTAATAGTAGATAATAAACGGTCTCGATCTTGTAAGGTCAGATAGTTATCCCACCAGCCTTTGAGTTGACCAGTAAAACCAGAAATAATCAATTGAGCGACAGTGAAATCATCAACGCCGCGATTTCGCTTGTAAACAGTAGCAACTATGGTCATTTCATGAACTAAATTAATAATATTGTATTCAAACATTCCATCTATGTTCCATTCATATATAGAACTCCTAGAATAAGAACTATGAGTTATCTTATTTTGTTCTTCAAATTGAAGATCTGCTGGAGTGGGTCTAGAGTAATAATTTCTAGTTGTAGGAAAAGGGGTAGTATATTTAATTTCATTACACTCAAGATTAAAGAGAGTTCGCTCTAAAGGAAATATATGTTTGTCAGTATGGTTGATTGGTTAGGAATGAGGATATTAGCTAATTTTTTTATGATTTCGTTTAGCATTTCTTCTATGGAGTCTTTAAGTGCAAATTGCATATTTTTAGAAAATTCGTGTGACTTAAATAGGGGTGTTTGGTTGTTGATGTCAGACGAAAATTGTATAGGAGTAGAATCTAAGGAAACGTTGTATAATTGTTCAATTAGGTGTTGTATCTTATTTGTAATATTTTCTATTCGATTAGTTTGTTCTCCTATAGTTTGTAAGTATTGATTTGAATAATTATTCTGGTCTATTATAATCTTTATCCCTTTCATAATAGTATAGTTAGTTGGAGTAATAAGGTCACTATTTTGTATGCTTTTAAAGGGTGTAGTCTGTATTTCAGTATGTTTTATATTTAGTTGAATCGCATCAGAAGGCGGATGTATGGAAGTAATAGTTTTATTTTCGGTTATCTTCCATTCTTGAGTTGTTTCTGTAATTACATTTACTTGTCTATATTTTGTTTGTGCAGAATAAAATTTATTACACCAATTAGTAAACCATTCAAAGAACGGGATACTTTCTTTGTATTGTCTGCAATATTTAATGTGTAATTCTTTCATATATTCTTGTTTATATTGTCTTGGGAATATTTTGTAAAAATTTTCTCTATTTTCACTACCAAAAAATTAAGCAAATGCTATAGACAAAAATCGTAACCATAAACCTATGGCTACAGTTGTTGTCTGTAGCTTGACCGTTGCCGTAGGTGCCATAACAATAGATCTTGAACCTACAGCTACGGATTTAATCCGTAGCTATAGGGTACAATAGATACAAATATAATCCATAACAATTATATCTGTAACGAAAACTTCAGATAGCTACGGATATTATTTGTAGCTAAAAGCCCATTGCAATATGCCTAAATTGATAAGGCTACACCTATTAGATTAATGGTTACGGATATTATTTGTAGCTAAAGTCCGTAGCAATATGCCTAAATTGAAAAGGCTACACTTGTCAGATTAATGGCTACAGATATTATTTGTAGCTAAAAGTCCGTAGCAATATGCCTAAATTGAAAAGACTACACCTGTCAGATTAATGACTATGGCAAATATTCGTAGCTATTTTGTTCATTACAAAATTATATATAATCATTTGTTCATTCAATTACCACCTGTACAATCATTCATTCATTCAATTACAATCAAATTACAATCCTTCATTTAATCAATTACAATTACAATCATTTACAATCCAATTCATTCAATCAATTACAATTATAATTACAATAATGCTGAAAATATAAATCTTTAGCTTCATTAGAGAAATGTGCTCGACTTCACCCTGAAATTTCAACAGTTTCATATATTTCATCATCCTACAAACAGTCATGTCATATATAAATTAGAATGCCCATTAGAAAAAGGAAAGACAAAGTGAAAGAAGTGCATCATGTATAACAACTTTTTTTCCTTAATGAATTAAAAAAAAAAAAAAACTCAAAGAGAAATGAAATTGACACAAAAGAAATGGTCTCACCATATGATTATAGGTTTTGGTTTTGGTTTTTAGGTTATATGTTTATGTTAAGGTTTAGGTTAAGGTTAGGCTATAGATTATAATTAAGTTTAGGTTATAGGTTATAAGTTTTGGTTTAGGTTAATGCTATAGATTTAGGCTTAGGTTATAGGTTTAGTTTTAGGTTATAGGTTTTAGCTTTTGGGAACTTGATTATAGGTTAAGGTTTAGGTTTAGGAAATCGGGTTCAGGTTTGAGATTGAGTTTAGATTTGGGTTTTCAAATTTAGGTTTAGGTTATGGAGTTGAGATTAAGATTAGGTATAGTTTGAGTTCAAGGATTTGAGAATACATTTAGGTTTTAAGTTTAGGTTTAGGTTAAAGGTTTAGGAAAAGGTTATAGGTTATAGCTTTAGGGAATTGAGAATGAGTTATGGTTTAAGTTTAGGAAATCGGGTTCAGGTTTGGGATTGGGTTTAAGTTTAGGTTTAGGTTTAGGTTTAGGTTAGGGAGTTGAAATTAGGATTAGGTGTAGGTTTCGCTTTAAGGAATTGAGTTTAGGTTATAGGTTTAGGTAAAGGTTAGGTTTAGGTTATGGGTTTTGGGATTTAGGAATAGTTTTAGGTTATAAGTATAGGTTTAGGTTATGTTATAGGTTAAAGTTTAGGGATAGGTTATAGGTTTTGGGATTTGAGAATGGGTTTGGGTTTAAGTCATAGGTTTTGGTTTTGGTTTAGGTTATAAGTTTTGGGATTTAAGAATGGGTTCAGGTTTAGGTTATAGGTTTTGGTTTTGGTTTGGGTTATAGGTTATATGTTTAGGTTAAGGTTTAGGTTTAGGTTTAGGTCATAGGTTTTGGGATTTGAGAATGGGTTCGGGTTTAAGTTATAGGTTTTGGTTTCGGTTTAGGTTATACGTTTTGGGATTTGAGAATGGGTTCGGGTTTAGGTTATAGGTTTTGGTTTTGGTTTTAGTTTAGGTTATAGGTTTTTGGATTTAAGAATGGGTTATGGTTTAGGTTTAAGAAATCGAGTTCAGGTTCGGGATTGGGTTTAAGTTTGGATTTTTAAGTTTAGGTTTAGGTTTAGGTTAGGGAGTTGAGATTAGGATTAGGTGTAGGTTTCACTTTAGGGAATTAAGTTTAGGTTATAGGTTTAAGGAAAGGTTAGGTTTAGGTTATAAGTTTTGGGATTTAAGAATAGTTTTAGGTTATAAGTATGGGTTTAGGTTAGGTTATAGGTTAAGGTTTTGAGGATAGGTTATAGGTTTTGGGATTTGAGAATGGGTTCGGGTTTAGGTTATAGGTTTTGGTTTTAGTTTAGGTTATAGGTTTTGTTTTAGGTTATAGGTTATAGGTTTAGGATAAGGTTTAGGTTTAGGTTTAGGTTATAGGTTTTGGGATTTGAGAATGGGTTCGGGTTTAGGTTATAGGTTTTGGTTTTGGTTTTGGTTTAGGTTATAGGTTTTTGGATTCGAGAATGAGTTATGGTTTTGGTTTAGGAAATCGGGTTTAGGTTTGGGATTGGGTTTAAGTTTGGGTTTTTAAGTTTAGGTTTAGGTTTAGGTTAGGGAGTTGAGATTAGGATTAGGTTTAGGTTAGGGAGTTGAGATTAGGATTAGTGTAGGTTTCGCTTTAGGGAATTGAGTTTAGGTTATAGGTTTTGGGAAAGGTTAGGTTTAGGTTATAGGTTTTGGGGATTTAGGAATAGTTTTAGATTATAAGTATAGATTTAAGTTAGGTTATAGGTTAAGGTTTGGGGATAGGTTATACGTTTTGGGATTTGAGAATGGGTTCGGGTTTAGGTTATAGGTTTTGGTTTTGGTTTAGGTTATAGGTTTTGGGATTTAAGAATGGGTTCGGGTTTAGGTTATAGGTTTTGGTTTTGGTTATAGGTTTTTGGATTTGAAAATGGGTTATGGTTTAGGTTAAGGAAATCAGGTTCAAGTTTGGAATTGGATTTGAGTTTGAGTTTTCAAGTTTAGGTTTAGGTTTAGGTTAGGGAGTTGAGATTAGGATTAGGTGTAGGTTTAACTTTAGGGAATTGAGTTTAAGTTATAGGTTTAGGGAAAGGTTAGGTTTAGGTTATAGGTTTTGGGATTTGAGAATGGGTTCGGGTTTAGGTCATTGGTTTTGGTTTTGGTTTAGGTTATAGGTTTTGGGATTTGAGAATGGGTTCGGGTTTACGTTATAGGTTTTGGTTTTGGTTTAGGTTATAGGTTTAGGTTAAGGTTTAGGTTTAGGTTTAGGTTATAGGTTTTAGTTTCGGTTTAGGTTATATGTTTTGGGATTTGAGAATGGGTTCGGGTTTAGGTTATAGGTTTTGGTTTTGGTTTTGGTTTAGGTTATAGATTTTTAGATTTGAGAATGAGTTATGGTTTAGGTTTAGAAAATCGGGTTCAAGTTCGGGATTGGATTTGAGTTTGGGTTTTCAAGTTTAGGTTTAGGTTTAGGTTAGGGAGTTGAGATTAGGATTAGGTGTAGGTTTAACTTTAGGGAATTGAGTTTAGGTTATAGGTTTAGGGAAATGTTAGGTTTAGGTTATAGGTTTTGGGATTTGGGAATAGTTTTTGGTTATAAGTATAGGTTTAGGTTAGGTTATAGGTTAAGGTTTAGGGATTTGAGTTTAGGTTATAGGATTAGGTTAAGGTTTAGGTTTAGGTTTAGGTTGTAGGTTTTGAGATTTGAGAATGGGTTCGGATAACATAGTGCCTTTGATTGTTTTTTTAGTAGTGTTCATTTATTATAATCTTGATTAAACGCATAACTTATATTTTGCTCATTTATAATAAATTCCTTTTCTAAGACAAATATTTCTAGGTCCATTTAGGACTGTATTGGTGATAGAGTTTCTCGGTCTTCTTGATGTGTTGTATAGTATGGCTGAGTAATATTAGATTGTGTTCTTGTCCCTTGTATTCGAGGTTCATCAGTAATATTAGTTCTTGTTTCATCATCTAATCATCTATTTCGTATTATAATGTCTAGTTGAATTTACGGTGTTTCTACTCTAGAAAATGATGATCTTCTACTAATGTCAATATTTTATATATTTAAGGTAACATGTTTAGTGAGCTTAAATCGAATTTCTACAGATCCATCTGAGTGTTCTATTATTTGTTCTAAATTTCTATTCTCAACTTGTTAGGGAGGTTGTAATTGTGTTAGATTCCAACTTTGCGGTATTTGGATTTAATTCCATGTAATTGCTTTTGGAACTACTGTATTAGCTTTGGTCATATCTGTTTGTAATAATATAGTTTAACCCTTTTAGCTTGTTTTAATTGATCTTAGTTCTATGTTAGTATTCATTACTTTATAATAGATTCGGTAGACTAAAGCTAATGGTAAACTTCCATCCATTAAATGATACTCGCTTGTCTTAATGTTTAGTGTTAGGGCATGTAAGATATTAAGATCCTTTAAAATTATACTAAAATTTGGATAGCAATTAAAATAAATAGGTGCATTATATAAACTGGACTCTATGATTCCTAATACAGAGTCATGAAAATTTAAATGCTTACAGTCTCTTAAACATATATTAAAGTACTAGCATTAAAGGAACATACAAAGCCCAAAAAACCATACCCAGAGTCCAAAATAGAGCCCACCAACTGGAGTTCGAAGTCAACGACAGTCGGGCAATAATCGGACTACCGGCCTGCCTAAATAAATGTGCCTTCTGATCACACAGCTATTCCTCTCTCCCAAAGTCAACTTCCTCATACTATTAACCCCAAAACCTACCTTATTTACCATCCTACTAAGTCCAAAGACTAATAAGAAAATATCATGTGGCATTACCCTCCCCTTAACCAATCTAAAGTTGACACATCATTAGAATTACCAAAATGTCATCTCAAAAGGCTATAAATAGCCTTCACTTCTTCTCACTTCCAAAAAGTGAAAAAGAGGAAGATAATCAAGATTACCAGAGAGAAAGAGAAAGAGAGTAAGCAAGTAAGAGTGAGGAGTGCTTGAACTTTCAAGTCCTTATCTTTCTAGCCTTTTCACCCATCCTTAGCTTCATACACCCGCTCAAGCTAAACCCGGTCATAGAATCTCAAAAATTCAAGTCTTTTTAAGCGCAAGCCAAAGATCGTATAATCATCACCAGCATTTCATAGTCCATTAATTGCATCATCACTTCCCTTCTCAACCCCCTTCTCTTCTAGACTACCATTGAATGTATGCTCTGTGACTTGCCAGAACCCTTGATCCTGTCACATCAGAAACTCATGGCGGCCTAGTTCATATTCCACTATTATCATTATCCATTTAAAAATCCTTCTAGACACTCTTTGGATGTATGATTTATGACTTGTCGAATTTTCGGACCTTACTATATCAGAAATCCGAGTCTTCCTAGTCCCATCTATCTTATCATTCCATCCCTTAAGATTATTTTATCACACGAAGTAGAGATCGATCGTACATTTGTACGAGCAGAGAGGGTGCTTAACACTTTCCATCTTTATAACCGAAGTTCCTTACTCAGAATTTTAAACCGCAGATCAGGAGTCAATTTAAAGTAAGAGAATCTTTGAAATCTCTAACTTTACATATTCTGCAGTTTCTAGCCAATTGCGTAATTTCGAGTTAAGTGGCTCGTGGTGACTCAAAGTCTACTTTGCATCAACAATCCAAATCAGTTTAACAACCCCCATCATCAGGCAAGAGAAACAACAAAATCCATGTGGGCGCTGATCACCCAGTGTTCGCAAGATCTCAAATGGGTCACAAAAATCAGGGTTGTTACAAGTTTCATCATATTGCATCCACTGGCATTAATGATTCATGATTACTGACTGCCATGTATTAAGCAGAGATTGGCTGTTGTGTAACTACTTGACAGTCTCCTGTAAAAGAGCCTGGTGATCTTCTTGTTAGTTAGGAACGTATAAAAAAGAACATAAGACAAATGAAAATTTCAAGAAAGAGAGGCACGAAAACACAAGAAGGAGCATAATGGAAACACAAAAGAATAGAGAGAGAACCCCTGATAAATAGAGAACTGGAGCTTAATCATAGCTTCCATCTCCGAGCTTGTAGCTCCCCTGATTACACTGAGTAGCTCAGCATCTTGGCTCTCATCTTCTTCGTGCACAAAGGATCTGGTGTTTCCTGAATGCATGGTATCCATTGGCATTTGTTTTTAGGTCGTGGGCCGAGACTAAGTGCTCTACATCCTCCTTTGTTGCTAATAGTCACAAGTAAAAATGAGTCATGTCCAGATCTATCTCAACGAATGATAGAAATATACTTCCATTAGCCACTAACATCCAATCCTGCTGTAAGTACACAACATCTAAACTCAGAAAGGATTGGCCCCCATACTGTTAATCAAGTGGGCCACATGTACATTGAGTCAATCCATTGGCCACATGTTGTTTTCTATTGCTTGGCCCATGATGAGTGGATCAGCTGATATTTGCATCCAATCATCTTCAAGATGTGGCCTACCTTTCCATGAATGGGGTGACTGAATTTTATTTTATTTTTCCATTTTTTTTTCTAGGGTGCTTTTGGCCACTGTCTCACTGAATATAGAAACAGTCCACGCGAGACTGAACCAGGTTCATGCCTCAATATCTCATGCGCTCTGATCAACTCAGTGCATCAAGCAGCTAGATGTCATGTTCTACCGAGTTCAATAGACTGCAGTATTACCGTCTATGGAGATTGATCCGAACGTGTACCAACTATGTTATCTAGAAATGATCCAGTGGGCCATGTGCATGAAAGCCATACATGCGCCTAGTTGCATTTGATCTCATTGGCATCCACATCACCTTCTCATTCGTCCATTACACCAGTCCCTTCTTAACACTACCTTGAAAAAATCATACTGATTGAACGGTCTCAAGTGTAGCCTCAAATGCCCTTTTTAACGATAACTCATTCCCCAAAAATGTGGCCCATATGTAAATCAATCCAAATTGTCCAAATCGTGGACACATTGGCAATGGATTGTAGCCAACATTTACATTGACAATATGATTTTAACCATCTGATCTCTTCTGTTGAAGTTGGGCCATCACCATTAACTTTTCAACCGTTCAGTTGATACCATTTGGACGGTTAGGACTGTCCAATTAGTGTGATTTTGGAACTATATATGATCCATCACAGTGGAGCATTCTAGGATAAATGGTTTCAAGAGTCTCACAGGGCATCAAAATCAGCATTGAGCAGTAGATAGCCATGTCTAGGCATATATGCGAGTTCATGACTTGATAATCTAGATGATTGTTTGCCTGCGTCCTACCCGCCCAGATCAGAATATCCTTGCCTCCAACCTGGTATTTTTCAGTTGATTTAAAGGTGGCCCATTGCTGTATTTTTATTCTTTGAAGTATACTATATATTTGACTGGAGCCATTGGACAGCATACAGTGCTCCAATTCTTAAAACTGCAGCCCATGATTCGGGTAATCCAGCCTATTGTTCTTTTGCATCCTACACTGACTCCAACGTTACATCTTTTACAATTGATTTGAAGGTGGTCAATAGCTTCATTTTCTCTTCTTTTGCAATGAGGAATTCTAGTGCTTTGTTCATGTGATCGGAGGCAGCAGACACGAGATTCAATTCTTACAGTTGTAACTTGGGTAATTCAGAAAATTGTTCTCTTGTATCCTGCCTTGGATGTGTGCATATATATTGCATACATGTGTATGTTGAGTGTGTATTTATTTGTATGCCTTCCTAATTTATTATATGCATTTTATAAGCTGTATCTTCTTTATTTATTATACCCATTCATTATCAATGAAATGACACAGTTTTTATCTTCACATGGTATCGAGTCTGATTCGGGAATTTCATTTTCATGCCTATTGTCACATCCTGATCTCCACAGTTCATTCACTTGTCACTACTGCCATTGTCCCTTGCAACCTGTTCACCAACCCTCGTTCACTACAACCTCCGTCCACCACCGCATGCATCACTCTTGCCTACCTAATTCTCACACATTGCCATTGCCTACATGGATTCCCTCAGCCATCCAGCACCGGTCGTTGAATCCCAATTACCACATCCTGACCCAAAAGCCCTGCCAACCCCTTCTCCGAGGTTACTGCTCACTCACACCGTTGTAACTATAGATCTGCCATAGCCCCTACACCCAATCTGCCATTACAGTCACGCCTGCCATTATACCATTGTTGCTCCAGAAACCTGTTGTATTTGTTTTAAAATAATATTAAAAATTTGAATTTTCAAATTTCGGTGTTTTCCCTCTACATTTAAATTTTGGTGTTTTTGAGGTGTTGGTTTTGTCCCACATCGGATTTGACAAGAGAAATTCTCTTGTTTATATGATAGACTTTTTACCTAGGGCTTGAGCCCCTTTCAGGGGGCATGTGAATTTGGTCCTGTGGGGGGGCTATGCCAATAGCTCTAATCTATGCCATTAACCACACACGCGCGCGCGCGCGCCGAGCCGAGCCGAGTCCGTGTCCGTGTCCGTGTCCGCGTCCGCGTCGCGACGGGACGGGCTGGGCGCGGGTGCGGGTGCGGTGTAAGTGTACTCGCGTGGGTGTGTGTGTATGGGTACTCGTAGGACTGTATGTGCGAGAGTGTACTCGCACTTGCGCCTTTTCGTTTTTAAACCAGAGAGATGCTTCCCTTCCGGTTGGTCGTTGGGTTTAAACCTAACGGACCTAACCTTTTGTAAAGGGTGCTTATGCACCATTTCGAAGTCTATATAAAGACTTCCGATTCCAGTTTCAACATACGAATACGAAAAATTCTCTGCCTTATAAAACTCTCTCTGATACGGTTTTGTTACTGAGTTCATTGCTGAGTCAACTCAGCACTTTCGAATTAAACTGCAAGTGGTTCGAGCCCGTGTACAGTGAGTGCACCGCTGGGACCGGGTCATAGTCGTTGTATCCTGGAGGTCGATTGCTCTGGAAACCTGTTGCACTTGGGACGCTGTCCAAGGGGAGCAAATTCGATTTCAAGCCGAGTGACTCAGTCACGCCTCGACTCAATTCGATAAGTTTTTCTTTCTCTAAATTTATTTTTCTTTTTTTGGTTCTCGATTTTTATAGTCTATTTAATTCAACATTTTATCCAACAATCTTGAAATCGAATTTTGTGTTAAATTACATAGACTATGGCTACAGTAACAGTAAATGCTTCTACTGAGTTAGCCAAAATCGAACCGTTCGCTGGACAATCCTTTAAACGGTGGAAACAGAAATTGATGTTCGCTCTTACCACCCTGAAAGTTTCATACATTTTATCTGAATCATTTACTATAGATCCAGCAAATCAAAATGAAGTAACAGATGAAAATAATTGTAAAAATTATATTCTAAACTCTTTATCCAACGAATTATATGATGTGTATGCTTCTTACGCCTCTGCTAAAGATATATGGATTGTTTTAGAAAAGAAATACATATTAGAAGATGCAGGCGCTAAGAAACATGCAATTGCTAATTTCCTTCACTATGAAATGACAGACGATAAATCTGTCACAAATCAGATTCACGACTTTCAAAGTCTAATTCACGAACTATCGACAGAAGGAATTAAGTTGGATGAGGTGTTTCTGTCAGGAGCGTTAATAGAAAAGTTACCGCCCTCCTGGAAAGAATATAAAAATAGAATGAAACATAAGAAGAACGGTGTTTCTTTGGAAACCACTATCGTACACATACGAATAGAGGAGGCCAATAGAATCAGGGACCAAAAAGAAAATAAAAATGAGATAGATTCAAAAGCGAATCTTATGGAATCAAGTCGGACAAATAATAAGAAAAAGGGCAACTGTCATAACTGTGGCAAACCTGGACATTATGCAAATGAATGCAGGCTCAAAAAGAAGAATGCAAACAATCAATTCAAGAAAAAGGGAAACTGCTACAACTGTGGAAAGCCTGGGCATCATGTTAAAACCTGCAGGCTTAAGAAAAATAAAGATAAGCCGCAAGCTAATCTTACAGAAACAGGCAATGAGTCTGACATAGTAGTGGCTGTGGTATCAGAAGTCTTCCTTGTAAACAACTTGGAGTGGGTGCTAGATACTGGTGCAACTAGACACGTGTGCAAGGATCGTAGCATGTTTACCTCCTACCAAGTATCAGGAGATGATGAACAGGTGTTCATGGGAAATGCTAGAACGTCTCCAGTTGTAGGGAAAGGGAAAGTACTTCTGAAACTCACTTCTGGAAAGACTCTAATGTTAAATGATGTCCTCCATGTGCCTGACATTAGAAGAAACTTGGTCTCTGGTTCGCTCCTCAATAAGGCTGGTGTCAAATTAGTATTTGATTCAGATAAGCTTGTAATGACTAAAAATGGAACCTTTGTTGGTAAGGGATACTGTAGCGATGGTTTATTCATTGTACATGTATCCAATGATAATAAGAAAACATCTAGTTCTGTTTATATCGTTGAACCTTTTTATCTATGGCATAATAGATTAGGTCATGTGAATGTGGCATCTTTAAAGAAAATGAAAAGATTAGGTTTATTACCTAATATTTCTAATGAAGAGTTTGAAAAATGTGAAACATGTGTAGAATCAAAATTTTTTAGAAAACCCTTTAAACAAATAGAAAGATCATCTGTTCTATTAGAGTTGATACATAGTGATTTAGGTGATTTTAGAAATCACATGTCTAGAGGAGGAAAAAGATATTATATAACTTTTGTAGATGACTACTCTAGGTTTACTAGAGTATATCTATTAAGGAACAAAGATGAAGCTTTAGATGCTTTTTCTAAATACAAAATTGAAGTTGAAAATCAATTAAATATAAAAATTAAAAGACTTAGAACAGATAGAGGAGGTGAATATGAATCTTCTCAATTTAGAGAATTATGTGAAAAGAATGGAATAATTCACGAAACTACAGCTCCTTATACATCAGAACAAAATGGAATAGCAGAACGTAAGAACAGAACTCTAAAAGAAATGATGAATGCCATGTTAAATAGTTCAGGCTTACCCTCAAATATGTGGGGAGAAGCAATTCTGTCTGCTTGTTATATCCTAAACAGGATTCCATCTAAATCTTCTGAACAAACACCATATGAACTTTGGAAGAATCATATTCCTAGTTATAAATATATTAAAGTGTGGGGGTGTCTTGCTAAAGTAGGATTACCTGAAACTAAGAAAAGAAAATTAGGTCCTAAAACGACCGATTGTGTATTTATAGGGTATGCACAAAACAGTGCGGCATATAGGTTTCTAGTTTTAAAAACTAAGAATAATATTCTAGATCCTAATACAATTATAGAAGCTAGGGATGTAGAGTTCTTTGAGAACGTATTCCCTATGAAATCTAAATCTATAGGAATAGAAAAAGTTAATGAATCAGATATTGCGTCTACTAGTAAAAATGCTTACGAGAAAGTAGTAGAAGAGATACAACCAAGAAAAAGTATTAGAGTTAGAAAAGAAACTAACCTAGGAGATGGTTTTTTCACATTCTTAGTAGAAGATGATCCTACAACTTATATAGAAGCTATTAACTCTCCAGATGCAACCTTTTGGAAGGAAGCAATAAATGATGAGTTAGAATCTATTATATCAAATAATACTTGGAAACTTGTAGACCTACCACCTGGTAACAAACCAATAGGCTGCAAATGGGTGTTTAGAAAGAAACTAAAACCAGATGGAACTATCGATAAGTTTAAGGCTAGGTTGGTAGCGAAAGGCTTTAAACAAAAGGAAGGAATAGATTATTTTGATACATATTCCCCTGTAACTAGGATTACAACTATTAGAGTCTTAATAGCGATAGCCTCCATATATAAACTAGTGGATATGTCTTCACTTTGGGTGGAGGAGCAGTCTCTTGGAAGTCCACCAAGCAGACATGTATTGCTCGGTCGACTATGGAATCCGAGTTTATTGCCTTAGAAAAGGCTGGATCAGAAGCTGAATGGCTTAGAAATCTCTTAGCTGATATACCATTGTGGCCAAAGCCTGTATCGGCCGTATCTATTCATTGTGACTGTCAAGCAGCTATAGCGAAAGCAAAAAGTAAAATATATAATGGAAAAAGCAGGCATATTAGACTCAGACACAACATAGTGAAACATATGTTGCGTGATGGAGTCATATCTATTGACTTTGTGAGGTCAGAAAAGAATCTAGCAGATCCTCTGACTAAAGGACTATCCAAAAAGTTAGTCAATGATACATCGAAGGGAATGGGGCTGAGCCTAATATATGAGCTGCCAGTGTCGGTAACCCAACCTATACAAGTGGAGATCCCATGAGATAGGTTCAATGGGTAAACAACAAAACACGAGGTAGACGATTGCACTGAGTTATATGAGCCCCTTTTATGGTGTACAGTGCGAGCAGCAACGCAGAAGGATGAGTTTTTAGAACTCTTAATGGATCCATAGCCATATATTTGGTGGTGTATACAGTTGCTGCATACACTTGATGGAATTCACCTATATGGGTGTGGAGGTGGAGGCCGCTTCCTATGAGAATCTAGGCAAATTCTCTAGAGCACTCATGAAATCCAGGTAATGGTGTATGGACGAAACGCACCGAACCACAGAATCACTTGCAGAGGAAGAGTTGTGTGAGTGGCATGTACTTGCGATCTACATTAAAAGGATTCAGGTTCAAGACTATGGTGTCACCTGATTCCTGTAGACCTGTCTTGCTTACTCTAATGTCGGTTCAAGTCTATGTTGACACCGGCACCATTGCACAACTATTTCGCTTTAATCCGAAAGCATTTTATTTTAAAACATGTGGGGGATTATTGTATTTGTTTTAAAATAATATTAAAAATTTGAATTTTCAAATTTCGGTGTTTTCCCTCCACATTTAAATTTTGGTGTTTTTGAGGTGTTGGTTTTGTCCCACATCGGATTTGACAAGAGAAATTCTCTTGTTTATATGATAGACTTTTTACCTAGGGCTTGAGCCCCTTTCAGGGGGCATGTGAATTTGGTCCTGTGGGGGGGCTATGCCAATAGCTTTAATCTATGCCATTAACCACACACGCGCGCGCGCGCGCCGAGCCGAGCCGTGCCGTGCCGTGCCGAGCCGAGCCGAGCCGAGTCCGAGTCCGAGTCCGTGTCCGCGTGCGCGACGCGACGGGACGGGACGGGCTGGGCTGGGCTGGGCGCGGGTGCGGGTGCGAGTGCGGTGTAAGTGTACTCGCGTGGGTGTGTGTGTATGGGTACTCGCAGGACTGTATGTGCGAGAGTGTACTCGCACTTGCGCCTTTTCGTTTTTAAACCAGAGAGATGCTTCCCTTCCGGTTGGTCGCCCCTGTTGGGTTTAAACCCAACGGACCTAACCTTTTGTAAAGGGTGCTTATGCACTATTTCGAAGTCTATATAAAGACTTCCGATTCCAGTTTCAACATACGAATACGAAAAATTCCCTGCCTTATAAAACTCTCTCTGATACGGTTTTGTTACTGAGTTCATTGCTGAGTCAACTCAGCACTTTCGAATTAAACTGCAAGTGGTTCGAGCCCGTGTACAGTGAGTGCACCGCTGGGACCGGGTCATAGTCGTTGTATCCTGGAGGTCGATTGCTCTGGAAACCTGTTGCACTTGGGACGCTGTCCAAGGGGAGCAAATTCGATTTCAAGCCGAGTGACTCAGTCACGCCTCGACTCAATTCAATAAGTTTTTCTTTCTCTAAATTTATTTTTCTTTTTTTGGTTCTCGATTTTTATAGTCTATTTAATTCAACATTTTATCCAACAAAACCATCCTCACCTTGCTTTACTGGTTGTCAAAAAACAACTCTTCCTTGAGGAAAACATTCTATTGGTTGTGTTGGTATATAAAATTATAATTAAAGCATATGAAAATGTTGAACATTATAAAACTCGTCTTGTAGCTAAAGACTACAATCAGCGGTCTATCATAGATTTTGCAGAGACTTTTGTTCGTACGAGGACAGTTCAGACTCTGATTTCTATAGTTGTAATCCGTCAATGACCTTTATACTGGCTTTGATGTCATGTCAAAAATGCATTTCTTAATGGGATCTTCAGGAATACATTTATTCACAGCTACCACCATAAGTTTTTTTTTGGTTAATCTTGAAAAGCATGTGCGCCATCTGCAAAGTTCTTTATATGAATTGAAATAAGCCCAGGGTGCTTGTTTTCAGAAATTTAGCTCAATAGTATTGACAACGGGCTTTGATCAGCAGAGTTCTCATGATTCGAATTTGTTTGTTTCCTTCATTCTAAAAGAAAGAGTTGTTCCGTTGCCATAAGTTGATGTTACGATTATTTCTGACAATGATAAAGCTGCTGCTGGTATGATCAAACAAAAATTTAGTTAACTATTTCCTATGAAAGATCTAGTCTTTTGCATTAGTTTCCGGGTTTAGAAGTTTTTTTATTGACCATGTACGGGACTATTTAGTCTTTCAACTTAAAAATGACATTGATCTTGTTTCTCAATCATGGTTGAAGCTGATATAAAGAAATACAGTATATTAACTTAGATGAATGTTAAACTTACTACTACAAATGAAGAACTTCTTCCATATCCAATATTTTATAGATAACTTGTTGGTGGATTGATTTGCTTAACTATTTCTCAACTAGGCATTGCTTATATTAAGCATTTGGTTAATCAAATTCTTAGTGCACATTACCCTGTTCATCTCGATCGTAGCTATCCATCATTTGATATGATTGAGCCCTCTTCGTCCTTTTAACTCTCTCTTGAGCTATGGGTATATTCAAATTCTGATTTTGTTGAAAGTATCTTTAATCTAAAGTTTATCACATGCTTTTGTATATTTATTAGAGATTCTTTTATTTTTTTGAAAAAAGTTAAAAAGATGAAGAAGAAGACAATAAAATCTTTCCATCCAGGGTATTAACTACCATTGAGATTGCCCGACCGAAATAGTTACTAGCTAGCTAGCTTAGGAATACATCTTGACACACGTACTCCCCTGCATTGTAATAATAAGAGCGTCGTCTGTATTGCACACAAAAAGAGTAGTTGGCAGGCACAGTTTCTCTTCATTATATATTATCCTCATGACAGATTATTGACTCCTTTACACGAAGACATATAATGTCCCTCACTTCCTTACACAGTCTCCGAATTTTCAATGATTCCCCTTAAAAATCATCTCAAGTGTGAGGAGCATGCGTGTGTACATATTGAGTGTGTATTTATTTTTATACATTTTCATTTTATTATACTTATTTTATATTCAATATCTTCTATATTTATACTCATCCATTCTCAATAGAATAACACACAAGTTTTGCTCCAGGGAAGCAAATTCAGAATTTAAATCACATGAGGATTAGCAAACACAAACAAAGCATGTATAGGTACACGCGATTACACCCATATATATAGTGTTACGCATGAAATAGGAAACAATATCAGTGTAATTACACAAAATTACATGCGTCATCGATGTAAGTATCAATAGATCTAGCACCCAAACAAAGCCTATATTAATTTTACATGTAATAAAAAAAATGAAGCATATCCAAATTTCAAGCGAACTATGCTATTGGAAGCAATGGTGATTGAATACTTGCCATTAAACTACTTTTAAGCCATTAGAATGTTTATTTTCATTTCATCTCGTACATAAAGGTCACAAACACATGGATGAAGGGACCAAACAAATATCATCTTGATTCAAAACTTTTGTAGCTCACAGGAAGATTTTAATTGTCAAACACCACTATTTCCTATGGCGTGGTCTTACCTCATATTAGGATCTCCTTCATTTTGGGTTTGTGCCCTGAAATAAGCTTTCAAAAAAATAGACAGAGGGGATGTAAGCAACATACATCACGGTGGGCCCCACGTCGTCTCGCAATCTACCGAAGCCGCACCCAGGTCAACTAACCGGGTTGGAGTGCCTGCAATGGAGGTATTTGATATGGTAAACTATGACACTTCATACATAGGTACTCACAAAATTGGACACGGGACATGGACCAACTTAAACCGGTTAATTTTCGAAACCAACTGTCGCTAAGTCACAGTGCCAGTATCAGACTGCTCGACCTCTGGTTCGTGGACACCTGTTTGATGAAAGAGGACCATTAACCTTTTTTTTTTTTTTTTTTCACTTATCCAATAAATGTCCACCAATCTAATAGTTAGAAAATTAAATACTTGTAATTTTTTTATATATCAATGATGCATCTAAACCGGGACGTGTAGATTGGACAGTTGAACTAATTGTATGCCTGTGTATCATCCACCACACTCCTCCGGTGTATCCAAGTTTTTTTTTAAAAAAATCCTCTATTTCCTCCTCCCCTTCGAAACAAGGGCGTACCCTTTTTGATTTGGAAATCAATCGGGCGGGAAAAGCAGCGAGAGAGAGAGAGAGAGAGAGAGAGACAGAGATGAAAGGCCGACGTCAGACGAAGTCCACGACGGACCGGCCCTCGTTCTCTTCCCGCGACTCCGACTCTAGCTTCTGTAGCAGCCGTCCGTCCTCCATCGGCACAGCGGGTGCCATCCCAACCGACCGCGCATCCCAAGCCTCTGCCCTCCGCACCATCAACTCCTACCTCTCCTCCCTCTCCAACCCCATCCATCTCCGCCCTCCTCTCCCCTCCGCTAAAGACATCATCCAAACCCTCCATCTCCTCCTCGCCCGCCTCGATTGGTCCACCACATCGGATCCCACAAAGCTCGAAGACGACCTCCCCGTCCTCTTAACTCAACTCCGTTGCCCAGTCAATCTCAAGAAATCCGCCCTCAAGGCCCCCAGCACCCCCCACGCATGGCCCACCATCCTCGCCTCCATCCATTGGCTGGTCCAGATCGCTCGATACAGGGACCACCTTGCATCCAATCCGTCCCCCTTCTACTCCCTGACCAACGATCTCGCTCTCTACATTGTCGAGAGCTACTCGCACTTCATCCGTGGCGACGATGACACTGCCGCCGCGCTCGACTGCGACTTCATGCAGAAGCTCGAGCTACAGGTGGGCGCTGCGGATGACGCCGTTAAAACCCTAGAAAAGGAGGCCGAGGAACTCGAATTGAAGCTGCAGGCATTCCGGTCGGCTCCTTCGGCCAGGGAGTTGCTGGAGAAGGAGAAGGCAGATCTTCTTAAGGATTCGGAGAAATTCCATGCTGTCATTGAGAGTTATGAGAGTAAGGTTGTGGCATTGGAGAAGGGGTTGGAGGAGAGGCAGAAGGAATTGGATGTGAAAGTGGAGGAGAATCAGAGGGTTTGTACTGAGAACGAGGGGCTGAGGAAACAGATTGATTCACAGGCAGTTAATGTGAGAGATGTGGAGAGGATGAAGCGGGAACTGCAGGCAGTGGAGCAGGATATTGCCGATGCGGAGGCTGGGAGGAATGGGTGGGAGGAAAAGATGTGGGAACTTGAGGCGATGGTGGGGAAGAAGATGAAGGAGTTGGAGGGGCTTGCTAGCGAATGCAATCAGGCGATCAGGCGGTAATTTTGATTATCTTCTTTCTTCCCCATTGTTTTCTAAATCACAATTACATTATGTTACATATCTGTTGTTGGTCATGGTTTGAATACTTAAATATTGATTCTGTATGAAGTCTATGATGTGAACCGATCTGTCCAATTGGTGATGGGAAGTGGGACCCTGTGGCCCCACAACCCCTGGAGAAAGTCAGTGACAGCAGGGCCTGCTTTTTATCACTGTTAAATCTTTGAACAGAGGTGATGATATTGTCGATGGTCATAGGAACATGGCTGATATGATAAACATTTTATTTTCCTTAGTTTCAAGGGAAGCCACTCATCTCCCATGTAGCTTTCTCTCTGTTCTTAACAAAAGTCCCATCTTTCTTTGATCGTCCCAAACCATATGATTCCTCTTCAATAAACTAGAGACTTATGTTGTTTTCCTTCTGAGTGCCTTTTTAAGACACGAGCTGATATTCAAGCATATATTTAATTTTAATGAGTCGGTCACTCGCCTTTAGGAGTGAGTTGCTCCAAATTTATGCTGCAATTCGATGCCATCTTTCGTGTGCCTAATGAATCAATTCTGATCGATTTCATTCAAATTTAAAATGAAGTAGTTCTTCTGTGATTCCTTGCCTCTTTCATTGAGGTTTACCTGAGCTTGTGGATTTCAGCGGTGCAGAAAGCTCTTCATCTATGCTTGAGTTCATGTTGCAGTATCTATGATCACCTTGTCATGCCACATGCCTTCAAAACTTGGATTTTTTTAAATCTTTAATCTCTCAAGCTTTGTTTTATTTTCTTTTATTTTGATGGCATCCACTAGCTAGTGCCCTGTATTCATGTTAAAAAAAAATAGCGCCTTGAATTCAGCAATCTTTCTTGACCACCCTTCCTAACAACTAAAATGTGAATCATTCCTTTACACATCCCATTTATTAATCTGCTGACGAAGCCTTCATCTGTCTCAGAGATGCGTTCTAAACTCATTCTAGTTTGCATTCGTTGTTGATCTTAAGATTTCCTTGGAGTACCATGTATGTGCACTAAGTTCTGGATTGGTTTTGTGGATGCTTAACAACTAGTACTGTCTACATGATTTTTAGGCTAAAGCTTGGAAATGATTTCCAATATGTTCTGAATGCAAAGGGAACATCACCAGCTGAGGTATTGGGGATTGGCCATAAATCAACACTTAAACCTGCACTTGCTGCTTTGGCTGATGATATCAAGAAAAGTTCTGTGGTGAAACTGGAGGAGTTCATTTCTCTTCAACAACAGTCACGGGAAAATTCTACGAAACTAGAGGAAAAGAAAAACCGGCTTGTTGCTCTTCAGACCAAGATTGAAGAGGTTGGTATATAAGAGCTCCATGCACCACCCTATATGCATTTATACATCTGACATTTGGTGCAAGTTTTGTTAATTAATTTGGCCATCTTTGCTGTTGGAATTGGCGAAATTTGCACTTCGGTAACTTGGAGTTGGTTTGTCACATTTCTGTGGAAGCAAGCCCTATTTTCCTTCACAATGCCATCGCAAATGACCGTAAGGTCCATAGCGAACAATCCTACTGCATGTCAACTTACGTCCACCTTCATTAAGGTCATGCACACTTAGTTTTTGTGCCATACTTGTTGGTGATTGCAATGCGAGTGCCACAGCTAGAGAGGGTTGTATGGTCTGCTTACTACCATACATGAATTACCTATCTCACCCAGTGTTCGAGTTGTCGGTATTGCTACAAGTTTCGCTGGCCAGAGATAAAGATATAATATCGTTATCGCCAATAATATCGCCAATAACCAGAAATATAGGGAAAAAGAGAGAAACATGGGGAAAATGGTGGAATTTTTCAGTGAAACTTCAAGACATAGCTAAATACACATATTTACATATTTAGGAATAAAAATTGCGAAAAGAATACATTACATAATAAGTTTTCATTTAATGGGACCCAAAAAGCATGCGATGTCATAAAAAATCACTTTAATAGCAACCAAAATGAGTTTATATATTACAAATGCAGCTGGCATACAGTAATTAAGACACGTAAAAGTAAATGAACTCAAAGAAAAAAACAAATATATGATTGATCTAGAACATTTGTGGCTCATTAATTGTCAATCACCACTTTTTCCTTTAGTATGGTCTACTTGATAATTGGATGTGTTTTTTTTTTTTATAATAAGCTAAAATGATTTGGTATCTACACCGTTAACTCATTTTGACAAATCATTTTATGGTATGGGCCAAAAAATGAAATGAATCCAAATCTTAGGTGGACCACACCACACGAAAAAGTGATCATTGAATGACGACCATTAAAAAAATTACGGGGGCTACATAAGTTTGGAGCAAGCTAATATTTATATTTTCCCTTCATCCAAGTCTATTAGACCTTATGAACAAATTGGATGGAAAATATACATCATGATGGGCCCCAGGAAAGCTTCAACGGTGGATATCATTCCCACCCCAACTTCCTGTGTTCATCATTCCCATCACAACTTCCTGTGGTGTGGACCACTTGAGCCTTATATCTGGCTACATTTTGGGCTCATTCCCTATAATAACATATCAAAATGGATGGACGGTGTAGGTAAAACAAATATATCATGGTGGGCCTTATAGAGCCCGGACAAACCATCCATCTCTAGACTTTGATCTGCGCCAACGCGGATTTCTCCCGCAACAGAGTTATCGTGAGAACTTTCTGAGAACTCATCATTTGTGATGTGAGTCCAAAATTTGAACGGTCTAAGTGATGCAGCACTCCATGAAACTCCTATAGTTCAACTTTTGCTTTCATCTAAGACTTCAGTGGGCGATTATAAAAGAAAACATTTTTCTTCCTTGATTTGCATCTTTCTTTGCTATGGTCCACAAGAGTTTTAGATCAGAGTAAAATTTGGTCCCTGGGATTTTCATGGGATGCCACATCACATAAACCGTTCAGATTGGAGGCCCACTACATGTGTGAAAAGATGCGTACGTACCTCATGTAGCCATGCCCGATAAAAAAGGACGCGGATTAGCTATTTGACAAGTTGAGTAGCGAGACTCGCTACTGAAATGACGTCACCAAGTTATGTGGATCCTATCACGATGTATGTGTTGTATCCACACCATCCATCCATTTGGAGAGAACATTTTAGGGTATGATCCAAAGAATTAGGAAGATCCAAAACTATAATGGACCCCACCACGGAAAACAGTGGAGTGAGTTACACCCACCTTTGAAACCTTCCTAAGGTCCACCATGATGTTTATTTGAGATCCAATCTGTTCATAAGTTAACACAAACATTAAATAAGGTAAAATATAGATATCAGCTTCATTGAAAACTTTTGTGGCCATTAGAAATTTTTAATGGTGAGCGTCAGTCTCTCCACTTTTTCTGTGGTGGGTTCCACTCGAGATTTAGATCTGAATCATTCTTTGGCTCATGACCTAAAATGGTCTATCAGAATGTATGGACGGTGTGGATACAAAACATTCATCATGGTGGGACCCACAGAGCTTGGTGACGTCACTTCAGTAGCGAGTTGGGTACTCAACCTGGCATCCGCGCCTGATAAAAAAGGGCTCCGAACCCATTTTTCATCCAAGAGATCCTGAAACCCTGGATTCTTCCCCAAATCTCCGGATTTCTCTGGATTTTTTTATTTTTTGCGCATTTTCTTCCTAAATCAATTCCGTTTTCAAGTAACAATGAATGGCAAGCTTCGATTCAAATGGGAAAAAAAGGGAATCGAGATTTTCTTCACGGTAACCTACGAATGGCGAACTTTGATTCAAATGGCCCACCAAATACAGCTTCCAATTAGGGCAATCTATTCTACAGGTGCGGAAATCCACCCTATTGAAAGTTTCTCTCTCTCTCTCTCTCTCTCTCTCTCTCTCTCTCCAATTTTTTTGGAATATTTTTTCTAGGACTGTGATACCGATACTATCGGCCGATATATTAGCCGATATTGCGAACACTGAGTGACAACTGGACTTTTCGCAAAAAAGCACCGAAAAATCGGCGATATTAGGAAGAGAAACGAAAAAAGGGAGTTTCGGTATCACAACTCTAGCGATACTGAAATTATCGGCGATAATTTGATAATATCGCCGATAATTTAAACACTGATCTCACCTATATTGATTGAAATGCATTAATAAAATGGGCTTTGTAGTTTTTTGTCCTTGTCCTTGTGTGGTTTCTCACAGTATTGTTTTCCATGAAGAATAGTAGCATAATAAGTTATAGGTGCCAATGCCAGATATTTAAAATAAGTGAAAATTTCCGAAGTCACCGAGAAAGGAAATGTTCAATAAAGAAAAACAACTAATCAAGGTAATGCCTTTTGGTTTTGTATCAAAAGCTATACATTACTAGGGAAGCATTATTTCTCATTCTAAAATATATCAAGCAATGGAGTACGTCTTTCCATCAAACTTGAATAGGTGGTCAAGATGGGATACCTTTTCCATCAGATCTTGCGGAAACCTACGCTGGCTTTGCTAGGGTGTTGAAAAAAATTGGGTGATGAAATTGGAAGAATCAATCGACTTCCCAACATTGGTTCTGAATCTCAATGCTGCCTTGTTTGCTATCTATTGAAGGCCGCTTTATGGCATCATTTAGGTCATAGGTACACGTCCTAGTGATTTCAAGGTTTCTTGTTTTATGAAAAGAAACCCATTGTATTCATTCAACCTTGTCCCATAAATGGAGAGGGGATTTACCCAAGTAGGGTGGGAGACCTAAATAAGAAGAAGGGAAAGAATCCGGATTACACCCAAACAGCTCCACAAACCTGTCAATTTCGTCTTGAGAGATATTGACTTCCAAAAGTTCACTTTTTGAGAGATTAATATTCAGACCTAAGACTACCTGGAGCCATCTCATGGTAATCCTTAAATTCATCACATTGGACTCAAAAGCTTCACAAAACAGAATGTTGTCATCTGCAAAAAGAAGACGACTAATGCTTAATGAAGAATTAGGAATCAAGAAACCCTGAAAAAGACCATCTTGTCCCTGAGACATCATTTTACCTAAGGCTTCTGCAACCAATATAAAAAGAAAGGGGGATAAAGGGTCTCCCTTTTTGAGACCTCTCGAAGATTTGAAGAAATCAAATGGAGTGCCATTGATAAGAATCGAGAATTTTGCTGACAACATACAAGAGTAAATCCACGATCTCCATTTCGAACCAAATCCCAATTTTTGAAGCATATTATCTAGAAAGGGCCAATTAACTTGGTCATATGCCTTCTTGGGATCTAATTTACAGACAGCTCCCTGACTCCCCTGTTTGACACAAGCATACAAAGTTTCGTGGGGCATTGTCCAAAATCTGTCTACCAGCCACAAAAGCACTCTGGAAGGAAGATACAGTTGTATGAAGGACGCCTCTAATCCTTTGGGAAAGGATTTTGGCCAAAATTTATATGAGCATCCTGCTCTGACACCACTTTGGCTGTCAATAAAATGCTTCTTTTGTCATCCCCAACACGCTCTCAAATTCGGCATCAAATAGATAGGCCTCTCTTTGCTTGTAATCAATCCCACTAGCTGGGTTGGTGGACTTTGCTTTCACACGTTCATAACTGAATGTACTTTCGCCTCCATTCTCGTTGGATGGTAAGGCTTCCTTCGGTGTCAAATCTTCTCCATTGCTTTCAGATCCAGATGGAGATCCTCCTCCCTCTCTGGTCTCCTTGTTGTCTGAAACTTCTTCAGTATCCTCCACCATGGGAGAACTAACACCCTTTGTCCTATCGGATGGATCAGCTGAAGGACTTCTGCTGACCCGTGTGGGAGAGGCATCTCCGCCCTTCTTTTTGTTCTGCTGTAAGGACTGACGAGAGAGCTGCTACTGCAGCTGCCCTCTGTGATCCCTGGCCTGAACTAGATGGCTTTGGAGCCGAAGTTTTGGTTCCAGAAGATGGATTGAATGCAGAGGACAGCAGCCAATGCTGAAGCCCGTTGAGTTGGTCCACTGTGACTCGAACCATTGGATTTATCATGGCCCTCCAGAGCATGAATTGTTGTTCCAAAGAGCCACAAAAGCTTCTTTTCAAATGAATTTCCTTGAGCAGTAGCTTTTGTAGAATCCCACGAGAAGTATGTAGTGAAGAAACATGGTTCATGGTTCATTCCCTTCTGCCACCTTGTACAAAGGTACATCTTGAGATAACCCTTCTGTTGTTGCGGCCAGTTCTATGTACATCTGGCTGATCTCAAAAACCTTTTGCTTGACCAACCCAAACAAAAACCTCAGCATGTGTGTCCAGTATCAACATATCCTCAGTCAATAGATCATCTTGAGAGAAGTTGAAAACCTTGGTGACCTCAGACTTCCTTTATTGGATGAAAATGTGTAAAAATGGGGATCTCTAACAGTCTCCTGAGCACTCTTTTTGCTTGTGTAACTTTGCTTCCCTCCAAGTGCAAACCAGAATGCAGAGCTCTCTGTTCCCTCCTTAGCATGTTTCAAAGCAACACCGGGCTTCAAAAATTCAGCAATTTTTGCTGCCAACTATTGTTGCTCAAATGTACTAAACTTTCCATGCCAAGTGAAAATTGAAGAGCCAGATTGCAACACGAAACAATCAGTAGAACTTAAGGATGTTGCGACCGCATCAACTTGAACTGCTTTATAGTTATGCATTGAAGCACCAGAAATTTGGACCGGTGCAACACCATCAGCAGCATAAGTTTCATCATTCAAACCCTTCTCTGCTACAAACTTTTTGTAACCAGAGCTGATTCCACCCTTCAAGATGACCATAGGCTGAAAGAGTGCAATAAATTGTGGTGGCTCTTTTCCTTGAAAAATATGGCCCCGAACAAGTCTCCCCTTTAAGGAATTTGACATTGTATTAGCTAATCAAGCAGCCATCATTTGATCCTCCTGAATACTGTCCTTCCCCATCCAACAGGATAAGAAGTAATCTTCTTTCTTATCACTAGAATGATATGTGTAAAGAACAATGTAGCAATCTCCAGCATAGAATTTGCCAATCTCCTCCTTGGGAACTGGGGTCTTCGCACTGCCATTGATGCGCCATACCTCAAATTTTCCACCTCCTTCAAGTAACAGGGAGACTCCCTCATTTACAGGAGCACCTTTCGTGATTCCTTTGACATCGACTCCTTGCTGCTTCAGCATAGCTGCTACTTTTCCTCTTCCTCTATCCTCTGCACCAGAAGTCCTTGAGCCCATTTGCCAAGACCCAAAATTGGACCTGAACAAACGTGTCTCATGCCCTTGAATAACCCGGGTTATGCGGATGGATTTTGGTTGATTTTGACTAGCAAAAAATTCCTCAGCAGCTTGGCTTGCAGCTTTTCTTTCCTCCACTTGTGTTACTTGGCCAACCCAGAAAAATACTTCAGCCCCACAGTCCAGCAAATAGCATTTGTTGTTTTCCAATGCTGCTTTGGTAAGTGGACCTTCAGCTACCGTCTTCACCTCGCCATCAGCAATGCTATAAAGCATTCCAGGTATAGTCTCCAGGGTAACGCCATCTTCACTTGCAGCCTTTTTTCCAATGGGTGCAAAACCACCAAAAAGGACCCAGAACTCACCTGAATCTGATTTGACTACAAGCTTTCCATCTTCAATAATTGCAACATCGCACTTTCCCTCATGGAGCTTTTCCCTGAAATACTAAATTACTTCCAAAGACTTTGCTCTTTCTTGGATATTGCAGTTCGTGTCATTAAATTGATAAATCTTATGCTCATTGTCCAGGATAAACACATCATCATGATTCAGTGAAGAGCGAGCAAATGGAACCTGCTTCAATTTGACAGCGTGTTTTCCTCTAAAACCCTTTAACCCCTCTACCCAATTTGCCCCATTAACCCTAATTCTAAGTTTTTCCCAATTTTCCTAAACATTAATTTCACCATAAGTATTATTAGATCTTCTCCTTTGTAATGGGCTTTACCTTATGCTATTTGGATGTCCCCACATTCATTAGATCCTAGTTTTCTTTATTCAATGGTCTTGTAGGATGATATTTGATAACCTAGGCTAGAATTATGCATGATCTCCTCTTGGGATTTTGATATTTGTGATGATGATAGCTTTTTTTTATATATATATAATTAAGTTAATTTTGTTGATTGATCTCACTAATATTTGAGTTCATACATCGGTCCTACATCAAATTGGTATCAGAGTGGGAGGTCTCGTGTTTTAGACTCTTCACTGGGGGTGATTAATGTAGGGGCATTTTCATACCGGGCCTGTCCTCGTGTCCCACAAGCGACCCCACTCAATCTTGGTGTGAAAATGCCCCTGCATTAGTTGAGTTCTTATAGAGAGAGGGGCGACGAGGGTTGACTTTGATGGAGAAAAGATGAGTTTTAACATATTACAAAATTGCCCATTATAACCCTAATAATGATGTGCCGGACCGCAATCGAGCCGGGTTGACGGCTGTTGATGTGGTCTAAGTTCAGCCCATTTTTGAAATGGCCTTGAGTTTTAAGCCTGAGCTTGGCTCGTGGGCTTAACATTGCCACCTAAGCCTGACTCAAGGCGAGCTAGGCTTAAAAGCTTGTTGAGCTAGACTAGCCCATTGACAACCCTACTCATTATGAGCTTTCTAACCGCACGATTATGTGTCGAGACTTCATTGGCAAGACAGTTTGGGTGAATTGAGTTCAATTTTATAACGATGGTTCCGAAGGCTATGCAATCAAGCCCGTTTTACCTCGTTGTGAATCAAGTATGGCAGGTGTTACAGTTATGTTGTATGAGGATGAGTATATCAATTTGTTAAAAGATCATTCTAACCATGCATCCTTTTCCATTGCCATTCGTGCTCAATCAAGTACGATAGGTGATACAATTACATTGTCCAAGAATGAGTGTCAAATTGCTAAAAGATCCTTTTAATCATCCATCCTCTTTCATTGCTACTCTTGCTCAATTGGGTATGATATGCCTTGCATCCTCAAAAAATGTTCCCTAAGTCATTAACATTGGATCTTTAGATCATATGACCAATAAGCATAGTTAGTGTTCGAAATATGGTATCGCGTTATGTATCACATTTTTGGGATACGGATACGTATCATTTATCGCACGAGATATATCGATTGTATCGTGTAATGTATTGTTGTTGTTGGAAACATGGGGAAACATTGGGGAATTGGTTGAATTTTTTAATAAAACTGTGGTTGTTAAAAAAGACATCAATATACACTTATAAATCAAAACATTACAAAAAACAAGCACACATAATAGGTTTTCTTTGTATGGGGTCCTAATCTATGTGTTGTCTAACTGAATTGATGCAAGTGTATTCAATGTCTATTAATATAATTTATAAATGTAAGAAGACGTGTGGAAACATAAGCAATACATTTAAAAGCAAAAGAAGAATCACTAAATTAGGTTACATACATGTTTGATTTGATGTTTGGACACAAAGATTGCAAACGATTTGCTCTCTACCATGTTATTATTCTCACCTCCCCCTCCTAGTTTTGTGCTCTCTACCACATGTTGTTATTCTCACGTCTCCCTCCTAGATTATAAAGATAGTCACAATGCTGTCAAGACTCCCACAGGTCGAGTATGCATGAAGGGGCTGTTTGGATGTACTAGTTTCAATCCAGGGAGATTTACGAGCCTGGAAGTTTTGAATCCTGGATTTCAATGTCGTGGAATTGATGGATATACTGTTTGGTTAACATCCTGGATTGGAGGTCATAACAAATCCTAGAATTTGCAAATCTGTTGATAGATTCCGTCAATGGAAATGATATTGAATGGAATGTAAAGGTGGGTTTATCGGGTCTTTGGTGAATGTTGGGTTGCAAGCTCACACTAGCTTGGAGCAAGTTGCAAGCTTGCACCTATCTCTCTCATCCAGAGATAGGTGGAGTCATATGCAATGTTGTTAAGTGTGATTGCATATGCCAATTTTCAAATGTATATCGCATAACCCATACTGGCATTTCAAACAACCCCTTCAAGTCGAGTATGCATGAAGGGGCTGTTTGGATGTACAGGTTTCAATCTAGGGAGATTTACGAGCATGGAAGTTTTGAATCCTAGATTTCAATGTCGTGGAATTGATGGATATACTGTTTGGTTGACATCCTGGATTGGAGGTCATAACAAATCCTAGAATTTGCAAATCTGTTGATAGATTCCATCAGTGGAAATGATATTGAAGGGAGTATAAAGGTGGGTTTGTCGGGTCTTTGGTGAATGTCGGATTGCAAGCTCACACTAGCTGGGAGCAAGTTGCAAGCTTGCACCTATCTCTCTCATCGAGAGATAGGTGGAGTCATATGCAGTTTTGTTAAGTGTGATCGCATATGCCAATTTTCAAATGTATATCCCATAACCCATAGTAGCATTTCCTGTTGGGACAATATGCGGTCACATATAAAAGTATGTGATCGCATATGCCGTATTTATGTGATTATGCCATTGCATATTTGGCACAATCCCCCCAGCAGTCATAAATATGACCATTGGAGATTCTCTTTTCTCTAACGCATTCTAATACTCTCTTGGGTCAATTTTTGAATTTTTAAAATTTGAGTGTAATGTATTTCTATGTTGAATTATCTTTGTTCAAAATCACATCCATAAAATTTCTAGGTATTTTTTTCTTCACATTTTTGAGTATATGGATTCATTTGATTATGTGGTAGTTGACTTGTTATAATCTACAACTAATAATCTAATAGATGTAATAGATATAACAAAATTGTAATGACATTGGTAATAAAACTAAAATAAAAAATAAAAAATCCCCTACACTTGTAGAATTTTATATATTTTTCCCTATATTTTATTTTAAATTTTTTTGAGGGGCTGAGCAATGGCATATGTGATTGCGCAATCGCGTATGCGGACAACCCCCATGGGTCACACGGTATCGCATATGCCATTTGACAACATTGGTCATATGAGTTACATGGGAGTTGCAAATCTCTGGAGAATCCAAATGGCATATTTGAAGCAAAACCTGGGATTTTTGCAAATTCATGACTTGTGACTCCAGGATAGAAATGGCCACTAAGTGTATTGAGATGGGTTGTTACCATTCCAATTGGTAGTTGCAAAGGTATCATTCATTGATGCAGGGATAAATGATGACCTAATCCTAGATGCATGTATAATTAGGTTAAAGAATATTCAAATAAATACAGAAATTAACTAACCGTTTCTAATCAAAGGGATTAGGTAAATTTCAATACAAAGATGAGGTCATTCCGTCAGGATCATGCCCCTTAGCATAAAATCACGTAAACAGTAAAAAGAGAAGATCTAGGGATATGAGGATATCCTAGATCTAGCATAAGTCAGTCCACAGTCAAGTTTGAATATGATTTTCCTGACTAACCATCCCTCTTTTCTGTTCAAACTAAAAAGGGGATATCCAGAGAGGAACGAAATGGGTGAAGAATGAAGCGTTCGAGATGAAGAAAGTATAGGTCCTTTTGTTGTCAAAAGAAAAGAATGAGGATGATTCTTACCTTTTCCTACACCTCAAAAATTTAGAAAGAAGGAAACCTGAAATTGAGGTAGAATCCTCAACACCCAAGGACTAATCCTGAAACCCTAATCTCTTGAATAAAGAGGAAGAAAAGAGATGAATTTCTATTCATTCGATAATAATTAAAATAGGATTTCTTACAACGTATATATAAGCTATGGAAAAAGTAAAAGTGCACTAAAACTCCTGAAAAAAAAAAATGAAAAGTTAAAGAAAGTGCAATAAAACTCCTGAAAAAAACGTCTAAAACTAAAACACCCGTGTGGTAGGGTGTGAAATCCAACCCATGGATCTATGGTCAGGGTGCAGTCATGCCACTCATGCACTCATAGCTCGTCAGAAAATGGGTCCGATGGACCCAACGTCCATCCACATTAACTCCTTTACTTCGGTATACTGTTGGCGACGCTTCCTCCTGTGGTACACTTCAAAGAGTGCACCACTGATGTCCACATCATTCATCCTACTTATGTCTCCTAAACACGAGTCTATGTAATTGTCTGCTTAGTCCATGCCTTGAGCTAGGCACTTGTTCTTAGTAAGTTGTCCCAATGGAGGCGTTTGGATCTTAAGTTGCTTAAGATGAGCTACTTATGCCACAAGTAGCTTATCTTAGTTTCTACTTATTAAGAAGATAAGTATGTTTGGTAAACAACATACCTATCAACTTCTCCTCTCTTTCTTCTCTCTTGATTCCTCTCTTCAACGACTTATGAAAAGTAGAAAAACTAAAAAAAATTAACTGAAGTGATTAAGTACTTAAGTAAAAAAAGTTGCTTATATCTAATCATAAACCAAGCTTACTTATTTGAAATAAGTCACTTGTCTACTGTTGCAAGTAGAAAAGTAACTTATTTGGTGGTATCCAAACGGGCCCGCATGACCTCTATGCTCCAATTGGAGGTCTTGTCTATATTTATCTCTATTTAACTGCCTTTTATCTTATTTCTTCTATTTATTGGCCCAAATGTCACACAATGTTGAGGCATCAATGCAACTAAGTTCTTGCTTTGCAGTATCAGCAATTTGCTTTTTCGCAGATGTAGTAGATGTCTGCTGGATCTGAACCAATTGTCAGGTTGGCAACTTAGATGAACCATAACTCAAAAATCCCGCCGATTGGACAATTTTAAGATCCTAACCACTTCATTGTGAGGTCTTTTGGAGAAATAAAATGGATGGTTATGAAAAAGTTAACCGAAGTTCCTTGGCCATCCATTTTATTATAAAGAAAACCTACAATCCAAGGGTTAGAATTGTCCAATTAGTTTGAGCTATGGGATTTGGCCCATCCGAGGTTTGGCCTACTTGATCATCAGTTACAGGACTCTTGTGTTTGCCATGTGTATGAGACTGAGTTGCCAATAAGCTATGCCAAAAAAAGTGAAACATTCTAGGTACATTTATAATGCAGGACATGAAAATTAGATATGATGTGCAAGATTTTACGCTTTAGATCATAATAATTTAGAAACAATCACAATAATTTCACATTCCACATAAAGTCAAGTATTCAACAAAGGGAATTTACCAGGATGGAAGCCTATACATGTTAGGGCTGAATCAATTAAAAATTATAGATCAAACAATGCTCAAAGGATAATAGATTCGTCCACACATACAAAAGATTATTTCTCGATCCAAGGGATTCTCATGTTTCAATTCGAAAAAACCTAGGGTTTCAAAAGTGGAATAGAACTTGGGGATTTGAGATGATTTAGGGTTAAGGTTATGGAAACAATGTGAAAGATGAGTGAAATAAAGATGAGAGAAAATCTGTGATCAGCCCACACATGTGGACAGTAAACCGGCCTGACGCACGTGTGTGGGATCCACGAATCTGGAATCGACCAGCTAGGGCCTGGTTGGCTAGGGACGGGCTACTTTCCCTCCAAATTTCAGGCTAAACAGATGATTGGTTTGAACACGGTGCTCTGCCGAAGTTTCAACCATCCCGCAAGGCCAGATTCTAGAAATCTGTTGTATGGGAAAGATTAGCTACAAACGTGGGTGTATTTGATGAGGGGATGACTGTATGAGATAAGAAATATGGAGGGTAGGAGATGGGGCGATTTGAGATGGGTGTGGCTTTGCACTACGGTAGTTAGCCCTTCGAAGAGGGGGGGTTTCGCACCCAATTAGGTTTCTACAACTCAGAGAATTAGAGAAGCAGGAAAATGCAGAATTTTATTAATCATCTTCAATGAAAAAAATCCCTACAGGGGGTTGCCTATTTATAAGAAAAATTTATACCCTAAAAGTCGTGCCATGTGCGCACCTTAGATATGAAATAATAAAAATAACAACTAATTAAAGCAATCTAAACCGTCCATGATATTCCTAATAACAATAATAAGCAAAACTCAAAGTATTAGATCATATAGAGAAGTGGGTCACGATCATGAGATCCAATGGTAGGATTCACATGACGATCGGGTCCACTCCAAGGAACCAAAAGACAGTCCTCTAAGTAGGAGGCCCTTCATGGATGTCGTCATCGATCTAGATCTAAGGTGGGGCCCTCCTCCTTACGTACGTGCGTAAGGGGGGCGTGTATGTACACGAGATGTCCCCATCAACTCTCCCCAGTTATGAAGATTTCGCCACTGACGAAATAAAACTCCCGAACTGCTCCAAGATGTCAGGATCAAGTCTCTGAAGCTCTTCCTTAGTGAGCCACGTACTATCTGAAGCTGGGCGTAACTTCCACTTGATTAGGAACTTTTGAAATTCGCCGTTTGACGTCGATATTATTTGGTGGTTTAGAATATCCTCCATCTCCTCTATGAGTGTGAGAAGGGTAGGTATAAGAGGTAGAGGCTGGGAAGATGGGTCAGGAGGGGGACAAATTAAGGGAAATGTCTGAGGATTCAGGATGGTTAGGTGATAGACTGGACAATATATCAGTGGTCTCTTGAAATGCAACTAGATCCTCCACATTGAATGTGGAACTAATCCCCATGGAAGGTGGAAGATCTACTACGTACGCATTGAGACCGTTTCGATTTAATGCTATGCGCGTGTAATTTACAAACGGTTCCTTGAGTGTACTGCTCTTGCCTGATGCGGACCATCAGAGAGTCCCTTACATTGAATTCCTTGAATTGTTTAGTCAGCAGAAATTTTGTAATGTTCTTTCGCCTGATTTCTTGATGCAATGAATGAATGTAATGTGCAAAGGACTCTCCAGATTCTGATGGCTTACGAGACAGGGACATAGGGACAAGATCAATAAGCTTCCTAGGTTTATATCCAGTAACGACTTCAAAAGGACTTAATCCTGTTGATCTATTAATAGAACTATTAAATGCAAACTCGGCGATAGGTAGTGCAGTGTCCCACGTCCTGGTGTGCTCCCCCATTAAACACCTAAGCAAATTTCTCACTCCTATTGACCACCTCAGACAGGTTTGGTAGAGTCACCTCAGGGACTAAATCAATGGCGTGCTATATATCCCTTATAGGGGGAAGCTCATTCAGTAGATCATCAGGAAAAGCATCACGAAACTCATCCACTACCAGATTGGCGTCAGTGGGTAACTCTGCACTAGCATCTGGTGTACTTTTTCTAGCCACAAGGGCGTACACCATTGAGTCTGACTTAGTCTTTTGCTCAAAGTCTTTGGTATTTGGAATATGGAGAAGCTTAGACCTGGACTTCGATTCCTCGACCAACCTCAAGTGATAAGAGAAAGAGATGTATTTTTTCTTAGGAGTTTCTTTTATTTCTCCTCAATGGACTATTGGGAGTTCTCCCAACCTCTATTTCTTTCACTCCGCAATAGTTCAAAACCTCTTTGCTTAGCCCACAAGCTTCATCTTCGCAAATCGGACTCGATGAGCATCCGATATATCGTACCACTTAAAATAGTGGTACATATCTACCAACCAATATAGAAAAGCTTTAGGGCCCAAGTGGTCATTAAACGTATGAGCCTCTACTCTAACTCCCTTGAGGAGTTGCGCATTTGAGTTATAATGATCACGATGCTCCTCGTGGGGTGGGTGCACGGGTGCGCGACCATGTCTGTTTCTTTAGCCACCCTCGTTTCCTTGTCTATCATTCTGACCACCTACCTGAGATTGTGCATCTTCCCCAATGGCAGGGTTTGCCCAGGTGAAGATCTCTAGTTTGGTAACGTGCACATTAAGCTGATCCCAGTGTTGGTCAATACATTGTTCCAAGCGCCTACCCAAAGACTCAAACTTTAGGGTTATGTTGTCCATTGACTCTTATAATTGCTCCATGTTTAGTGCAACGTGCTGCGCAAAACCACGACCAGTACATGTGGGCATACAACTACCCATCCAACTCAAAGGTCCTCTAATGCAACTATATGCTTCTAAATGGGACAAAATGCTCCTATAGGACTCTATATGAGGAAAACTACTCAACGCTCCTAAAATTCCAGCAACATAACTGTCCAAACAGTTTGTTAACAGAAAATTCAGCAATGAAAATTAGAAAATTTCTGACAATAGAAAATTCAGCAGTCTAATGTTGTGAATGATGGGTCCTAAACAGCCTATATGATGAAATTTAATGCAAAATAAATGCGAGTAGACTAAGCCCTAAACATGCAATGCAATCCCCTATGAAAAACCTAAGCTTTGATACCAAATTTGATGCAGGACATGAAAATTAGATATGATGTGCAAGATTTCAGGCTTTAGATCATAATAGTTTAGAAACGATCACAATAATTCAACATCCCACAAAGTCAAGCATTCAACAATGAGAATCTACAAAGGTCTAAGCCTACACATGTTAGGGCTGAATCAATTAAAAATTATATACCAAACAATACTCAAAGGATAGTAGATTCATCCACACATACAAAAGATTATTTTCCAATCCAAGGGATTCTCATGTTTCAATTCGGGAAAGCCTAACGTTTCAAAAGTAGAATAGAACTTGGAGATTTGAGATGATCTAGGGTTAGGGTTATGGAAACAAGGTGAAAAAGGAGTGAAATAAAGACGAGAGGGAACCTATGATCAGCCCGCACGTGTGGATAGCAAACCGGCCAGATGCACATGCGTGCATGGTGGCTCACGCGTGTGTGAGGCCCATGAATCTAGAATCGGCCAGCTAGGGCCTTGTCGGCTAAGGATGGGCCACTTTCCCTCCAAATTTCAGGCCAAACGGATGATCGATTTGAACACGGTGCTCCGCCGAAGTTTCAACTATCCTGCAAGGCCAGATTTTGGAAATCTACTGTATGGAAAAGATCAGCTGCAAACGTGGGTGAATTTGATTAAGGGATGGTTGTAGGAGATAAGGAATGTGGAGGGTAGGAGATGGGGGCGATTTGGGATGAGTGTGGCTTCGCACCACGGTAGTTAGCCCTTCAAAGAAGGGAGGGTTTCGCACCCAATTAGGTTTCCACAACTGAGAGAATTAGAGAAGCAGAAAAATGTAGAATTTTATTAATCATCTTCAATGAAAAAAACCCTATAAGGGGTTGCCAATTTATAAGAAAGACCTATACCCCAAAAGTCGCGTTATGTGCGTACCCTATTATTTAGAGACGAAGTAACAAAAATAATAACTAATAAAAACAATTTAAACCGTCCATAATATTCCTAATAACAATAATAAGTAAAACTCAAAGTACTAGACCATCTAGAGTAATAGGCCACGATCATGAGATCCAATGGTAGGATTCACATGACAATTGGGTCCACTCCAAGGAGCCAAAACACGGTCCTCTAACTAAGAGGCCCTCCATGGATGTCGTCATCGATTCAGATCGAAGGTGGGGCCCTCCTTGCATACATGCGTAAGGGGGGTGTGCGTGTGCGCAAGATGTCCCCATCACTTTCTTGTCTTCTTGATTGTTTTTTAAAATGGTTGCAGTTATTCTGACAGGCCAAATGGATCATGGGCTCTGATCTAAGAGTGGCTGTATAAGAATCATCCAAAACCAGACCATCAAAAGCTGCGGCTATTTGTGCTTCAAGTATTCTGAATCACTGATTTTCATTCCATAACTGTATACATTGCAAGCAATGCAGTATTATCTTCCTATTTACAAAATCCATATCACTTTAAGAAATCAATTAGTGGAAGTACAGTAGACAGCTTTCTGTCTTTTGAGCGTACATTGAACATTGAATGGTTAAACATACAGCAACTCATCTCTGTTAGGTTGAAGCACAATTGAGCTTGTTGAAGAAAGAAATGCAAGATCACACAGCCAGATGTGCGGCTGAAGCCAATAGATTACACGATGATGTTGCAAGAAGAACACATAACTTGGATATCATGGAAGGAGAAGCAGAAGTTTTTCTGAAGGTATTCATTTGTTTTTTCTTTAGAAGCTCGATTTCTCCCCTGAAATTTCTAAACATGCAATAAACATTGGCTTAGAGTTTATTTCTCCATCGAAAAATGCAAAGACTACTCATGAGAAGGATTCCGAATCTTACACTCCCCACACTTGCCACTGGCTTGCACATATTAAGATCCAGGATGCCCATGGGGCTGTTTATTAGATGAGCCTGATTGTATGTTCTATGGCCAATAATCAAGCTGGTCTGGTCATCAGGTGGGCACTTGCATACCAAAAGAGGATGGATGATTAAAGAATGGACTGACCAACCCTTCGCATTCAATCTACATGTGCAGCCCACTGATTATTGGACTGGCCAGATTTATTGCCACATCACAGTAGGCAGTGGGGTGGAAGAATTAACTGGCTTTTGGAGATCTGTGTTTTTTGCAGCATTGTAAACAAAACTTGCAGGATGTGATCCAACAAAATGATGATGAAACCCAGATGTGTGCGCGTGAGCTCCTGGCACTTATAGATGCTGTCTCAAAATACAAAGAGTGCATGGAGTCGACAATCTCAGGAATGAAGATGGATCTATCTGAAACTGCAGGAGCAGTCGCAGAGGCCTACAAGGCCTCTTTGTCAGCAAAGATGAGATTTGAATGCGTTGACAACCATCCAGCAAACTGACTATGTTACGTCTGCTCCAAATGCTGTGCATCTTATTTGCTCTCTTGCTCCAATGAGTTGGTCTGTTCCTCACCATCATTTGCAGGGAAAGAAAAGCCTGCAAGGGCCTGGTTGTCTGCACAATGAATGCTTTACGCTGTAAAGTATGATATGCATCCCGTATAGTAGATCTTATCATATAAGCGTTTTATCATGTTTTCTGCTTAGGGCCCGTTTGTTCACCAATTACCCTTGGTAATTTAAAGAGTGTCTTCGTTATGAATTTACTACTGCCCAACCAAACACAAGAATTGTCGGTCAAATGCATATGTATTTAGGAGACATGTAAAAGAACTTGTAATCATTACACTTTTTCATAGTATTACCTTGAAAGTATTGAAGCCGAACTAATGTCTCAGTGTATTTTGGTGATGATTTGACATTAATGTAAAAATGCCTTCACTATGATTTTACTACAGTTAGACCAAACATGGAATCAACAGTGCAGATGTTGTTAGGAGACAGGTAAAGTAATTTGTAATCATTGCATATTTCCTTTACATTAATATGGTAATTGGTGAAACAGTCTCATTTTCCCTTTAAATTTCCTTTACATTACTATGATAATCATTGCACCCTAGTGTATGCATATTTTCCTTTAAATTTCGTTTACATTACCGTGGTAATCATTGCACCCTTCTATTTTTCCTATGAAAGTCATTCTCCCACGTTTGTTTATGGAAAATCTATTTCAACTTAATTTTTGACAGTCATTGTCAGCATCCATCGTGGACATAATGGGGTGGGTCTAGTGCATGCATCCCACATGCAAATGGCCCCCATGACACAGCAATAGGTTTGGGACCCACTATGGATATAGACAATGGAGACAAGGTCCCATCAGTCACAAAATGGTTTTGGATGATCCACGTTGAATGGCATATAGAGATCACAGAGGCCTAGGAAGGTTTTTATCTCCACTCTTCTGAGGTGTGGTTCACTTTAGTTTTGGATCTTCATCATGTTTGACTCATATCCTAAAATGACATGGCCAAATGAATTAACCAAGTCATATAATACAAACGTCATAGTGTGCCGGTTATAAGGCAAGTTGAGCTGCTTTGGATCTATCCACGCTGCCCTGCTTTAAAGGAGGGGAGTTGCCTGCAGCAGGCAGCCATGTAATCCAAAGTTCTATGGCACCCATCATGATGTTCATGTGACATCTCACCTGTTCATAAGATGATTCCCGTCATGATGTAAGGAAAACACTATATTATCCTAAGGTAAAGCTTCAATGGCTCCAATGAGGTTTCATCATTCAATTTCCAGTATTTCTTGTGCTATGGTCCACTTGAGTTTTGGATCAGCCTCATTTTGAGATCACATTTGAAAATGATTTAGTAAAATTAATAGATGGAGTGAATGTTTGGCAGACATGATAGTGAGCCTTACATCTATCAATAATATTAATTTTATTTTTCATTTTCAGAGATCTTATCTTTCCTTGTGGATTTAAGGGCAACACTTGAGACAAAGCTAGTTATCTTTTCTTTTTCTATACATCTACTACATTATTTGATATTATCCATGTAATTTAGTATTAGAGGCCCATGATATAATCAATTTCTTCTGAAAAGAACCAGAACCATTGATTCCATGAACATGAGCATATGTGCATCAGAAGCTATACACTAGTGTGACAAAGGAAAGCAAGACCACACCTTCCTTTCAAAACCGATTCAGATGTACAGCTTCCGTTGAACTAATTTGATGAGCCGTGTGATTGTAAACCTCAACAGTCAACACAATTCAAAGAAAATTCAATTAGAATGAGAGATTCACCATCAAATAATTGTAATGGGAGCTCACTTGATTTGCAGTAATTTACTTACTTTGGTCCATTTATTCCATTTCATATAAGTAGAATATCATCATAATTCTTGATTCATGTATTACACATCCATTCTGAGTTTTTTTTTTTTTTTTTTTTGACGCAAATGTTGATGACTAGCGATATAGAGGTTACATGATTGTGTAGTGCAGGAGATATTTGAGGTGACATTGCCTAATAAAAATGGACCACATGCACCTGTCAAAGGTATAGCCTGCATTAGAAGGGTGGAATGACCATTTCACTCGGAAATCTCTAAAAAGTGATTTGTAGGCTCCACCTTCCAGAAACACATATGTTCATCTTTAAGGGCCCACATCAATATTATGGGGATTCGGGTAACAGTGTCCAAGGGAGGAGGCCAGCTTCTAGGAAAGAGTCTTGTTAGCGGATCTCTTCCAAAATTAATTTTTTCACGCGAGTACAAGGGCCGATCAACAGGTATCCTCCACTCACATCTTTCCCTGTAAATTTATGGACCTACTGCACTGCCAATCAGAAGGGAAGCGGATTGGCTGATGTACTATACACCACCGAACTGGCTGGTGTGTTTACGTTACCAAGTTCTGTGGGTCCTACAATGAGGTATGTGTTATGTCCAAACCGTCTGTCCATTTGGTGAGCTCGTTCTAAGGCTGTATCCAAAAAATAAGACAGATCCGAAGATATAGTGGACCACACTGCAAAAAGCTGCGGGGGATTGAATGTATATCATTGAAAGCCTTTTGGGGCTCACAGAAGTTTTGGATCAATATGATATTTTTCTTTCCACTTCATCCAGGTCTGTGTGACTTTATGAATGGATTGGATGGAAAATAAACGTTATGGTGGGCCCTACTAATGTTTTAACGGTGAAAATCATTCTCCCCTTTGTTATTTGTGGTGTGGTCCAATTGGGATTTGGATATGACTAATTTTTCGGATCATGTTCTTAAATAATCTCTCCAAATGGATAAACGGTGTGGATATAATAAATATATCATTTTTGGGCCGATATAACTTTGATCTACTTTGAACCGTTCGTAAGCTCCGAGCTCGAGAAGCGTCAGCGCTCGTCTTCCGACGACACGTTTACACACCAGGGATGTCCGTGGCATGAGACGCGGATTTCCTGCCAGAGCCTTTCGCATGAAGTTCCTGCGCTGGAAACCTAAGTGGGGCCCACCTTGATATTTCTGAGAAATCCACCCCGTCCATCTGTTTTTCGAGCTCATTTTAGGACTTGAAACCAAACGCGAATAGGATTCAAGAGTCAAGTGGGCCGCACTAAAGGAAAAGGTTGGTAGGGAAATTCCTACCGTTGAAATCTCCCTAGGATCAACAGTGATGTTTACATGCCATCCATACCGTTTATAACGTCTTTCCTCCTTGGATGAACAGAAAACAAAAATATTAGCCTGATTCAAAACTTCTGTGGCCCCATGAATATTTCAACTGTGAACGTTGAATCCTCACGTTTTCGGCCCACTTGAGTCTTGAATCCTACTCACGTTTGGTCTAAAGTCCTAAAATGCACTCACAAAACGGATGGACGGGGTGGCTTTATCACAAACATCACAGTGGGACCCACCTAGGTTTCAAGCCCAGGAACTTCCTGCTAAAGGCTTTGCAGGAAATCCGCGTCCGGTGGTATGTGGTACACAAGCCAATCAGCTTCCCTGAAACAATTCAAAATTAGGCCCCATCATGGATAGGCCATGGGATAATTAATGAATCCCGCTCCAAAAGATCCAGACCGTTCGAGAAATGAATTTGAAGGTGAATGTCTGGTCTTTTTATATTTACTTTTCATATTGATCGGATGGCTCGAATTGTTTCTAGAGAGAGCTGTTTAACTCATGGCTTATCCAATGTTAGGCATATCTTTTAGATGATTTTTAACAGCCCATAAATATGCCTCTCCTGATTAAGTAGCACAAATCATTGGTGCTCCCGACATGTATATTCGTCATATAGATAACTATTGTAAATATTCCACAACCATCGGTTTTTTGTACGTTTTAACTGTGCGTAGGAGCCCACTGACGCCCACCGTCTCGCTGAGATTGAGCCGGATTGGGTACTCTCCTCTGACCTCACGCAGAGATAGAGATAGGTACATACGTAGAATGGATCATATATATATATATATATATAATCAAGACCTTAGAAGATGGGTCGTCTATTCAGTAACTTGCACTGATTTGTTATTAGATGATCAGACGATTGTCAAATGTTACAGTTCTTCCAAAGAAGATGGGTTGCATTTTACGTACTGTACCAAGTGACTTTTTGGATCCCTTGCCTCTGTAAATCCATAGATGAAATTGTAGTCCTTGCCGGATGGAGTAGAAACCAAAAAATTCCATCCATCGAATGATCCAACCATTAGCGGCCACCAAATGAATGGATGGTTGAACAGAATCACAGCAACACCAAACTGCTTCTGTGCCCATTGATAGTTGATAGTATGGCACCACCTTAGCTGCATAGTAGATATTTAGTTTAGCATTAGCAACAAAACAGATAAACCGAATGAGAATTACTTCTGTATTTTTTCTCTCTTATTTTGCTTAGCTGAACTATTAGAAAACCCTCCCAAAACAAGATGCTGGATAGAAAGGTACAGGTCCCATTTTTTCCATTGTCTTGCAAACAGAGCAGACAGATGTGGAAAGAGGTAACTTGGTGAGGGAGCATTTCCTACAATTGAGGCAAACTCCTACCAAATGACAACTGCTTCTATATTGGAAGAATTAAGATTCGAAACAAAATTTCAAGGATCGGGAGTTAAAAAATAATTGCAAGAGAGTAATTTCATTACACGTGCATTCTACAATGTCACTGTATAGAACTTCATTTTTGGGAGAAAACCTATTCATTCAGTGCCATTGGCAAATTTAGGAAATAGAAATTTCCATGACAGTTACAATTGTTTTTGCATCACGCTGTGGTACACAATTCTTCAAAAAAAAGGAACCTATGTGTTTGACCCTTCTTGTATATTCTCTTCCAAACTGCTGCTAATATATGTATATAGATTTTGGTATAACAGAGACCTCCCCAACTGCAGCAGGAAGCTGAATGCAAAAGAACACAAGCCCCAGCCCCTACTCTGGAATCTGTACATTTCTTTTTTGTGGGTTTTTACGAGGCCAAAAACAATCGTCAGATGGGCATCCAAATCTGAGACTAGAACCAAGAAACCCATAGAAGAACTTTGATCATCTTCCTTTCTTGGCAGGCATTATCTTGTTGGACCTGAACTTCTAATGTCGTCATCATCGCCATCACTGTAATTCCCGTTGTGGTCTCTATTCGGATGTTGTTTTAATCTCTGGAATATGTCATCCAGGGATTCAGAGGATGAGACACGTGAACTGAGATTTGATTCCTGCACCTGGCGCAAAGGAATGAATTTCTTGGCCCCTATATTGGCCTTGAAGCTTTGGAAACCTGTTTTCATTGACTCCCATGTGGATGAAAATTTGGAGGATGGGCCCTCCATTGAGTTACCCGAATTATACTGGTTTTGGGAGTTCCCTGCATCAAGTAAAGTAATTGAAGTCGATGACACATTACTTTTTTCTGCTGATTCCCTGGCAGATATATGTCTGCCTTGCTGTTCTCTCCTAGCAGCATACTTGTTTACAATGGTTTCTTTGCTGTTTCCATATTTCCAGTTCTCTTTGTTTGAAAGCTTCAGCTGACTCTCCTCTGACAAATTGGCTGTCACTTTCGTTTCAGCAGCACCTATGTCCTGGATAACATTTTCATGTTTAGCAGCATTTCAGATGGGAACTCAATGGGGTAATAAGATCGTGAGGTAATCAAGTAGAAAAGCGAATTTGGTATACAAAATAAATAACAGAATAAACCATTAGTCGCACAAGAGAAGTTTGAAGCAATTCATGTGAAAGAAAAGGACTGGTTATTCATGTGTCAAAACCAAAACTGCATCAGGAAATGCATGTGTAGTAATAAAAGACTGTGTACTTCCTGACATTGCATTCCAGAATCACAGCACTAAGTAGAAGTGACTTACTAGGGATGTGCCAGGAGTTTCCAAATCCATGCTTGCGTTATTAAAATTTCTTGCCAATGGGATAACGTGTTCCCCAACTTTGCTCCCTTGTTCAAGCCAAGATCGCTCTGAAACAGTTACATGAATGTATTTAAAACACACAGATTTTAGCATCAATAAACAAATCAAACTGATGTTATGGTTGAGTTCTATGGCCCAGGGCCATTTTCAAACATCAAGTCAGTTGCCTTCACACCCTATCCACCCTTACCACATGAGCACTCGCATTCGAAATTTTAAAAAAAAAAAGAAGAAGAAGAAAAAATGCAATACATGTAGGGAACTGATCACATACAGCCGAAAGTACCATAACTTGTCATTCGGCCACATCTTTCCGTCCATCATGCCACTTGTGAAGGACGTCTTGTATAATGGATATGGTATAGCTCACCATGAAGATCACATTGTGATGTAGGGAAGGGCATGATGAGGACGATCACCGTATTCCTCGAACGATAAACACCTTGAATCCACAAGGCTCACTTGAATCCAAAAGAGAAGTTACTCAAATCCACAAGAGAAATAAGGGAAATTTTGAATTTTTTTAGTAAAAGCTATCCAAATAAACGAGTTTGCATGCTTAAATGCCCTTAAAAAAAAAAAACAACCCTAAGACGCAATTAGGAAATAAAAAAAAACAAAAAACAAATAAGGAAACAAACTGAGAAACGCGCAAATTTCCGCATTCCGTTGATCAATGGATTGGAATGGTGCAAAACGTCCAGAGACTAAAACCCATAAAATTGAATTTGTGCCAATCGATCGACTCGATGGGTCTACTCGATTGACCTTTATTGATTAAACCATGTTGAAACTTTGTTGATTTCTTTCTAGACTTCTTCTAGTCCATTTGTAATGGGCAAGTGCTTGTTCCACATCCTACATTAGATCCCCTCCACTTGAAAAAAAAAAAAAAAAAAACTCGTCCTCGAGTTATCCTCCGACTCCAGTTCCAGTACTCGTACAGGTCCGCCACGTTGAACGTGTGTGGGATTTCTCTGTCTTCAGGAAGATCAACAATGTAGGCATTGCCATTTATCTTACGAAGTATAGGCACCGGTCCGATCTTCTTATTCTTCAGCTTGTTACACGTCTCGGTTGAAAATCTCTCCTTGTGCAGGTGAATCATAACGTTGTCGCCCACATCGAACACCTTTAGGCATTGATGTGTGTTAGCCCTTTCCTTGTACTAGTTGTTTGATGCTGGCAACGTGGCTTGAACATCAACGTATACACTTATGATTCGGTCCACCATATGTTAAGCAGCAACGCTCATGCCTATTAGCTTAGGCAATGGAACCAAATCAGGAGTATGTTTAGGTACTCGTCTATACACAACTTCAAACGGGGATATGCCGGTGGAAAGGTTTTACATATTGTTGAACGTGAATTCCACCTGAGCCAAGGCACAATCCCACAGTTTGGGCTAATCACTCGAGATGCATCGTATAAGGTTCCCGAGTATATGATTCGCCACCTCGGTTTGTCCATTTGTCTATGGATGATATGTATTGCTGAATTGTAACTTGTTGTCAAATCGCGCCTCCACAAAGTCCTCCAAAAGTAACTAAGCAATGGTGTCAAATCAAACGACCTCTCGGAAAAACAAATTTGGAGAATTTGTCGACCACAACAAACACAAAGTCTATTCCATGCTGGGTCCATGGATAAATCCTCCCAAGGGCCGTAAAGTACCGGCATAGGACTGTATAGGCCAGTGTTCTGTGACCTTCCCTTAGAGGCTTGACACATATGGCATCGTTGCACCACTTTTGTCACATTCCATTTCAACTATGGCCAATAGTAATGCTCCTCCACGAGAGCTATTGTCTTGTCTCGCCCTAAGTGACCACCAAGGCCACCTCCATATAGCTCTTAGATGACACATTCTCGCAACGAACTCTGCAAAATGCACAACCGATTTTTGTTGAAAAGGAAACTATCTTGAATATGGAAGTCACTAGACTGACCCTCCTAACATCGAATCCACGCATCCTTGAAGTCATTGTCATCAGCATACAAGTCTTTGAGGTATTTGAACCCGACAACCTCGTTTCTCATGGTGACTAACAAGGCTACACGCCAGCTAAGTGCATCAGCCACCTTGTTCTGCTGCCTAGCATGATGCTTCAGTACGAATGTGAATTCTTGCAAGAAAAACATCCACCTACATGCACACGGTTAACGTTTGTCTGATTGTTAATAAACTAGAGGGCTTGATGGTCCGTATAAAGTATAAATTCCCACTGAATCACATAATGCCTCCAATGTCGCAAAGCCTGAGCTATCGCGTACAATTCTACCTCATATGTCGACCATTTCTTTTAAGCATCACCAAGTTTCCCGTTGTAGAAGGCTACCGGCCTACCCTCTTGAGACAACACACCCTTGATGCCAACATACGAAGCATCGCATTCAACTTCAAATAATTTGTCCAAGCTGGGAAGTATAAGGACCAGAGTAGTGGATAGCCTCCGCTTACATTTAGCAAAACTTTTATCAGCCTCATCAATCCACAAAAAATGTTCATTCTTCATGCAGTTGGTGATCAATGCCATGATGGTATTGAAGTTCCTCACGAACCGATGATGAAACGTCGCCAAACCGTGAAAACTTTGCACTTCATGAATGTTTGTTGGAATTGACCATTCTCTGATGGCTTTCACCATCTCTTCGTCCACATGGATGCCCATGGACGTCACGACAAAGCCCAAAAAACAAGAGACTCTGTCAAAAAGTTGCACTTCTTCAGATTGAGGTACAATTTGTTCTCGGCGAGCACTTGAAGCAATTGTCTGAGATGCCCCACATGGTCTGCTTCACTCTGACTGTATATCAAGATATCATTGAAATAAACCACTATAAATCGCACAATGAATGGTTTTAAAACTTGATTCATCAACCTCATAAACGTATTAGGCACATTCAAAAGTCCGAAGGGCATGACCAACCATTTATACAGACCCTCATTGGTCTTAAATGTTGTCTTCCACTCATCACTAGGTTGAATACGGATCTGATGGTAGCCGCTCCTCAAATACAGTTTGAAAAATAATTTCGCCCCCTCTAGCATGTCCAACATATCGTCCATCTGTGGTATAGGAAATCTATAATTTATGGTGATTTTATTTATTGCTCGGCTATCGATACACATGCGCCAACTCTCATCTTTCTTAGGTGTTAATAAAGCTGACACAACACATGGGCTCACGTTCTCTTGCACTAAACCCTTACAGATCAATTCCTCCATTTATCCTTGTAAAATATAGCACTCCTTCAGCCTCATCCGAAAATGAGGGCGATTAGGTAAGCTAGCCCCTAGGACAAGGTTGATATGGTGCTGGATATCCTGAATGGGAGGCAACCCATCGGAAAAGTCATCAGGCAAGATTGTCTTAAATTCTCGCAACAACAGTTTTGGTTTTTCGGGAATAATTGTAAGCTCTGCCTCTTTACTTTTTACAATCAATGCATAAAATTTCTCCACAAAGTCTTGTATGGCTAAGAGAGAATGCTCATCCACTTTAGAAGCTTCGGGCTACTCATCCAGGTTCATAGGGGCAAGTATGGTTTTTCGATCATCCTTGATGAAAATGTATACATTATCTCATTCTCTATGAGTGGTGTCACAATCTGATTAACACGGTCGACCGAGTAATGTATAACAAGCCTCCATGTCAATTATGTCACATACTATCTGGTCCTCATAATGTTTACCAATTGAGAAGGAGATAGTGCATTGTTCAGTTACCTTAGTCTCATTGGCCTTCTTAATTTAGCTGATTGTGTATGAGGAAGGATGTTTTTCCACATTTAGTTGCAACTTTTTCACTATGACTTTGGAGACAATATTCTCACTGCTCCCGCTGTCTATAATCACATCATAGACTTTTTAATTCATCATACACCTTCGAAAGATGTTATGTCATTGCGGGTGTACCTCCTTCAGCGTATACAACAATCGCATCACTATTAGGGATTCACTGTGATCTTGCGGAACCCAATCCACTTCATCTGCTTCATCATTCACGGTGTGTTCCAATTCATCAATTTTTGGGCCTCTGTATTTTTAACACTTCCATCATTAATAGCAAGGTTAGCCACTTGTCGTTGAGGACGTGTTTGATAGGTGACTCGGTTGGCCACATCGTTAATAATGGTCTAGCCTTGGCCGACCGTAGGGGTTCGAGATCTCGCTCGGGCCGACAACGGTGGTTGTGGTTCTTTAGGGTCTCACTTGTCCGCTTCTCGACTCTTGATTCACGGGTGTAGGAGGTTGATGACGCCCTCTATGGCTTCTTTCCCCTTAGCTTATGGTGCTCCCTGCGAAGGACCCACGATGACTAACCTATTGGCAAGGTAGGCCCGTGTGTTAGACGGTTCAAGATGTGCTTCCGCTCGGATGGCCAGCTTGATCGCTTCAATCATCGTCCAAACAGGCGACACCTGAACCTGAACCTGAACCTATTCCTAGATCGCAGCACGCAAACCATCGTTGAATCTGGTGACTTGTTGTGATCCGCCTCGAAAGCCGTAACTCTTAAAGGATAATTCCTTGGAGCACCATCCATGGGATTGTTGCCCGATCCATCATTAGAAGCCATCGATCCAAGGAAAAGCTTCACTCGGATACCAAACTGATGCAAGGAAGGGCGTGACGAGGACGATCGCCGTCTTCCTTGAACAATAAACACCTTGAATCCACAAGATAAGTTTCTCAAATCCACGAGAGAAATAAGGAAAATTTTGAGAATTTTTATTAAAAGCTATCCAAATAAGTGAGTTTGCATGCTTAAATACTCTTAAACAAACCCTAAGATGCAATTAGAAAAAAAATAAACAAATAAGGAAACAAAAATTGAAAAACTCAAAAATTTCCGCATTCCATCAATCGGAATGGTGTCAAACGTTTAGAGACTAAAACCCATAAAATTGAATTCGTGCTGATCAATCGACCCAATCGGTCAATAGATTGAACTATGTAAAAATTGTGCAGCAAGTTTTTCATCTAAATTCAAAATTTGATCAATCAACCCAATCGATCCATTGACTAGATCGACCTCAATCAATCGAACTATGCTAAAACTTTGTTGTTTTCTTTCTAGACTTCTAGTAGTTCATTTGTGATGGGCACGTGCTTGCTCCATGTCCTACATCACATTGACTAAAAAATCGGGTAGGTCTGTTCACTGGGGGGGCCACAGCTGTATGTTGAGTTAGATCGTCGGCTGTCCATGATTCCAATGGTGTGGATCACCTAGGAGTGTAACAACCTCATTTCTGTGGCAGGTGATTGTCATGATGTGCCTACTTTTTGCATGGTAAAGATGTCCTACACAAGTGACATGATGGCAGGACAGGCATGGTTGGATGTAAATCTGGCTGTACATGATCAGTTCTGATATTTTTATATGCATGTGAGTGTAGGGTAATGCTAACATCCACTCCATTGGGATGTTAGCTGACACGCAGCATGTCCAATCATTGAACCAAATGGACCAAAACCGTGCATTCATTCATACCGTACAACAGGGCAAGCCATGGAGGAAAAGAAAGTCCCGCCAGTCAGATGGTCAATAGCATTAAAATGCATCTTCAAGATTGACCAAAGAAACAAAATAGGTCCAGTCATAATCTTGAAACATATATTCTTCAAGTCCATAATGGATAGCTTATGATTCCAAATAAGCACTTTGGTTCAATGATGCAAGCTGTCCAATCTGTGGCTCATTAAATAAAAATAAAAATGAATTGTTGTAACAAAACGGTCCCTACTGAAAGCGTTATGGTTATCTGATCGGCATGATTGTTTCACCATGGTCTTCCCCCAATGTCATGAATGAATGAATGGCCCAGATTGGTGATTGGATGTGGTGCATGCCACTTGAAATTTTTTGGAAAGGCGACAGATATGTACCACAGAAAAAAGAAGAAAAAGAAAAGACAACTTATGAGAATCTCTGACCTTTCTTCAGAATAATTATTCCTGAGGGATCAAAACCATCCATGTCATGGGCCTCATTTTGGAACCTGAACCTTTTCCAGCTTCCAAAAAAATCAATTACTCGATCAAAGAAATTGCTAGCAACTAGCAGCGTGTATATAACCATAATAAGCGGATAAATTTTGTTGAACCGTCGGCCAAAAAAAGGGACAGCATCATCAATGTTCCCCAACCTCTGCACATCCAATCAGGAGGTAATCACCGAAGAGAAAAGTAAAGGGATGCAAAAATACCAAATTTCAAAACTTTGAAGCCTTAGTAGTCAAGGACCCAAACACGTCATATTGTAGCATGGTCGACTTTTTATCATTGGCAAGGTCATATTGATTATCACTTTTTTGTTCAAGTGACTAGCTTTATGCGCAAAACAAATAAATAAATATTTTTTTAGAAAAAAATGATGATATCCAAAAAAGTCTCACCTTCTCAAATATGGTTTTGAGACCCCCGCCAAGGCGAATGAGATTAAGGAAGTTGTAAGAAATTGGAGGCGCATATCGTGCAACCATCCTAGCAGGGACATGATATTGGTGTTTAAGTGTCAACTTCTATCTGAGTAATATCCAAAAAAATACAATTCACGTTGTAACCAAGGAGTTAAATGAAAACATACGAGCATATCATTAGCAAGCTGACTGAGTTTGTCTGTCTTGGAGTGAATGAGTAAAACATCAGCATTCCAATCTTGAACAAGGAATAATATGTGCCAATGCACATATACATCAGAGGAACGAGGGAAGCAATCTGTAAAACAAATGAAATAAATGATATATAGTTACCATATAGTTACCAACAGAGAGATCCTGAACAAAACAAGCATGAGAGGCTGAGATTAGCCTTTGTAAGCAGAAAAAACTGAAAGCAAAGGAAAATAATCACAGCAACATCGGCATGAAGAACAGTGAAGTCAACATAGCTTAATTTTGACCTGCGAAGATGCCAACTAGTTTACCCAAGGTGTGAAAACCTGAAACCCAGCTTGGACTAGGTGAGGGCAAATCCAAAAACATTCCAAACTTGGTTGTGTCAACTAAAAGTTGATTGATCATTTCTGGAGTGATGGGGACATCTTGCATACATGCACGCCCCCCTATGCACGTACGCAAGGAGGAGGGCCCCACCATTGATGTGGATCGATGACGACGTCCAGGGAGGGCCTCATAATTAGAGGATTGTGTTTTGGTTCCTTAGAGTGGACCCGATCGTCATGTGAATCCCACCATTGGATCTTATTATCGTGGCCCACTACTCTAAATGATCTAGTACTTTGAGTTTTGCTTATTATTGTTATTAGGAATATCATGGATGGTTTATATTGTTTTGATTAGTTGTTATTTTTGTTACTTCGTCTCTAAGTAATAGAGTGCGCACATGGCGCGATTTTTGGGATATAGGTTTTTCTTATAAATAGGCAACCCCTTGTAGGGTTTTTCTCATTGAATATTATGAATAAAATTCTACATTTTCTTGCTTCTCTAATTCTCTGAATTGTGGAAATCTAATTGGGTGTGAAATCCTCCCTTCTTCGAAGGGCCAACTACCATAGTGTAAAGCCACACCTATCTCAAATCGCCCCCATCTTTTACCATCCATAATCATCATCTCTCACAGCCATCCACTCTTCAAATCCACTTTTATTTTGCACCCAATCCTTCTCTACAGCAGATTTCCAGCATCAGGCCCTACAGGAGGGCTGAAACTTTGGCGGAGCACCGTGCTCAAACCAGTCATCCATTTGATCTGAAAATTGGTGTGTGGGTGGCCCGCCCCTGGCCTACCAACCCCTTGCTGACCCCTTTTGGGTTCGTGGGCAACACACATGTGCGGGCCACAATCCATGCACGTGCATCAAGCCCACATGCGTGGATTGATCCCAAGTTCTCTTTTTCCTCTCTTTCACTCCTCTCTTACTATATTTCCCTAGCCCTAATCCTAGATTATCCTAAATCCCAATTTCTATTCCCCTTTTTCAACCCTAGGGTTTCCCAAATTGAAACATGTGAATCCCTTTGATTAGGAAAATAATCCTTTGCATGTGTGGATGAATCTACTCTCCTTTGATCATTGTTTAGTCTATAATTTTAATTGATCCAGCCCTAGCATGTGTAGGCTTGGACCCTTGTAGATTTCCCTTGATTGAATGCTTGACTTTATGTGGAATGTGGAAGTTTTGTGAATGTTTCTAAATTAGTATGATCTAAAGTCTGAAATCTTACATATCATGTTTAATTTCCATGTCCTACATCAAATTTGGTATCAGAGCTTAGATTTTTCATAGGCTTGGACCCTTGTAGATTCCCCTTGATTAAATGCTTGACTTTATGTGGGATGTGGAAGTTTTGTGAATGTTTCTAAATTAGTATGATCTAAAGTCTGAAATCTTACATATCATGTTTAATTTCCATGTCTACATCAAATTTGGTATCAGAGCTTAGGTATTTCATAGGAGATTGCATTGCATGCTTAGGATTTAGTCTACTCACGTTTAATTTGCATTAACTTTCATCATATAGGGCTGTTTAGGACCCATCAATCACATTAGGGGTGCTGAATTTTCTGCTGTCAGAAAATTCCCAAATTTCTTAACTGAATTTTCCGTTGACAGACTCTTTGGGCAGTTAGGTTGCTGGAAATTTAGTAGCATTGTGTAGTTTCCCTCATATAGAGTCCGGTAGAGGATCATATAGTCCCATTTGGGTACATATAGCTGTGTTAGAAGGTCTTTGAGTTGAGTGAGTAGTTGTATGCCCACACGTACTAGTTGTGGTTTTGGCTTGCACCCTACACTAAACATGGAGCAATTGCAAGAATCAATGAACAATATAACCCGGCAATTTGAGTCTTTGGATAGGCGCTTGGAACAACACTTGGACTAACGCTTTGAACATCTTAATGTGCGTGTTACCTAATTAAAGACCTCCGCCCGGGCAAATCCTACCATTGGGGAATATGTCCAATTTCAGGCAGGTGATCAGGAGGATAGACCAAGGAATGGAGGTGGCCAAGGAATTGGTCATAGGCGCATACCGGTGCACTCACACTGCAAGGGGCATCATGATCATTGTGACCCAGATGCGCAACTCCTCAAGGGAGTTAGAGTAGAGGCCCCTACGTTTGATGGCCACTTGGACCCTAAGGCTTTTCTAGATTGGTTGGCGGATATGGACCACTATTTTGAGTGGTATGACATGTTGGATGTTCGTCATGTCCAATTTGCTAAGATGAAGTTGGTGGGCCAAGCAAAGAGGTTTTGGGCTATTGTTGAGTGAAAGAAAGAAAGGTCGAGGGAGCTCCCAATAGTCCATTGAGAATAAATGAAAGAAACTCTTAAGAAGAAGTACCTCAATTTCTCTTATCACTTGAGGTTAGTTGAGGAATGACAATCTCTTCGACAAGCTTCCATGAGTGTGGCGAAATACGTTGAAAAGTTCAAAGAGTACTTGACCAGGTGTGAAGTTAATGAGGATCCCGTACTCACTCTTGCTCGATTTAAGACAGGCCTTCGTTCTGACATTAAGAGAGAATTGCTCGCCAAGGACATAAACACTCTTGAACAGATGTATCAAGTGGTGTTGGAGGTCAAGCAATACTTCAAAGCATCTGTGGGAAGGCGGTTTGAATCTCGTGATTCTGGCGCTAAGGCCAGCCCTTCTGGGGATAAACCTAACACTTGATATCAGTATAAGCCTTCCAGTAGTTCTCAGTCTGGGCCCAAAGATGATAAGGGTAAAGAAGTTGTCGGATCTAGCTTGCGCAGAAGCGATGCGACTAGGTGTTTTAGATGTCAGCAGTTTGGTCACTTCACCCACCAGTGTGGCACGAAAGAGGACACCAAGGTGTTCCTTATTGAGGGGGCAAGTAGAAGTAGTGCCTCCAGAAAGTGACAGTGAGGAGGAAGAATATGAGCCAGCAGAAACCCCTAATGATGAGGAAGAGGGAGCGCAAGAGTTTGAAACCCTTGCAGTTGTGCGTTGCTTTATACAAGCAAAGAATACCGATGATTGGCGCCGCAACACGATCTCCGATACTTACATAAAATGTAGTGATAAAAGCTACAAGATGATCGTGGATAGCGATAGTTGTGCCAACGTGGCATCAGCGGGCACTGTGAGCCATCTAAGCTTTAAGCTTGAAGCCCATCCTCGACCCTATAGTGTCTTGAGTTGATGAAACTTTCATTCCAATATCGCATCGTTGTCTTGTTCCTAATTAGTTTGGATCATATAAAGACACATTTTCATGTGATGTTGTTCCTATTCAGTTTGGGACAAACCTAAGAAGCCTATTGATATTGTCCTTATATCCGTCCCATAGGCCATCAAAGTCTGTAGAGTCCTTTGCACATCACATTCATTCATTGCATCAAGAAATCAGACAAAAGATCAATACTAGTAATGAACATTACTCTTTTTTCACTTCTTTACTTAAAAATTTAAATTAAAAAAAAAAAAAAAACATTACAAAATTTCTGCAGATCAACATAAATGATTTAATGAATTCAATGTAGGGGACTTTGTGATGGTCCACATTAGACCAGAGTGGTACCCTCAGGGAGCCGTTTGTAAATTACACACACGTAGCGCTGGACCATTCAAAATTATAAAACGAAACGGTGTCAAGGCGTATGTAGTAAATCTTCCACCTTCCATGGGAATTAGTTCCACATTCAATGCGGAGGATCTAGTTGCATTTCAGGAGACCTCTTATACATTGTCCAGCCTCTCACTTAACCATCCTAATTTTTCAGACCTTTTCCTTGATCCATGGTCTCTTCCGAACCCTTCTTCTTAGCCTCTACCTCTCACACATACTCTTCTTACACCTAGAGAGGAGATAGAGGATATTCTTGACCATCAGATAGTATCAACGTCGAACGACGGGTTTCAAAAGTACCTGGTTAAGTGGAAGTCACGCCCAGCTTCAGATAGTACGTGACTCACAGAGGAACTTCAACGAGTTGATCCTAACATCTTAGAGCGGTTCAAGAGTTTTGTTTCGCTAGTGACGAAATTTTCATAGCCGGGGAGTTAATAGGGACATCTCGCGCACACGCACGCCCCCTATGCACGTACGTAAGGAGGGCCCCACCATCGATCTGGATCAATGACGACATCCAAAGAGGGCCTCCTAGTTAGAGGACTGTTTTGGTTCCTTGGAGTGGACACGATCGTCATGTGAATCCCACCATTGAATCTCATGATCGTGGCCCATTACTCTAAATGATCTAGTACTTTGATTTTTGCTTATTATTGTTATTAGGAATATCATGGATGGTTTAGATTGCTTTGATTAGTTGTTATTTTTGTTACTTCGCCTCTAAATAATAGGGTGCGCGCATGGCACAACTTTTGGGGTATAGGTTTTTCTTATAAATAGGCAACCCCTTGTAGGGTTTTTCTCATTGAATATTATGAATAAAATTCTGTATTTTCCTGCTTCTCTAATTCTCTGAGTTGTGGAAATCTAATTGGGTGCGAAACCCTCCCTCCTTCAAAGGGCTAACTACCGTGGTGCAAAGCCACACCCATCTCAAATCACCCCCTTCTCCTACCATCCATAATCATCATCTCTCACGGCCATCTACTCTTCAAATCCACCTTTATTTTGTAGTCAATCCTTCTCTACAGCATATTTCTAGAATCAAGCCCTGCATGAGGCTGAAACTTCGGCGGAGCACCATGCTCAAACCAGTCATCTGTTCAATCTGAAAATTAGTGTGGGTGGCCCACCCCTGGCCAACCAACCCCTTGCTGACCCCTTTTGGGTTCGTGGGCCCCACACACGTGCGAGCCATAGTCCACGCACGTGCGTTAAGCCTGCTTGCTGCCCACACGCTTGGACTGATCCCAAGTTCTCTCTTTCCTCTCTTTCACTCATCTCTCACTATATTTCCCTAGCCCTAGCCCTAACCCTATATTATCCTAAATCCCAATTTCTATTCCCCTTTTTCAATCCTAGGGTTTCCCGAATTGAAACATGTGAATCCCTTTGATTGAGGAAATAATCCTTTGCATGTGTGGATGAATCTACTCTCCTTTGATCATTTTTTGGTCTATAATTTTAATTGATCCAGCCTAGCATGTGTAGGCTTGGACCCTTGTAGATTCTCCTTGATTGAATGCTTGGCTTTATGTGGGATGTGGAAGTTTTGTGAATGTTTCTAAATTAGTATGATTTAAAGTCTGAAATCTTACATATCATGTTTAATTTCCATGTCTTGCATCATGGAGTTTTTTTAAAATCATTGACGAAATACACACAAAAAAAAACTCATAGTAGCAGTGTATAAAAAACTATGAATAACCATCACCTGAAAGTGTATCAAGGCCAAATTTTCCAAAGGGTCAGCCACTGTGTTACATTCCATTAGATTTGGGAGCATTTTTCCTAATCCTTCCTTTACAACCTCTTATTCTTACGTTGGCATGTTTACGAGTACCCAAAGAATTCAATATTGTCAACCATATAAATTCAGTGTCATACCAAACACAATTCAATATTCCTTAGCAATTCTGACCCCTTACAGTGGACCCCATTGTTAGTTGATGGATGCCAATATCCACCATCTAATTAGACATGGAACCCACAAATTTTCAATGGGAAGACTTCAAGGGCCTGTTTGTTTCACCAATTACCATGATGATGTAAAGGAAATGTACAATGATTAGAAATTACTTTACCCGTCTCCTGACAACATCGGCATTTGACTGTTGACTCTTGTGTTTGGTGTATTGGCGGTGAAATCATAGTGATGACATTTTCACATTGCTTTAATATCAAACCATCACCAAAATACATTGATGTCGATGTCCGGATTCGAGATTTTCATAGTAATGCCATGAAAAAGTGTAATGATTACAAATTCATTTACCTATCTCCTGAATACATCTACATTTGACCGACCATTCCCGTGTTTGGCTTGATGGTGGTAAAATTGTAACTAGAGCTAGGCATTGGACCGAGTCGGATCGGATTGGGTCGAACTTGATTCGGTCCGAAATCTACATGGGCTGACCCGAACTCGATCCGATCCAGCACCGCGTCCAGGACATCTAACTCGAACCGATCCGATGCACGATTGGCCTAACCCGAACCAAGTCCGACTTGGTCAGGGAAACTGAGTCGGATCGGGTTGGGTTGGGTCTGTGGGTCAAATTATGAGGCATGTGTTATATCCAAACCGTCTATCCATTTGGAGAGCTTGTCTTAAGGCTTGAGCTGAAAAATAAGACAAATCTAAAGATCAATTGGACCACACTGCAAAAAATAGTTGGGGATTGAACGTTTACCATTGAAACCTTTTTGGAGATAACAAAAGTTTCGAAACAATATGAAATTTTTTTTTTTCCTTTTCACCCATGTATTTTTAGCCTTATTAACAGATTAGATGGAAAAAAAACGTTATGGTGGGGCCCCTATAACTTTGATCTCATTTGAGTCGTTCGTACAACTCGGAGCTCGTCTTTGCACGACACGTATCTACACCAGCTGTATCGCTGGCGTGTCTCACAAGAAATCGGGTTAATTGCCGCCTGCCTTATCTACCCCAACTCATTTCTCCGGATATAACTCTACCCCAACTCCAAAATCCTACACGCGCCCGCCTATACAAAAAGGGTTGAATACATTGTTGAGATCCAAGCCGTGAAAAGATGGAGCCCTCTTTGAAGATTACCTGTCTCCATAATCGTTGTCATCTAGTTGCTAAGGGACTACATATGCACGCTGGATATGGAGATAGCATAGCCTTTAGCCGTTCATTTCTTACGAACACGTGTGGTCAATCATATGAGTGACCAACATCATTTCTTGGTGGAGCTTATCTACATGGTGGGCGTATCCGTTGCATGGCTTGGATAATCCCCATCCTCGCAAAAATGTACAAATGGGTATGAAGGCACACTTGTGGGGTTAGGAAACACAGTAACATGATGCAAATTCAACCCCACCAAGCAGTGATCATGCATGTGAACTTGCACATACAGCCCCATCTTTTCCTGCAGGATGTGTGTTATTTTCGGAAAATCTGATCTGTTGTAAAGATTAGTCACACCTTTATGATCATCTACCAGAAAAATCAGGCCTACAGAACGTTAAGATAGGGCACACCTAGACCCAAAACATCATCCGCCCATTGGTTGTGACACCATAAGCCGCCCAGTCAAAAGATCAATCTAATTTCAACCTCGTCTGATGATCTCCATGGACCAACTTTTACGGTCTGGATGATTTACAAAAAATCAAACATCGGTCATTCGGGTGCGGGGTAAAAACTTAAAAGTAAAATAGAAAATAAAAATGGGTAAAAAAAGTAAAAAATAAAAAATATTTAAAATATATATATACTTAATAATAGATCCGGATCGGATCCAATTGGATCCAGTTGAATTGGATTCGGGATCGGATCGGTCCGGATTGACCACGATCCGAATTCGATCCGATGAACGATTGGATCTGATTGTCCCTACTCGAACTGCACCGATCCAAGCCTTCGGTTCAGTTTGGATCGGGTCAGAAATGCCCACCTCTAATTGTAATGATGACACTTTTCCTTTACATTACCAGGGAAATTGGCGAAACAAACAGGCACTAAATGCAATAGGGTTGGACTGTGGGACCCCAAGTCCTCTGGTAGGTGTATATAGACTATATACAAACCCTTTGACATTGTCAGGCTTCTACATAAAATGTACAGCACCCAAACTCCATCTGGCCGTATAAACAGCACTGAAGAAGTGGTGTGCAAATGGTCCAGATTTGGCTCTAGAGGATACAGAAGCGGTTCAAGTCTCTGGAAAGAGAGGACTTGTGCAATCTCTCTAGGGACAAACAAAAAGTTTATCACCCAGGTGCTGACATCGGTATCCTTGCAAAAGAATGCTATTTATGACTTCCAGATATGTATTTGCATGTGGGGGCTTGTTCAGCCAAAGAGCTCGATCACATGTGGTATATGGGACATAATGCCTATTTTTAGGGAATGGAGCTGAAGGACTAATGCTCAGAAGGCCTTCTATGCCTTTTATTAGTCCACAAATGGATGCCACTTGGTGTTTAGTTAGGGAGTTGCATAGGATTTATTTACCCTTTTTATGATAGTCTAGCTTAGCAGAATTATAGAAGTTCAGTTAAATCATCGAAGGCTGAGATTTCTTAGCTATAGGGTTTAGTTATGAGGTATGTGAGCTGTTTATTCAGTTTCATGGAGGAGTTATTGGTATGGTTGTCGTCCCTCTTTTTTTTCAAGGAGACGAACTTAGGATTTTTGTGGGTTTTGGGTTATATTTGAACCCTAGTTTTATTAAGTTGAAGAAGCATCTTTCCCTTTCGCATTTTCATGTGAATCTGGTATATGTGAAAAGTTTTGAGATTTTGCTGGATTTAGGTGACAGTGGCAGGAATTATGTAGGGCTCGAAAAGAAGAACGCCTCCTTTTAGAGGTACCCAAATGGTAGTACATAGGAGGTTCATGTTTCTCAATCATAGTGTATAGCACGAAAAACCATTTCATACAAGATAGTGCCATTCACAATCACATGAAAGAAGAGAATCAATGCTTTCTTCTTTTCTTTTTGTTTCTTGAGGGAAAGAGAAGTCCAGATTTATGGAGGGGGGAATATTCAGGCACACTTATACAAATCCTTTGTTGCATCCAGGATCACAAGGTAGTGGTCAATGTTTTCAGTATCGACGATATCGACCGATATATCCTACGATATATCTTGTATCCCACTTGTGCTATACGAAATGCATAGGTATTGTCGATGTATCACACTTGTTCAATCTAGTGAGCATTTTTGAATTTTTATCATTTTTTGTTATAAATCATGTTAAATCAGTGTCAAATGGTTACAAATCTATGATTCTTCATGTTTTACATGAAAAATCATGGATTTAGAGCTTTGATTTCGAGATTTTGGGGATATAAGCCGAGTGAGTTGAGAAAAATTGGAAAAAATTGAAATTTCCCAATTTCGTGCAAATTGATTGCAATCATTGAGTCCAAACACAAAATCGAACATGTAACAAACATGATCTATTGATTCTTGGTAATTTGGGGATTTCTCGAGAAAAAATGTTTTAAATTAAAAACTAATTAAAATGTTTTTTAAAAAAAAAAATTCTCAAAATTTCACTTCAATCAATGGTCAATTGGCCCCCATTTCAGAGTATTTAGGAGTGTTTGATGAAATCATCATCACATACATTCTAATTTTAGGATTTGGGAGAAGATATGCCTATTTGCAGAAATTTAGGAAAATTTAAAATTTCTCCAATTTTTCTCTTCTAAATTGATGTTCCAATATCCTCTTATCACACACACACTCTCTCTATTAGAAACGTATAGGAGGTTTTCTGCTTGTATCGCTCAAAGATGTAAGGTGTCGGCCATTTTAGGATTCCATTTTCTAGGACCATGACCAAAATGAACTCCTACCTCCATCATCTCTTCCAAATTGATGTTCCAATATCTTCTTGTCACTCTCTCTCTACTAGAAACGTATAGGAGGTTTTCTGCTTGTATCGCTCAAAGACGTAAGGTGCCGGCCATTTTAGGATTCCCTTTTCTAGGACCATGACCAAAATGAACTCCTGCCTCCATCATCTCTTCCAAATTGATGTTCCAGTATCTTCTTGTCACTCTCTCTCTACTAGAAACGTATAGGAGGTTTTCTACTCGTATGGCTTAGAGATGTGAGGTGCCAACCATTCTAGAATTCCATTTTCAAGTACCATGACCAAAAAGAACTCCTACGTCCATCATCTCTTCCAAATTGATGTTCCAATATCTTCTTGTCACTCTCTCTCTCTCTCTCAATAAGCTTCCAAAAATTGAAGATTTTTTTTAAGCCTTCCAAAATTGAATATTCAAATCAAGAAATTGAATTTCAATTATTTGTGGAAACATATCAGCTAGTAGAACCTTTGATAAAGGAAAGATGCCCCATATCTTCTTGAGAAACAAGTGGGGTAATTTCCTTGCAAAATTGTGCTCAATTTTATGTGGTAATTCTGCCAAGATCTCTTCGTTATTGGGGGAGGGGTCATAGACAGACCATAGACCCCGTTCAATAAGTGGAATGCATTAGTTGTCCGCTCTCCTATTAGACAATTAGAGTCAAATGGATTCGATCCTATAGATATGTAAGGTAATCATTTTTGGCCTCCAATGAAATTCTTAGGTAATCATTTTTGGCCTCCAATGAAATTCTTAGGTAATCATTTTTGGCCTCCAATGAAATTCTTAGTCATTTATCCAAAAATAGATGATCACTAGTATAGTCTCCTAAATGTAAAAGAAATCAATAAGTTTGCAATTCATCATTAATACAATTAGTCTGTTTAATATAAGGCACAAACCACCCGATTCACCTATATATTATCTGAGTCTTCATTTATCATAGACCCACGCATATATTCGGAATCACTTTTGTTTCTACTTTCACTCAATTCAGTTTTGTCACCAAGATCTCAATCAGTCAACGTGAAAAGACGATGTCAAACTTGCATCGAACTGATCAGTTAAAACCAAACTTGATTGCATAATCATTCTCAAAACATTTGCAGCAACTAAGCAAAAACAATCCCAAATCTAACATGGCCCATATACCCTTTGTAAGTGTATGTGTGTATGGGCCCATGATTGGGCCCATAGGTACATACACCAGGGTCTTATGTGTTATGGGCCTTAGTCTTAGCCTTTTCCCATTTTTATCTTTGTTTTATGCTTTCCTTATATGCTCCTAGTCTTTCTTTAGTTTTTCCTTCATAACAAGGGCACATATGTTATTGTACCTTCCCTCTTATTATAAATAAGATAGGGCTTGACATCCCAACCCTATGTGCTCTCTTTCCCTCACATTCTCTCCTCCTCCGACGTGCTCCTAGGGCTCTTTCCTTCTTCTTAATCATGTGTTTTATTCTTCTAAACTTTCTAAACAAGTTGCTCCTTTCATGATCTTTTTTTCTTCTTCTTAATCTTGTGTTTCCAAACAAGTGGTTCCCTTTGTGATCTTCTTTTCTTTTTGGTCCCCCCCCCCCCCCCTCATAATCTTCTTTTCTTTTTCTTTTTCCCCCTCTTTTCTTATTTTCCTTTCACCCTTTTCTCCTTCTTCATTCTTTTTTCTGTTTTGAGAGTTGTAAAGCATTTTCCTCACTGACTTGTTGTAATTCGTGAGACGGAGGTGGCTTGCGCCTGGAATTTTTTAAGGATTTTGAATAATGTGTTGCTGAATTTGGAGCCCCTTGGCTAATCGATTAAGATTTTTAGTGATCCGATAGATGTGTTGTTGGATTTGAAGCCCCTTTGATATGTGGTTGAATTGCTGATTTTTTCTACTGTTCGGTTGACGATGTTGCTGGAAATTCTTATTCAATTCCATTTTTGAAGGATTTGCTGTTTTTTAATGAATGGCTGGAGATACTGTACATTCCGGTTTAACAGACTTTTTAAGTCATTTTTTCTCAAAATTTTCAACATCCATTTTGCAACAGTAAGAGTTTTTGGGTTGTTGTCGTTTGGGCAATTTTTTAGGCTTCTTTCTGATCTATTCGTCCAGCTTTAAGGCCCTTTCTCTCATCCTTGGTTCTCTCACTCTATGGCCTCTTCGTTTACTTCTGGAGCAATTGATCTTGTTAACTCTAAGATGGAACGATTGATTGTTCATTATGAAGATCCTGGTTTATAGATTACAACACAAACTAAAGTCCAACAAGTACCTACAACGGTTGAAAGCCATTGAGTTGTTTATTGGGAAAAAAAAAGGGTTGGAATATATAAATGGCAGTATCACAGAACCTCAGTTGTTTAATTCTTCATATAGAGACCGGAAATCAAATAACTTGCTTGTCATGTCCTAGCTTCTGAATTCGATAAAACCAAAAGTTAGCAATGACATTTTTTTGCTATATGCTGCCTGTGAGATTTGGCAAACTGCCCATTAACTGTATGTAGATCAGAATAATATGGCTCGAATTATAATATATATCAAGACATTGGAAATCTGAGACAAGTAGAACAATCATTGTCCGACTATCATGCCGAGATGCATGGTCTGTTGCAGGAACTATCTATTCTAAATGATCTTCATTTTGTATGTTCCACAGATGCAAAGGCATATAAGAAGAGCATTGAGAAGAAAAGAATTTTTGAGTTATTAGCAGGCCTTAGTACAGAGTTTGAACCAATTTGCGCCTAGATTCTTGGTTTACCCTCTTTACCATCACTTAATAGCATATATACACTATTATTGCATTATGAGAAGCGTTGCATTGCTAAGGATCGATTGTGGTTGAAAAGTCTGCTCTAGTGACAGGTTTTCGAAACTTTGATAATGTTATCGCTGGTCATGGTAAAGGGCAAGGAAGAGGAGAACGTGATAGTGGCCATGGTATTGATGGTGGTCATGGCATCGATTGATTGTGTACTCGCTTTAGTAGACTAGAACATACTGTGGATTATTGTTGGGTTCTTCATGGTATACATCCGGGCCAAGCTGCTAACTCTATAGGTTCAGATGGCAGGGATTTTCAAACTACTGCTGGGGACTCGGTTCCTTACTCAACTTCACCTACGATTCCATCAACTAGTGATGTTGTTCATCTCTCAAAATTTGAGTATGATGCTTTGTTAAAAGATGCTACTCAAAATAAGGCCTCATCATCCACTTCCTTGGCTCAAACAGGTAATGCATCAATTGTTCTTCATAATACCTCTGCATCAAGCCTTTGGGTCATTGATTTAGGGGCCACCAATCATATGATAGGTACATCTAACTCTTTTTCTTTGTTTACTCCCAATTCAAGTTTAGGATGTGTGAACTTGGCAGATAGTACTCTTAACTCCCATTGGGATAAGGGTACTATATCTGTTTCCTTGCTATCTGTCATGTTAGTGCCTAACATTACATCTAATTTGTTATCAATTAGTAAGGTAACCTAATTATTTTGTTTTTCAGGGTCTAAAGATGAAGAAGTTGCTTGGTGGTGGACATGAGAAGGATGGTTTATACCTTTTTTATTTGAATACCTCAATTGATGTCCAATTGTCCAAAAGGAAGACCTTTATCTTTGCAATTGTAGGTTTGGTCATCCTTCGAGTCTACTATTATAGTCTTAATTACCAGCATCAATTGAGTCTAGTATTATAATCTTTATTACCAGTGCCAGTCGAGTCTGGTGACACTAAAAATTTAAAGTGTGAGGCTCGTGTTGTAGCCAAATACCATAAGTTTGTCTATCCGCCCGTGGAGAAATATTCCAGTAGAATTTTTTTCTTTGATTCGTTCGGATGTTTGAGGTCCAATTCTTATTGTTCTAATGGATTTAAATAATGTCGTGTTTATTAATGATGTATCTCGTATAACATGGATTTATTTGATAAAATCTAGAGATGAGGAACTCTATTTTCAAAATGTTTCATAATTGGGTTAAAAATAAATTTAATGCAAGTATTGAACCCTTCGTACAAATAATGTAAAAGAGTATATTTCCCATACTATGATATGTTATTTTTAAGAGCATGACAACTCTCAGACCATATATGCATATACTACACAATAAAATGGCATAGCTAAAAGGAAGAAAATACATCCTTTAGAAGCCACTCTAGCTCTTCTAGTTGGAACGTCTACTCTTAAATCTCTTTGGTCATATGCTATTCTTACAACTTGCAATCTGATCAATTGTCTTCCCACTAAAGTTCTTTCTGGAAAGTCTCCCATTCGAATTTTTCAAACTTCTATCCAATCTCTTATATTCCCCCGCGTGTCTTTGGGTGTGTACATTATGTCTAGAACACCGAACCTCTTAGAAACAAATTGAGCCATCAAATGCATTGTTTGGGGGATATTCTTCTTCAAAAAAGGGATATAAATGTTTTGATTTTCTTACTAAAAAAATGTTTTGAAAATATCCCATACTTTTTTTTATAGAAAGGGGGAGATATTTTATGGTTCTTCTTATTTCTGTTCTTGAGTTTGATCAAATAGAGTTTGTGTGTTCAAACTTGACAATGCTAGAAATGTTTGTGTGTTCAAACTTGACAATGCTACTAAATTCAAACTTGAAATTATATGAACAAAGGAATGTTTGTAAACCCATTATTTCTAAAGACACCATGAAGCATGCTCCTTCAGCTACATGTACTGATAGTGTTCCGACTGGATTGCCTATTTATGGTGATCCTTACTTAGAATATGCCTTAAATTTACCTCTTGTTGTCAAAAAAGCAAAAAGACTGTGTACCTCCCATCTTATTCAGAGGTTTGTTTCTTATCATTTCTTATTACTCAACATCGGTCCTTTGTTTCAGTATTGAGTGTTCTTCATCCACCATTCCAAAAGATCTTAAGGAGGCTCTTATTTCTCCTTTATGGCGCCGAGCTATGGAGGATATGGTAGCTCTTAAAAAAAAAAAAAAATCATATATGGGAGAGGAATGAGTTACCACCAGGAAGAATCCTAAAGGTTGTCATTGGGTACAAGTTCTTTAGTACAATCCCGATAGAAGTATAGCCCGCCTTATAGGCAAAGGTTAAAACACAAACCTTTAGTGAGTATTTTTTTGAAATTTTTGCTCTAGTTGCTAAAATGAACTCTATATGGGCATTCTCTTGCTGACAATTTAAATTGACCATTGCATCAGTTGGATGTTAAGAACGCTTTTTTAAATGGTGATTGATCAAGAAGATCTATATGCTTCCTCCTCCTAGATTTGCTTGAAAGGGAGATGAAAGTAAGGTATGTCGTTTGAAGAAGGCAATATATGGGTTGAAGCAGGCTTCTTGCGCCCGATTTGAAAAGTTTAGTAGGACCTTGATTAGTATTGGTTTTACGCTTTATCCATTCTGATCATTTTCTAATTGTCAAATGACATCCAAAGGAGACTATTATTGTGAGCGTGTATGTGAATGATGTTTTTATTACATGTGATGATGTCAATGCATTTCAGAGCTGAAATAATACCTAAGGTATTTGATATTAAAGATTTGGGACCATTAAAATACTTTCTTGGAATTGAAAGCTCACAGTCTGAAAAATGGTTTAGTTTTGTCTCAACAAAAATATGCTCAAGATTTGTTGACCTCAACTAGGAATCTTTGTGTCAAACACCCTGATTCTCCATTGAAAATTAACAAGAAACTTAGGATAGATGATGGAGAACTTCTTGATAATCCTCGCATGTATTAGTGCTTAGTTGGCGGATTAATATAGTTGACGATTACTCAACTAGATCTATATCATGCAGTGAGTTTGATTAATAATTTCTTGCATGCCACCCAATCTAATAATCTTAAAGCCATTCGTTGCATCTTGAGCTACATTAAATAATTCTTGGGGTATGGTATTCTCTTTAGTCATCATCATAATCTTGATATTGAGAGGTATTTTGATGCAGATTATGATCGTCACACTACGTCGGGCTACTGTACTTTTTTAGTAGGAATTTAGTCACTTGGAAGATTAAGAAGTAGACAGTTATAGCAGTCCAGTTAATGCATGGGCATTTTCACACTGGGCTTGAGTGGAGTGGCCAGTGGGATGCAGGGGCACACTTGGAGTGGATAGCCCGTGTGAGGTGGGTGGCTCGTGTGAAGCGGAACCCATGTGATGTGGGGCCCACGAGGGGGGGTTCAGCCGGATCAATTTGCCACGCTCTATCAGTTCGAGCTTTTAGAGCAAGTGGTTAGTCGTCCAGCGTCACCAGTGATGAAGCAGAATATCGTGCTATGGCGAATACAATAGTGAACTTACATGGTTGAAAAGCTTTGTTTCTTAATTGGTATTTTTATGAAGACTCGTGTGCTAATGTACTGTAACAATGAAGTTGTTATTCACATTACCTCTAATCTTGTTTTTCATGAACACACAAAACATATTGAAGTTGACAATCACTTTATTCGTGAGAAGGCTATTGCAGGTGTTGTTTCCACTCCATTTGTTTATTCTTCTGAGTATTTGGCATATATCTTCACAAAGGCTTTTATGGTAGAAGTTGGACGATATATTCTTGGCAATTTAGGCACGATTAATATTTATGCCTCAGCTTGAAGGAGAGTGTATGTGTATGTGTGTATGGGCCTATGATTGGACCCACAAGTACATGCACGCCTTATGTGTCATGGGCCTTAACCTTAGCCTTTTTTTTCTCTCTTTTTCTCTTTGTTTTGTGCTTTCCTTAATTGCCCCGTAGTCTTTCTTTAATTTTTCCTTCATAATAAGGGCATATGTGTATTTGTATCTTCTCTCCTATTATTATAGATAAGATAGGGTTGGACATCCTAGTCCACTGTGCTCTCTCTCTTTCACAAATTCTCCTCTCCTTCTCTAACACCCTTAAATGGGAAATTTATACACGATAAGCAGTTAAATAGCAATAACATCCTCAAACAGATACCCAGATAAAAAAGTCTGCATAGAATAGGGATGAACATGAAAAAACTCTCTTTTTTTCCTGAAAATCAACATGCAAAAAACTTTAGAACAAGTAATGTATAATCCAACTTTAGAACAAGTAATGTATAATCCAAAGTATCTTAGACATGCATGACAACGGATACAAGCATGTCACAAGTAGAGAGGCACAATTTATAAGGTCAACCATACTTCTATGGGCATCACATGGAATTTTACATATTTTTGAACTTTGAACCCTGGTATGAAAATTTTTGAGATAGAAGGTAACTGCTTCCACAGAATGAAAGGATTCTTTTGCCTAGGGAGCAATTAAAGGGAAAATTGTGACAGTGGAAACAAGACTCAATAAAAATTATTTTAAAATTTACCTGCACAAGCATCTCTTGCTTTCCTACAGCATTAATTAGAATGGAGAAAAGAGACAAATCAACTCCACTTGGCAGTAGAGTGGCCTCTGCTAAAAGAATGGCAGCTGACATCAAGCCAAGGATGATGGCCAAGAGTTTCTCAAGCTGTTTTCTGAGCATGCAACGCCAGACCAATTCTGCAAGATCAGCCAATATTCAGTATAGTATACATACAGAAAAAGTTGTTCATTGAATATATGTTTCTATAATTCAATAAATATCAGTAAAAAGAATATTAGATTCAGCCATCCACAGTCGTTCACCCATAAAATGAAAAACGTAAACATCAACAATGAATGTATATGTCATAACATATCAAGCATATTCAAGAAAAAAAAGAGGGGGGGAAGCAAAACACTAAATTATAGAAAAGAATATTACCAATCATATCAAAAAAGGAACCCAGTGTGCCAATTCGACTAGCTCTGAAACTTGAAACATATTTCCTGCAACAATAATACTTTAGAGAAGTTACATACAATATAACTAGGCCTAGAGTCAGGAAAAGCACCAGGAAATGGTTAAATCAGCTTTTGGAAAATTAATGAATTAGTTAAATGCGGACAAAGATCAGTATAGTCAAATGCATCTTGCACACACATGCCTCACTCGGACCATAGATGAGTGCACCCAGCCAGGCATTTGCCAAGCAAGTAGGTTGAGGGCCCCAAAGTTGGTGCCTGAATGGAATCCCTCAAGAAAAAGAAGAGATGCCACCCTAGGGTCCTCTTAAACAGGGTTACGTAGGAAAGAGTGGGAACAGGTAAAGGGGTTCCACCAACCAACCCCCCACCCACCCAAAAAAAAAAGGGACAATGATCAATATAAGCACTGAATGCGAACTTTCATATACAGCACCATCTTTCCAACCAACTAATCACCACTGCTGCATAAGGTGGGCCACGCAATGAAGATCACATGGGGCAAAAATCAGGCTGGTCCCCTCCTTGGGTGGAACACACCAACAAAATCAATGATAAGCAGCTTATTTGACTCCATGTACATGAGTGGCCCACGAAATAAATGGATTCCCCCAATTTTCATACAGGCATGGTCTTGCTCATCTTTTGTATGCCTACACATGACATGTTGGAGGGAAAGGCAGGGCTACATGTGATCATTTCTCATAAACTATTAAATACCATTTCTAGGTGTCTACTGGACCAAATACTCTTTTTTGAGAGAGAGCCCACTTCCCCAAGAATTTTCTTGATTATTCTTCTAGTGTTGCATGCTTACATGCATGACATATTGGGGGAAAGATGGGGCTGTTTGTGATCATCTCTCGTAAAAACTAAACTACTCAAATCCCATTTTTCAGTCTCTACTAGATCAATCCTCTTTTCTTGAGAGATAACCAACCTTCCCTAAAATTTCCTTGGTTTTCATGAAGGGAAAAATGTCTATAGTGATTGCCACGGGATAGCTCTTGATGTGATAGAGGCATCAGGGGAGATTGTGGTTAGATGGAACGCAAATCATCTGACCAGAGAAACTAAGCAAATAATCATGGTTTCTGATGTCAAAATTACTCGGGGAAATTAAGTATAGACTCGGATGGATATTTGCAAACAGTCTATGGTCCGAACAACCCAATTGAAAGGCCAAAGTGTTTGGCTGAATTCGATCATATCAATGAGAGATATGAATGAACCTTGGTGTGTGTAAGGTGATTTAATGTTATTCGGTTTTCTTTTGAGAAGGGAGTGGAAGTAATATTAGTAGGCAAGACTTTTCATATTATGTCGAGTGCCAAGAATTGATCAAACCACCAATGGAAGGAGTCAATTTCAGATGATCAAATAGTCAGGAGAAGCCAACAGTGACACATATTGATAGATTGTGATATCAGCAATTGGAGGGACATTATCCTGGATACGTCAGATCACTGTTCAATAGTGTTGGAATCCAAAATGATGTATTGGGGCCCAATCACTTTCAAGTTGTTGGATCACTGTTCAATAGTGTTGGAATCCAAAATGATGTATCAGGGCCCAATCACTTTTAAGTTCGAGGGGATGTGACTGGAAAAGGAGGGTTTCAATGGGAGGGATAAGCGGTGGTGGAGAGAAATGGAGTTGGAAGGATGGGCAAGAAAGACTGATGATCAAGGTCAAAAAATCTGAAAGTTCGATGGAGTGGAGTGAGGAACACTTTCAGGGGCTAGAAGAGGCAGAGTGCAAACTTTTGGAAGCCATCTAAGAGCTGTATTGAAAGGTGAGGAATGTCCCGAGAAAAGACTCGAGGAATGCACTCAAAATTGTACATACATACGTACGTACGTACGTATGTACGTACATACATACATACATCGAACTTTCATACATACATACATACTCAAAATTGTATGTACGTACGTACATGCATGCATGCATGCATGCATACATACATACATCCATACATCCATACATACATACATAAGGTTAACAAGGTGATTAAGAGGGAAGAAGTCAAGAGTTACGTGACTTAAGGAAGAGGCTAAAGATATGAAGTTCTACCACCAAATAATGAATGCAAGAAGAAGAGTTAAAGAATTCAGTGCTTGACGGAAACGGTTGAAAATAGATTGACAATTTTTTTTGAAGGCAATAAAGATTTTATTCAAAAAGAGCACAAAAGGCACTAAAGTTACAGAAGGAATCCCAGCCCAATTAAGAAAAACAATCGGCTGGAATATCCAGATTGGAAGCCCACTCTCTAACATAAAACAAAGTCCTCCCTAAACGATAAAGAAACCGGGGCACTCTTATCCCTAAAGCTGCGGTTGTTTCTCTCGCCCCAAATAGACCACGGAATAGCCAATAACCACAGCCTCCAATGCTTCTTTCCATCTCTTCCAGTACCACCTCCATGCCATGCAAGAAAAAGGTCCTCAATAGTGCCCAACATCATCCAAAAGGTCTCGAACACCTCCAAAAGCCCATCCAAATGTATCTAGCAAATGGGCAATGAACAAACAAGTGGTTAACTGATTCCGCATAGCTAAGTACAAGGAGCACATTTCTTTCAAAAAAAAATGTACAAGGAGCGGATTGGGGATGCACATCACCCTCTTATGAAGATTATCAATAGTGAGCACTCAATTCAAGCAGAGAGGAAGACCAAGATAAGAGGTAGGGAAAGAGCCAATATCACACCCAAAAATCCCCACCGAACACCCTACCTCATCCTTGGCCATCCTAACCCCAATATTTTGCTCTTTGAAGAATTGACTCTCAACCTTGAAATCACTTCAAAATATTTAATGGTCTTTCGTATGTTGTCCACCATGCCCTCCTCAGCTTCAATAAAGATAATTGTATCATTTGCAAACTGCAAGTGGGAGATTTGCGGTCCTCCCCTACCCACTTCAAAACCCCTAAAGTGATCGACTTCTTGGCCTTTACCAAGCATTATGCTCAGAACTTTCTTTACTACCACCAACAAATAGGGGGATAAAGGATCCCCTTGTCTAAGCCTTTTAGAAACACCAAAAAATCCTTTTAGAGAACTGTTAACCAGAACAAAGAATTTTGCCGATTGGACACAATTTCATCCAGCTTCTCCACCGATCCCCATAACCCAACCTTTCCAATATAGTCGAAAAATCCCAATAAACCCGGTCATATGCTTTCTTGATATCCAATTTACACACCACTCCCCTCTTCGCAACCCTATAGCATGCATCAATGCATTGATGCGCCACCAATGTGCAATCCACAATCTGTCTTCCTTCAATAAATGCATTCTAAGTCATAGAAGTGACACTTGAGAGAACCTTCCAAAATCTAGAAGCAAGAATCTTCAAGAGGATTTTGTATGGAGTGCCAATCAAACCATAGGCCTCAAATCTTTTTAAGTTCTTTGCTCCATCCTTCTTTGGAATGATGGCTATTTGTAATGACATCATGAAGTTCCATTCTAATTTTCTGTCAGATGAGTGGAATAGACCAAAGCTTAATAACTTACAGTTTGAGAGGATAAGCACGAAGGAGTCTGACTGGATTGAGCACCTTATCAGGGAGGAGGAATTAAAGGATGTGGTTGCAGGTCCGAGAGGAGAGCACCAGGGACGGATAGATTCCCCTTGGCTTTTTTCTAGGAGGAAGTGAAAGGGAGCTGCTTGAGATATGCATCACTGCACAGATTGGCCCTAGTACCCCAGGCGAAAACTCTTACTTCCCAAGGCAAAAGTTGTGGACTGCTATGACAGGACTGGCAGCAGAATTTTTTGGTCCATTTCTCTTAAAAGAAACCTTTCAGAGGAATTGGTTTATTTGATTACCTCCCGGTGCATCATGAACATACCAAGATAAATCAAGATATGTGGAATAAAAGGAGCTGGAAATGGACACAGAATGGAAATGTTTCTGTTAGGTCTTCCTATGTCCATCTACAGGACTTAGGAAGAGTAGCGATGATGGCTCCATTGTCTTGGCTTTGGAAAATCAAAGCAGAGAGTGATTGCCTTTTCATGGTCAGCAGCTTGAGACAAGGTCCTAACCATCTACTGTCTTCGAAGTAGAAGAAAATTATTGTCAATGGATGGTGTATTTGCTTAGAGGAAGGCGAATCCGTTAATCACTTGTTTATTCACTGCTCTTTTGTGCAGATGTTTGGGATTGATGCATCTCGAGTTCTGCTCTTCCATGATTGATGCCAGATTTCATGTCTTCTCTTCTTTTGGCCTGGAAATGGGCACCTTTTACAGGCAAGATCAGAGAGTTCTGGAGGATAACAATAAATTTTGGTATATTTTGGGAGGGTCTATTAACAAATTTGTAGGGATTTCTCATGTAAATGTTTGGTCTGAGCTGGAAAGGTGTTATTTGGAAGGTTGGGCTTTAGGCCCAGGTTGTTTTCCCCATTTTGGGGCTTTTGATCAATAAGATTCTTACTGATCACAAAAATGAAGTGAAAACCAACTGCTACTCCCGACACCCTGGCACCTCATGTAATAGGCAGCCAAAGAACAAAAAGAAACATATGGGTAAAATCACAAAGCAATAGGTTAAGAACAAACCATCCGGTTAAAGTGCAACGCTCATAATTTTGAATAGTATCTTCCAGCTCAAGAGCCTCCATGACATAGGTCATATATTCACTGCAACAGAATAAGAAAGTGAATTATATACAACTGCCACAAATTAATGAAATGCAGCCAAAGAGTTACTAGTTAGCTAAAAATTTTCAGAACAGTTAAGTTCCAAAGCTTATGTTCATGGTATACTAAAACAATAAACCAGCTAAATCTAAAATACATGAATATGAAACAAAAATCTAATCTAGAAAGTGCCCGAAATAGGTAAATGACCCAGAAGGTAAAACAACTGATCTAGCAATAATACTAGCACCAGCCAAACCCAGGTAGGAAACCTGCCAAGTTTGTAATTCTTATAAACCACGGGAGAGAAAAAAAATGCCAACATCGTACAGAAAATAAAAACCCAAATTTAGTCCAAAAATCAACCTTGGGAGGATCCAATGAATTTTGAGTAGATGGAAACACTCAAAAATATTAGAAGCTGTGCATACCTTTTGTATCGGTAGTACTCTTCTCGAGCTCTCCTGAGTTGACGTCTAAGGGTAGCCATTGATTTCTCATCTGTATCATAATCCATATCGTTTTCTCCCAATCTGCCTCCTGATGGTTTGAAGGATGGGTCTTCCTTCAACTGTAAGAAATAAAATGCAGATTACAACATAAAAAGAACAGAAAAGCTTCCACATTATATTGTTCCTTTTTTTTTTTTTTTTTTTTGGGGGGGGGGGAGGGGGGGGGGGGGGGGGGTTTCAAGTTAAACTTTTAACTAAGTCAAGAAGGAGCAAACATACCATCTGACGCAACATATTGTCAATAACATCCATGTAAGGTCTCAAAGGGTCGCGCTTGGACATCTGATTGGATGTTGCTTGAGCAACCTAATGAGAGAGAACAATTTTAAATGCCCGTGAAATGACTGATGACAGATACTAGACATAAGGAAACTATTTAAATCTACTAACAATTTGATGAGAAGAATTGTTTGAAATTGTATCAAATTCAAATGATAATGATCTGTCAGGTGCACTCCCAGCAGGGATTACAAAGCACAATATGAAACTTAGGACAGCAATGGATATCCATTTACCTGATTATCCAACATATCCGACCTGAGAAAATAGGATATGGAATTTTTTAACCAATTATCCAACTTCTAAGCAGGTCGGATATGGATATTACCATTTTTGTATCTGTATATCCAATTACCCGATGGTATTTTCTAATTTACATACCTGCAATTCAGGGTAGGGGCACTGTATCGTATGATACTCGGGCTGTGTGTGATGCCTGACACACAAGCACTCAGAAGTGGCCACTAACACACATTAAGTCAAATTAAACTGGCTAAATTGAAGAAAATATTGTTTCTATGTCAAATTCAAACTATCAGATTAGTTCAGCAATCCTAAACTGTGATTAATGTAGACTTGTTTGTTGAAACATGGCCATGGGATGTTTTTCATTTTAACTGTCCAATAAATGTCTTCCAATCCAACAGTCAGTCAAATAAATGCAGCCTTTGGGTCATAATATATCTAGAGAGGGAGCCATAATTTGGATAGTCTAATTCGAATTACTTGTCTACCACGGATGCAATTTCTAAGTAATTTCCAACCGCCTGTGTAGCATCCATTACGGTCATGCCCACCATAGAAACTTCCAAATGAAATGTGTGGTTCATCATGGATGCAGGACCAATGTATGAGGCTAAACAATTAGTAGAGATCAAGCAGACAAATTAAATTAATTAATTAAAAAGTTATAAGCATGCTAAAGTCATCACACAAATCATGATTCTAAGAAGAGATTATGAAAAGTTCAAGCCTCAATTAGCAAGGAACATCATACATGAACAATAAATACTAGAAACAATGATCTAATGGATGTAGGGACATCCAAATAGTATAGGGATAGGTCTACTTTAAGATGGAAAACCTAATACTACCTAGGGCTTGCTAGATTCGGCTATAGGTAAGGCTAGGGTTAGGGAGATTTAGGGGAAAAAGATGAAATTAAGGCCAAATAGGGCGAATTGGTTAAGGGGATTGATGCATTTAGGAATTAGTAAAAGAGAATTAGGATTTTAGATGAGGGAAGATTAGGGATTTGGGTCAATTAGGGAAAATTAAAGATCTAGCATTTGCGAATTTGGGGAAATTGAAAGATTTGATAATCTAGGGTTAAGGTTAGGGTTTAGGGCCAAGGGTAAGAGGGTTTTGAGGGGGAATCAAAAGGAAAACAAAAGGAGAAGAGGGTGGCCATACGGACCAGCCCACAGGGTCCACACGTGTGGCTGCAGGGTCACACGTGTGAGGCTTGGACAGGTAGGGTTTGGTCCGTAGTGAAAGGGGTTTGATGGAGAAGGTCAAGGGGAAAGCAAGGAAGGGGTTTTGGAAGGCTATTGAAGGTTTGGAACAAAAAGGAAGAAGATCAAAATCTCAACAAAATACCTCAAATGGAGAAGGAAAAAAATCAATGGTTGATAGTTGTAAGCCTCGCACTTCTGTAATTGAAGAAGGGCATCGCACCGATCTTCATTCCAAATCACATGGAACAAGGCTCCACATTGCATGAAGAAGAAAACAAGAGCTTTTTTTTTTTTGGTTTAAAAAAAACAGAAATTCCACCATTGAAAAGGTCACACCCCCATTAGGGACGGATCATATCAATATTTACAAATTCTGAATATATATAAATTTTTTTGGAATGGCACACTTCTAAATATGTGTAATATGCATACATGTAAAAAGGAAGGTGACCTTGATCACAATTCACCATTTCCTCAAACAGAATTTTTTAATATAACTAATTTATCACTCTCCAATTCATTGCCATCAACCAAGCGTTCAAGCAACAGAGGTTCAAAACTCCAGAATATTTTGCATGTGCAACATTAAAGTATTCCTTTGACTTGTAATGGTTAACAAAAACAGAAGCAAATTTCTAGGCAAATAAAGAAAAAAAAGATGGGAGAATCGGAGATCCACTTATTAATTAAAAAAGCCACTTCCATTACTATTAAACAGATATACTTATCACTAGTGTTTTAAATATCAACGATATCAGTCGATATATCTTGTATCCCACCTGTGCGATACGAAACGCACAAGTAATGCCGATACATCCCACCTATTCGATCTAATGAGCATTTTCTATCTTCGATCCATATTTTTGTTGTAAATCGCATAAAACCAATGTCAAATGGTTACAAATTTTATGATTCTTCACAGTTTCCATGAAAAATCATGGATTTGGAACTTTGATTTCGAGATTTGGAGGAGATGGGTCAAGTTGCAGAAAATTAAGAAAAATCAAAATTTCTCAATTTCTCACACATTAGTTTTAATCTTTATATCTAAACACAAAATTAAACATGTATGTAACATGATCTAGTGATTCTTCTTTTGCTTTTAAATGTATTGTTTGTGTTTCCATACATGTCTTCTAACGTTTATAAAGTATACAAAGAGACTTTGAATACACTTGCATCGGTTCAGTTGGAAAAGTGCATATATTAAGACCCCATACAAAGGAAACTCTTATTATGTGCACTTTTTCTTTTTTTTTTGGTAATGTTTTGATTTCTAAGTGTGTATTGATGTCTTTTTCAACAATCCCTGAAGTTTCATTAAAAAATTCAACCAAATTCTCAATGTTCTCACGTTTCCCAACAACATCGATACATTACGCGATACCAGTGTTTGAAATATCTGTATCGCGTTCTTGGGATACAGATATGTATCGGTTATCGCATGGGATATATTGGTTGTATCATGTAATGTGTCACTATTGTTGTAAAAATTGGAAAACATTGGGAAATTGGTCGAATTTTTCAATGAAACTTTAGTGATTGTTAAAAAGACACCAATACACACTTATAAACCAAAACATTACAAAAAACAAGTACACGTAATAAGTTTTCTTTTTATGGGGTCATAATCTATGCATTCTCTAACTGAATTGATGCAAGTATATTCAATGTCTATTCATATAATTTATAAATGTAGGAAGACGTGTGGAAACACAAGAAATACATTCAAAAGCAAAAGAAGAATCACTAGATAAGATTACATACATGTTTAATTTTATGTTTGGACACAAAGATTGCAAATGATTTGCAAGAAATTGAGAAATTTTGATTTTTTTCAATTTTCCGTAACTTGGCCCATCTCCTCCAAATCTCGAAATCAAAGCACCCAATCCATGATTTTTCATGGATTTGTAACAATTTGATACTAACTTAACATGATTTACAGAAAATAAAATGATTGAAATTCAAAAATGCTCACCAGATTGAACATTTGGGATATATCGCACTACCTGTGCGTTTCGTATCCCACAGGTGGGATACAAAATATATCGTGGGATATAGCGGCCAATATCGTCGATATTTAAAACACTGCGCGATACAACCAATATATCCCATGCAATAACCGACATGTATCCGTATCCCAAGGGTGCGATACATTACGCGATAACAATATTTAAAACATTGCTTATCACTGAGAACAGCCCTTTTTTTCATTATTACGGAAGGGTGCTTTAAGAAAAAAGGGATACCATGGCTTGTGTTAGAGGACATAAAGAAAAGTTAAATGATAGTTGTAGTATAAATGGTTAATTGAAGGAAAACCATATGTTCTTGCTGCATTGAGCATTTGAAATGTTCCAGATGCAAAAAGAGGCATATGCTGTCAAGCTTTTCCCTCTCTGATCAAGAACACCTGGAAGGAACAATGTCATAATATTGGGATCATCTCTTCAGTCACAGTTTTGATCAGAAGAATTATCTTGGAAGTTTCTGATCATGATAATCTTAACGTATTATTCAAATTTTCAAATGAATTCATTTGAAGATCAAATTAGTTGTACCTTTAACCCTGCAGCTCACCCTACAGATGTCTGAGGAAGCTCCTCCAGGAGGCCAGATAAAATTAAAGCTTGATAGGCGAGGTAAAAAACATGTTTTAACCAAATTCGTTTCACTTGAGAGTGCAGGTATGCGGTTATCCTTGGTGGCTGTGTTAGATAGATTGGTGGTACAGGGAAGCCAGCTATAGATTTTTCAAAGGAATGGAGGCTTTATATTTGATAGCAAGATAGATAATGAAAGTCATAAATTGGGACTCGCACTCGAGAGTTTCATTGTGTTAGAGTTGCTGATTCAGTAGGACATTGGACTTGAATTATTTGGAGGATGGAGCCCTCTGTCACATCAAACTGCCTCCCACTAGCTGCCTTAAGCTTAATTTCAAGAGGAGCTTGTTTGTCAATCAGGCCCCATGGTATTGTCCCATTTTCAGAGATGAGAACAGAAAGGTCCAATCAGTGTATGAGAGGCCACAAGGCATAAGGACTTAGTATTGTGGAGCTTGATGCTTCATTGGAAGACCTTACAGGCTGTTAGGTAACTGCGAGTAAACCGGAAAAGTAAATAACCAGGAAAAATTTTTGTGCCAATAACCCCCATCTTGGGTTAAATTGTCACACCAAAAGAATGAGTTCCTTTAAATTTGGGCAATGACCTGTTACAAAAATCACTTGTTGAACTTATGCAAAACCATCTCCAATTAAGAGGGGCCATATGATGAAAACTGGGCTCTAATAACACAAATTTCAAGGAGTACAAGTTAGGACATATGTATGTTTGAACTTAATGTTACTGTTGCTGTTCCAACCATAAACTGTTCTTCAAACCACAATCCTAAAATAAAATATGAAATGCCAAAGAAAATTGATGGATAAAAAGGAACCAGCTTATGCATAAACTCAAGCTACTCAAGGGCAGGATTAAGCAATGGAAGGACCCCTCCAGTGAAGTAGAGGAAGCCAAAGACAAAATTCTTCAAAAAATCCAATTTAAGTGACAAAAAAGAGGACAATGGCATAATCAGAAAGAGTTAGGATCCTAGATCATCATCATCATCCAAGTCTTATCCAATTAATTGGGATTGGCTACATGAATCCT